>VZQC01010467.1:4590667-4756582 GCA_009823505.1 Rhizomys pruinosus | reverse complement strand
CCCAAGTGCCTGACGAGTGGATAGAGAAAATGTGGTACATCTACACAATGGAGTTCTATGCAGCACTAAAGAAAGATGACATCATGAGCTTTGCAGGAAAATGGTTGGAGCTAGAAGACATCATGCTGAGTGAAGTAACACAGTCCCAGAAAAACAAACAAGGAATGGTATCCCTCATCTGTGGATGCTAGTGCCAAATTACCTAGTTTAAGTATTTCTTGTGCATGGCCCCTTGAGCTTTTGTCCAAGCAGTTGGGAGTGATGCATATTGGAAACAACAACAACAACAGAAAGGACTGCATCAAAGAACTGACTGAAACAGTGAACTTCTGCTCAAAACAGTCAACTTCCACATGGAGAATTTTGAGAAAGACTGAGAAAGAGATGAAAAGCATGTTTGGCAGAATACATGAGCTCTGGTGGGGTGGTGGGATAGGGTGGGGGACACGGGTCTAGATTTGATAATCTTGTACAAAATATATATTAAAAAATAAAGAAAATATCACAAAAAATAAAAAATAAAAATACAGAAAATAAGAAGGGGAAACTTTTCAAAGAAATGATTCACAAAATGATACCAAGAATTCTTTCTTTAAAAAACCATTTTATTATTTTTATTTTATGTGTATGCATGTATCACCTCCATGTAGGTAGGTGTACCTGCGTCATGTAATGCCCATGGAGATCAGAAGACATCATTGAATCTCCTGGAACTGGAGTTGCAGATGGTTGTCAGCCACCATCTGGGTGCTGGAACTCAGGTTCTCGGCAAGAACAGCCAGTGCTCTTAACTGCTGAGCCATCTCTTCAGCCTGGATACGAAGAGTTTCTGGACTGAGATGTTCACCAAGTTTCTATCACAATGAAGAAAGTAAAACCACCTGAAGCATGCCTGGGGGTGTCACAACACTGGGGCAGAGTTACCAAACCTCTAAGAGCAAACAGGTCAAGGCAGGGCTCCTGTGTACACCAACCGCTCACCCGCAGTGCTGAAAATTAAGATGACAAGGATACCGTCTTGCAGAACTGAATAGCCCCTGATAATCTGACAGCAGCATGGGGGGAACCCATAGTACCATTGAAGTAGAATGTTGTATCTGACAACTAGAGTGATGTGTCCTCAGTCCCTTAAGCTTTACGCACCCAAACTAAATCTCGGTCAGATTTTGCCTCAAGTGGTAGTGATTTAGCAGCATCCTGGTTATCAGGCACCTCATGATAAAACAGCCCTGTTATTCTTGGTGCTAATGTTAGGACTGGGCATAACAGTCTTCTGTGTAGTTTATTATTTATGTGGTTTGATGTATTCAGTAATGACATCCTCTTTTCCCAGTTCCCATTGGATGATAACCCTCTGGTCTCCAAGTTGGGACATTCTCATGTTATTAGATCGGATGAGTCAAGGTTTTCAGCCTTAAGAGGCAGTGGCTATATTCCCATTGAGAAGCAAAGAAGTTTCCAAAATGGATCTTTGGCCATTATCAACACTTAAGGCTAAGGGATAGAAGTGTTAGATGGGAACAAAGACAGAGGAAATTAAGGGGACACAGGAAAGACAGCAGCCCCCACTTTGGAGTTTGTTGAATTCTTTTGCTAGCTGAGAGTAGATAATTTCAGCACAACCAAAAAAAATTGCTGTGAAGATCATCTATATAGACATCATTTTTTAATAAGAATCATGCTTAAGACCAAGGTACATATGATTTTTTGAGTTTAACTCCACATATTTCTGCTATAAATCAGTAAAGAGACTCACAAGCAAGATCATGAATTCTGCTTACAGTCATACATGTATCTTAACCCTTCTAACCTACTATGGTGAGGATTCCTTCCTCTCTACAGCATGTGGCTTCATCTAATCAGTCCTATCCAGTCCCCTCAGGAACCACCCTAAAGTATCGTTTACAACAGAAAAAAAAAAAAAAAGGAGGGGGAAGTTCCTTAAAGCTTTTTGAACCATGTAGCTTCAAAAGCCACCATCACATGAATGACCGTGTGCGAATGCTGGGATGTGACACTGTCTTTTGACCGTATGCGAATGCTGGGATGTGACACTGTCTTTTGAGAGGTCCTCAGTGATGTCCTGGGCATGTCCTGTCCTTTACCTCAGCCTCTCTCTCCTCTAATGCCTAGGCTTAAATATCCATTAAAACTATTTGTTAATAAACGTTAACTCTACTTCAAAAATTAAAGAGTAAGGGATTGACTGAAGAAAGTTTCCAAGAACTAAAGAAAACAGTTCCTGGGAACTTAGTTCTTAGTTCTCAGAGCTAAAAGACCCTTCAAGTTCTAAGCATAGTGAGGAATGAAAGATTCGGGCCTTGATACAGACTCAAGATATTTTAGCACATCAGAAAAAAAAAAAAAAAAAAAAAAGAAATCCCTCAAAGCTTTTAGGAATAAAAGAAAAAGTACCCTCAAAGAACAAAAATAATGCTGGCCTTAGACATCTTATCAGTAGTGCTAGCCAGCCAAAGAGAAAATTCTGAAAATATCTTTAAAGACCCAGGATAGTGTATTCAGGAAACTATTAAGGACATGTGCAAAATAATTTTTGGTTTATAAGTGCATCCTTTCCACAGAGCATAAAACTTCAGGAAACAGTATGATTTAGAGGTTTGATAACTGTGAGGGCCTCTGATTCTCGAGGTTTGATAACTGTGAGGACCTCTGATTCTTGAGGTTTGATAACTGTGAGGTCCTCTGATTCTCAAGGTTTGATAACTATGAGGACCTCTGATTCTCGGGAGGACCCAGCAAATGCAAGTTACTTTTATTAACAAGAAAAAAAAAAGACAAGTAAAAATTTTTAGAAAAACAAGTCATATGAAACACTCATGTCTCATCTGAATTAAGACAAAACAAAAATGTGTTATGAATTTAATTATTGGCTTACCATATTTCTTTTAATTGACACTGAATCCATAGGAAAAGAAAAAATGCTAAAATACTAATTGAAGTGTGTGTGTGTGTGTGTGTGTGTGTGTGTGTGTGTTTGTGTGTGTAGACTAGAGGTCAACCTTTGCTGTTGGTCCTCAGGAGCCATCTACCTTGTATTTTGAGGTAAGGTTTCTTACAGGCACCTGGGGCTTTCCAATTAGGGTCAGTTGGTTGACAGGAAGCCACAGGAATCCACTTGTTCCCACAATTTTTTTTACATGGGTGATGGGGATCTAATCTTGAACCTTGCCCTTGCAAGGAAGCACTTTACTGAATGAGTTATGCCCCCAGTCCCTATAACTAAATTTTGAGGAAAAATATTTTAGAAGTCATAATAATATTCATAATTTATTGCTTTTCCAGATTGTAATTTTTATGATTTTTTGAGAATTTTATATATGAATATTGTATTTGCATCATCCCCACCCTTCCCAATCCCCCTCCAACTTCTCCCATGCCCCCCCAACTCCCTCTCTATTTCTTGTCCTCTCTGTAGATTATTATAATATACACATATATATATTTGTAAATAAACATGTATAATGCTCCAAGTCCGTTTAGTGATGCTTGTGTGTACATAAGTTTAGTGCTGACCATTTGGGACTGAATAACCTATCAGGAAGCTCGTCCTTGGAGAAAACTGATTCTGCCTCTTTCAGCCATTGATTTGCTATAGCTCTTCATCTAGAGTTGAAACTGAAACTTCCTCCATCCACATTGACATGTCAACTGCTGTCATTACACAAGTCTCGTTAGGCAACCATATTGTTCAGATTTCATGGTGGACAAAATATAATACAAAATATTTAGAAGACAGCATATGGGCCGGGCGTGGTGGCACACACCTTTAATCCTAGCACTTGGGAGGCAGAGGCAGGCGGATCTTTGTGAGTTCAAGGCCAGCCTGGTCTACAGAATGAGATTCCAGGACAGGCTGGGGTACAGGGGAGACCTTGTCTCGAAGGAAGACCAAAAAAAAAAAAAAAAAAAAAAAAAAAGACAGCATATAAAATTATCAATTCTGACAGTGTAAAAGTTAGGGATATCTAAGAGAAATGGATATATTATCTGAAAATAATAGAATAATAAATGATATTTAGTTATAGATTGAGTTAAAAGCTAATCAGTCAAAAAACGAAAAATAATAAAATTGGGGCTGGAGAGATGGCCTGGTGGTTAAGAGCGCCGACTGCTCTTGCAGAGGACCCGGGTTCGATCCCCAGCACCCACATGGCGGCTGAGAACCGTCTGTAACTCCAATTCCAGGAGAACTCCAGTTCCAGGGGAATCCAATGCCCTCTTATGACCTCCGTGGCATTGCACGACATGGGTGCACAAACCTGCATGCAGACAGTACATTCATACACATAAAATAAACAAATAAATAAAAATTTAAAAAATAATAATAAAATTGTAAAGATTTGGAGAAGATACAGTATAAATCAGCTAAGCCTGTGTTTCATAGCAGAAATCCAATGGACAGCTCCCAAACTGAATATAGAGCTGGACATAGAGTTAGGATGCTAGCTCCCAGAAAAACTAAATGCAGAAATGGTTAAAGCTGGTGGCCTCTGGGAATAAAGCCGGGTCAACAGATGGAGTAGGATGGATTTTACGTTTCATAATATGCTCTATGCTATTGTGCTTATTGTGAGAAACCATTCAAAGTGCTTCAAATCAATAAAATAAAAATTAGATTTGTGAATACTTCCATGTTCTGAAAACCAAATAGGAAACATGTTAATTAATAATGGAAAGCAGTTTCTTAAACAGTCAGGGTCAGAGCATGAGAGTGCTCAACATCTGTCATGTGTTTGTCACGAAGTTCCAGGCTGTTCTCACTGCCAGGGAGGAGGAGCATCCCCTCCTTATTAACACTGCAGCCCAGATTCAGGATAAGCTTCTGATAGAGATGAGGTATTGTTCTGATGGCTGTGTGTGTGTGTGTGTGTGTGCACATGTGTGTGCACTTGAGTGTGCATGGATGAGCATGTGTGCTGGAAGCCTATGTGGGAGAATTAAGTGGTCCGAGTTTTAAACCAAGTCTCCATTTTTTTTTTCAAAATGTGTTTTTGGAAGACCCAGACAAAGGCCGAATATAAGGGAATTTCCATTTTTACAGCATTTAGGGACAAGGTCGACTGTTAGCTGATACTTTCCACTTAGGTGGACTTCTGCTCTGGCCTCTGATCACAGCAGAGTCTTTGGTGGTCTTATGAGAAGGTCATGTGTGGTAGCCACAATGAGTCCTAGAGACTGGGAATGGGTTGTGTTTCTCCAACACATAATCATCATCTACCTCTGGGTCTTACAGAGTTCCTACTGTTGAGTGGGTTTCCCACTCCTCCTGGCAGGGGCGCACATCCTCTTGTCTTCCCAGCTCTTTCTTCCCAACCATTGTAGGAGTGAGTTCCTATTTTCAATTATTTCTTACACACATTCTAAGCAAAACTTTCTATGGGTTCTGCCAACCACTCCAGATCACAGGGATAGTGTCTGAAATAGCAGGTCCAAGGGCACAAATACCCTGCAGCTATGTAAGGACATGTCAGCCCAACGGACACTTGCCTTTCAGCCTCAGTGAATGCTCAGAGTGAATCTGGCCAGAAACATAAACCTACAAATGCTTCCGTGTTTCACATGGAGAATACTCTGAAATGGTCAAAATCAGAGGTCATCCATGTTAGTCAGTGTTCTCCAAAGTCACAGAACCAATGGGATAGAGAGAGGGAATCAGCAGAGCTGATTAGGCAAACTGGCTCATTAATCCATTGGTGGAGGCTGAGAAGTCCTAGACCAGACTGTCACATCCTGAAGACCCTGGGCTGCCAGCAACATGGCTCAGTCCAATCTGAAGACCTTGGAACCCCAGAAAACCATGGTCTAATTCTCAGTCTGAGACCACAAGTGTAAAAATTTTGAGGGTACTGGCCTGTGTCCTGTAGTCCTAAGGCTAGAAACCCTGAAGTTCTGTCGAAGGACAGAAGGAGAGAGCCCTCCATCTGAAAGAGAAAAATGCTTTGGCTGGTGCCCACCCACACTGAGGACAGATCTAGCCTAAAGTCCACTGACTCATGTACCAATCTCCTCCAGAAACACCTCACAGAAACATCCAGAGTGAAGTTTTAGCAGTTCTTGAGGTGTTCCTTCATTCAGTCAAGTCAACACCAGATGGATGTTGCATGTCCCCCAAAGGCCTAGGTACTGACGACTTGGTCCCCAGTATGAGACTATTAGGTGATGGAAATACTAAGAGGGGGAGCCTAGCAGGAGGTCTCTGGACATATGTGATATGTCCTTGAAGGGGATTGTGCCTAGCCCCTTGCCTTCCTCCTCGTCCTCATCCTTGTCCTCCTTGTCATCCTCCTCCTCCTCCTCGTCCTCCTCCTCCTACTCATCCTCGTCCTCATCTTTCTCCTCATCCTCCTCCTCCTCCTTCTCTTCCTCCTTTTCCTCCTCTTCCTCTTCTTCCTCTTCCTTTCCTTTTTGTCATGTCCCAGCCACTAGGTGAATTTTGCTCTACTCTATTGGTTACTTTTTTGTCACTGTCACTGATATATCTGACAGAAACAATTGACAGGAGGAATGACTGATTTTGCACATGGTTTCAGAGGTGTCAGTGCAGCATGGTGGGAAAGGCAAGGTGTAGCAGAGAGAATGCCAGCACTCAGCTCAGTTTCTCCTCTCTTCCTTTTATCCATTTGGGCCCCCAGCACACGGGGAAGCGCCAGCCACATTCCCCCTAGTTACTCCTCTCTGGAAATGGCCTCACAGACACACAAATAGGTGTAAATCCAATCACGCTGAAAACGAAGATCAGCTATTGCACTGCAGAGAAGGTCACACTATGCTGTGCCACTTTGTCACAGGGCCCAGAACAACGGGGACACCAACTGTGGACTGAAGCCTCCCAAAACTGTCAGCTTAAGTAAACCTTAACTATTGATTATTGATTGTCTCAAGTATTTGATTATGGGAACAGAAATTGGGCCACTACCAAACATGTGTCACCATTTTACTAATCCTTCCAGGCTATCTTCAATGTCATTGTCTTCATCAGCACTGGCAAATTTATTCTGTTCTTTTTGTTTGTTTTAGTTGAATTTTTGTGATTTTCATATAGCATAGTTTGATATTTATTTTTTAAACGATTTATTTTATTTATTTATTTATTATTTATTATTTATTATTTATTTATTTATTTGTATGAGTATACTGTCTGCATGTAGGTTTGTGCACCTGTGTCGTGCAATGCCGCAGAGGTCAGAAGAAGGTGTCGGATTCCCCTGGAACTGGAGTTCTCCTGGAATTGGAGTTTCAGACGGTTCTCAGCCGCCATGCGGGTGCTGGGGATCCAACTTGGGTCCTCTGCAAGAGCAGTTGAAGTCGGGCGTGGTGGCACACGCCTTTAATCCTAGCACTCAGGAGGCAGAGGCAGGCGGATCTTTGTGAGTTCAAGGCCAGCCTGGTCTACAGAGTGAGTTCGTGAGTTCCAGGTCAGCTGGGGCTATAGGGAGACCCTGTCTCGAAAAGNGTCAACACCAGATGGATGTTGCATGTCCCCCAAAGGCCTAGGTACTGACGACTTGGTCCCCAGTATGAGACTATTAGGTGATGGAAATACTAAGAGGGGGAGCCTAGCAGGAGGTCTCTGGACATATGTGATATGTCCTTGAAGGGGATTGTGCCTAGCCCCTTGCCTTCCTCCTCGTCTCATCCTCTCATCCTTGTCATCCTCCTCCTACTCCTGTACTACTTACTCCTACTATTCTCGCCTTCATTCTTCCATCCTCCTCCTTTCCTTCCTTTTCCTCCTCTCCTCTTCTTCCTTCCTTTCCTTTTTGTCATGTCCCAGCCACTAGGTGAATTTTGCTCTACTCTATTGGTTACTTTTTTGTCACTGTCACTGATATATCTGACAGAAACAATTGACAGGAGGAATGACTGATTTTGCACCACATGGTTCAGAGGGTCAGTGCATCATGGTAGGGAAAGGCAAGGGGTGTAGCAGAGAGAATGCCAGCACTCAGCTCAGTTTCTCCTCTTCTTCCTTTTATCCATTTGGGCCCCCAGCACACGGGGAAGCGCCAGCCACTTCCCCCCTAGTTACTCTCTCTGGAAATGGCCTCACAGACACACAAATAGGTGTAAATCCAATCACGCTGAAAACGAAGATCAGCTATTGCACTGCAGAGAAGGTCACACTATGCTGTGCCACTTTGTCACAGGGCCCAGAACAACGGGGACACCAACTGTGGACTGAAGCCTCCCAAAACTGTCAGCTTAAGTAAACCTTAACTATTGATTATTGATTGTCTCAAGTATTTGATTATGGGAACAGAAATTGGGCCACTACCAAACATGTGTCACCATTTTACTAATCCTTCCAGGCTATCTTCAATGTCATTGTCTTCCTCAGCACTGGCAAATTTATTCTGTTCTTTTTGTTTGTTTTAGTTGATTTTGTGATTTTCATATAGCATAGTTTGATATTTTTTTTTAAACGATTTATTTATTTATCTTTTTATTATTTATTTTTATTATTTATTTATTTATTTGTATGAGTATACTGTCTGCATGTAGGTTTGTGCACCTGTGTCGTGCAATGCCGCAGAGGTCAGAAGAAGGTGTCGGATTCCCCTGGAACTGGAGTTCTCCTGGAATTGGAATTACAGACAGTTCTCAGCTGCCATGTAAGTGCTGGGGATCGAACCCGGGTCCTCTGCAAGAGCAGTCGGCACTCTTAACCGCTAGGCCATCTCTCCAGCCCAGTTTGATATTTAGATCCCCTCCCATCCTCATGTCCCCTTATTGCTACTCCAATTTATTGTGTTCAATATTATTAATATATATATATATATATATATATGGCCTATAGAATCTAATTTGTGTCCCCAAATGTCCTTCAGTGTGGGTGTATCCATTGGAGTCCCATACCTGAAAGGGAGGCTCTCTGCCCCTCCCAGCAGCCGTCAGTTGCCACAATTTCCTTAAGTGGAGTTGGAGCTTCCTCTCCCTTTCCTCATGTCTCTGCTGGGATACTTTCTGATTTGAGCTTGCATGGGACCCATGCATGCTGTCACTATTGCTCTAAGTTCATATGGGTAACTGACCAGATTTCTAGAAAACTTTCCTGTGGTCATCTACCACCTCTGGCTCTTACAATCTTTCTGCCTCCTCTTTTGCAATGATCCCTGAGCCTTGGGAGCAGAAGTTTGATATAGGTGTTCTAATCAGGAATAGGCACTCTGTAGCCTCTTAGTCTCTGCACATTGGCCAGTTATGAAGTTCTGTGTTAATCACCATCTGCTGCATAAGGAAACTTCTCTGGTGAGAGCTGAGCGATGAGTATTATTATACTCTATGGGTATAATAATAAGGCATTAGGAGTCAGTTTACTGGGATAACTATTTAGTAGAAAATTAGTATTTAGTCTCTCCCCTATGTCTGGTGACCTATGTAGCCTTATGTTCCTTAGCCCGGTATCAATGTCAGGGATGGATTTCATCTTAGGAAGCAAACCTTCAATCCAATTAAAGAGTGGTTGGTTACTGCAACTGTTGGACTGGCGGGCACATCTTGCCAGTTGCTATTATAGTTCACAGGATTCACAGCTGGATAGGATGATGATTATTTTTCCTTCTGGTAGCTTGTATAGCAATTTCCAGCACAATGAAAACTGGCCAGTAGAGTTGAGGCTCTGAAATCATCACCAGCTCGATTTCTCCTTGCTTGTTCTATAGCTCACATGTGTGGTTTCTTCTCCAACAGGGTCTTACCATCCAGTTCTAGTGGTAATCAGGAGCAGAGGCAAGGGTGAGTGTTGTTTAAGGGTCTGTGGGTCCATTCCTGGCTTGGAGGGGTTTTGTTTTTTCATTAGCCTATGGTGCTTAGAAAGGGCAGTGGCCCTCTGTATAGTGTAACTCCCTTTCATTTCTCTTATAATGCATAGGTATATACTTTAAAAAGCTTCTATACTGGTAGGTTTCAACATGGTTTTGTCTAAGGCCTTTGTTGTTACTTATCTGTCACTATAGTCCCTCATATACCCTGCCCTCCCATTCCCTACCCCTTAACCCTTCCTGTTCTAAAGTCCCCTCTACCTTCATATCACTTCACTTGGTGGAGTGTTCTAGTAATTTATTTATTCTTTGTGCCCTCTTGAGAATGTTTAGTCTTCTCCTTTTTATTTTTTTAAATTTTATTTATTTTTCTATGTGTATGAATATATTGTCTGCATGTAGGTTTGTGCACCCATGTCGTGCAATGCAGAGAGGGTGTTGGATTCCCCTGGAACTGGAGTTAAAGATGGTTCTCAGCCACCATGTGGGTGCTGGGGATCGAACCCAGGTCCTCTGCAAGAGCAGTTGGTGCTCTTAACTGCTAGGCCAACTCTCCAGCCCCTGGTCTTCTCTTCTGAGTAAAGTATTCCATTGATTATTTTCTATAGATCTGGTTTTGTGGGCATAAATTACTTAAATCTTTTTTTTTTTTTTTTTGTCTTTTTGAGACAGGGTCCCCCTGTAGCCCCAGCTGTCCTGGAACTGACTCTGTAGTTCAAGGCTGGCCTTGAACTCACAGAGATCTGCCTGCCTCTGCCTCCCGAGTGCTGGGATTAAAGGCATGCGCCACCATGCCTGGCCTTAAATCTGTTTTTATCAAGGAAAGTTTTTCTTTGTCCTTCAATTGCAATGGATATTTTGTTGGGTATAGAAATCCAAGCTTAAACATGTGGTCTTTCATGACTTGTATGACATTGGTCCATGCCCTCTGGCTTTAATAGTCTGCATTGGAGAGTCGGCTGCTATTCTGATGGGCTGCCTTGATCCTTCTCTCACAGCTTTCAATATCTTTTTTTTCTGTACTTTTAGCGTTTTGACTGTTACATGACATGGAGAGTTGCTTTTCTAGTCCTGTGCACTTGGTGTTCTGTGTTCTTTTAGCATTTTGACTGTTATATGACATGGAGAGTTGCTTTTCTAGTTCTGTGCACTTCATGTTCTGTGTGCCTCTTGTACCTTGATAAGTATCTGTTTTCCTAGGTTTGGGAAATTTTCTTCTATGATCTTTTAAAACATATTTTAGCACTTTTGAACTGCGTTTCTTCTTCTACATTTATGATCCTTAGTTTTGGTCTGTTTATAGTGTCCCAGAGGTCTTCCATATTCTGCTCCTGGGTTATTTTGGGTTTGACATTTCCTTTGATTGATTGAATCAAGCTTGTCTTCAAAATCTGACATTTTCTGTTCTATTTCCTCCACTCCCTTTTGCCTCTTTCCTCTAATTTTCTTGAGTTCCTGAGTCTTTTAAGTCTTATTTCAGATTGGCTTTTCTTCAGAGAGTCTATCTCTGTGTTGAATTCTAGTTTCATGTTTTGGATTATTTTAGTTATTTAATTCAACTCTTTGTGTTTTAGACCAGTTTTTTTTTTATTCATATCCTCTTTTAATTCCTTGAACATATTTATAATTGCTATTTTGAAATTGTTGTCTTCTGTATCCACTTGGATGTAATTCCCAGGAAATATTATGATGGGGTTGTTAATTTCTGTATTAGCAATATTATCTTGGTTATTCATGTCATTTGTGGTTTTTCACCAAGGCCTGGGCATCTGGACTTCTGGGATGGTGTGTCTTGGTATGGGTAAGTGATCTTGTCCTTGCTGATTGTTTGTATCTTGTTGGTTGTTTCCCCAGCTCATCAGCTTGTGGTCCAACTGAGTAGTGCTTGGTCTTCAGTTTGGGGGCCTCTTTATGCTGATGTACAGTTTGGGTGAAAGAAGTGATCTCAGTTCAACTAGAGATAGGTGGGGCTTTTGAGCTGAGATTCCAGGATTTACTGCACAGGGTCCTGGATCAGCAGGTTGGGATAAGCTGCTACATGAGCAAGGTAGCTGGTAGGTTAGAAGGGGACTTCCTAGATCTGGGGTGGACAGCTCTGATGGCAGGGCATGCAGGGCCATCTAAGGGCTAAAGCTCCAACAGCAATTCTGGGGTGTGGGAGGATCCCTGAGACTCAGGATGTGCTGAGAGCTGAGATGGCCGGGATTGACTCACTGCCAAGAAAAGGTGTACTCAGAACCAGAATGGGATAGGATGTCTGTGATCTGTGGAAGCCTAAGAGCTAAAATGGTAGGGTGCTAGGGAGTCTCAGAGATCTGCTTTTTTTTTTTTTTAAGTTTTAATCACCACTGGCTTATTTTCCCTGTGGGGCTGTGGGCTTGTCTCTTTTGGTGGCATCTATGAGAGATGCCCTAGTGGAAATGTATTTGTGTGGGGGCCAAAATACATTGCTGCATCATTTAAAATAAGAAGCCACAGTGGCTTTATGTGAGGCCTATGCAGGAGAGGGCAGAATTGTTAGTGCTAGGCTGTTCATGCCGGGTCTAAGAGGTGCTAGATCCCCACCCATGTGGCTTGTTCCAGATGCTCCCCAGACATCAGGTACACCCCACCCCCTCAGAGCTGGAGCCACATCCCTAATGCCTATTGGCAGGAGTGTCTTGCTGATGGAGCTGGGGCAGAGGAGAACAGCACTGCTGGTGCGCTGGGCTGGAAAGACATTTGGATGACAAGCTAGTAAAGTAGGCGACATTTCAAAAGCTCTTTGCTTTTTAAGATGCTTATTTGGGGACAGGATTTTCTGCCTCAATCCATCATTTATTTTCCCTCAGGAAAAAGGCACAAAATAATAAGGAATAAGAAGAGCTCTAAGTTCAGAGAGGGTTTGTACAGCCTGCTCTCTGTTAACCTGACAAGGTGTTGATTCATCAAAACTTCTATTTAGCATGCAGCCATGTGTATGGCTGATATGGACAGATGATTTTTAAATTTATTTTATTATATTTTATGTGTGTGGTACACGTATGTATGTGCACCAGCTGTATGCCTGGTGCCTGTGGAAGCCAGAAAAGGGCATCAGATCCCCTGGAACCAGAGTTACGGACAGTTGTGGATGCTGATCAGTGCTTTCAAGTGCTGAGACATCTCTCCAGCCCCAAGATTTATTTATTTTTATTTTATGTTCTGCCTGCATGAATGTATGTACTACACATGTGTGCCTGGTGCCCTGAGGTGCCAGGAGAGGGAGTCTGTGGGAGTGGGTCTACCTACTGGTCCCCCAAACACACACATGCACCTTAGCTCAACTCTGTCAGGTGAGGAAAACACACTCAGATGAAGAAGGTGTGTCCCTCGAGTCTGGAAGCCCCATTCGGAGTCTCTATCTTGAATCCTCTCCTTTTCTGAATTCCACTTTCCTGCCTGTTAGAAGCCCACCAACACAGGTTGCTTCGATGTCTGGGCTGAGCCTTGCCAGGCAGCAAGGCTGAACAGCTACCAGGTAATGGACGTGCGGTTCAGGCTGTGCCCACTCTCAACTCCGAGCAGCCTGTCAGGGAGGTGAGTGCTGTGAGTGACAGGAGGATTTATTCCTGCCAGAGAAAGAATGGCTGGTGATTCACCGCCTGCAGAGTCGGCTTCACCGCATCATTAGGGCCTTCTTCTTGTAGACAGTAATAAATTGTCTTATCACCAGTGCTGACATAACATGCTCCTTTTTAAGTGTACCATAATTTTTATTTTTAAAAGAATATTCAGATTCAACAGTGATGCTCATGGGTGTCTGAATGCTGCTCCAAAGAGAAGATTCTTTTTTAATTTATAATTCAGCTCCTGAGTGGCACTGGTGGGAGTAGGCTTGACTTCTAAACATGTCCCCAGGACATTCTAGAGCAATGGACAGTGGCTTGTCCCTCAGCAAGGAGGCATCAAAAGAATGTAAAGACTGTGTAGAGAATGTGGCACACCATTGCCTTTGGGATGGGTGACTCGGGAGCTGGTGCATCCTCAACCTCCATCCCGGAGGACTGTGTCCATCCCGGAGGACTGTGTCCATCCCAGAGGACTGTGGGCTTCACTCCCTCAAGCTGGTGGAGTCTGGGCATATGACAGTCAAAACAGCTCTGAGGTCTGCAGCCATGGGGTCATTCCCAGCTTGGGCTGGTTATGCTGAGGAGCCTGTAAATCTCATGATCCTCCCCTTGGGGGGTGGCTGTCTAGTGGCCTGTGGAGCCCCAAGGGACATAGTTCTAGATGGCGGAGGCTATAGACAGTTACTAGTGATGACCAGATCTCTACTAACCCCTAAGGCAGTCTGTTGCTCCTTGCAGAAAGCCTGGGTCTTTGTCCAAGAACACTCCTGACTGCTTGGTGCAAAGAGACAGGACCCCCTGTGTTTCAGGCCTCCTCCTATCTATCCTATATATGGTATCATAGCCCCTTCAGCTATCCCTCATCATCAGAATCTTAGCGGTTCCCCTGGCAAGCCAATGGGAGTGTTAGCCTTTGATAAGGTCCTCCCCCCGCCCCCCCCGCCCTTGCTTTCCCAACTGTCAGATGGGAGTAAGGAGAATCACTGCACAGAGCAAATTCAGATGTACCAAAACACAGCTTCTACCTGCCAGCTGCACACAGGGAGGAGGGGGCACACCAAGTTCTGTGGTCCTTCTATGAGTGGGATGCTGAAGGTAAGAGGAAGCTGGAGTAGAGTCACCTCCCGGAGAGACAGAGCTCTGAGAAGGCTGGTCAGCTCAGCAGCTACTGCGACTGCAGAGGCACGTCTAATACCATCTGGTCTAGTTTGCTTTCAGTCACTGTGACAAAACACTCTGACCAATACCAACTTGGGGAGGAAAGAGTTTATTCATCTTACATCTCCTGGGTCACAGTTCATCACTTAGGTAGTCGAGGGTAGGAACTCAGAGCAGGAATCTGGAGGTAGGAGCTGAAGCACAGGCCATGAAGAAACGCTGCTTACTGGCTTGCTCCCCTGGCCCATGATCTGTCTGCTTTTTACACAATACAGAACAACCTGCCCAGGGGTGGCACTGCTCGCATTGGGGCTGGGCTCTCCCAGATCACTCAACAATTAAGAAAATACCCCACATACATGGCCACAGCCCTGTCCAATGGAGGCAATTCCCCAACTGAGGCTCCCTCAACCCAAGCTGACACTAAAGCTATCCAGCGCACCGTCCACGTTACCAACAGCATTGGTATTAGATATTGCTAAATGTCTAGCTTTTTGACAATGTCTCTCACATACTATTGTCACATTCCAGACACAAGTCATGGTAGTGAACACAAATATTATACCCATTTCACTCACAAGTGGGAAAGCTGAGGCCTAGGGTCAGCTGACCCACCCAAGGTCACCCAGTAAAGAAGTGGCAGAATATTAATGAGAACACAATTAATTCTAGAATTTCTTCCATATTTACATCTTGACTCTGCCGCTTACTTTGGCTGCTCAGACCTTTTGAATGTTAGGTTCTGTCACACGGTTTTATTGCCCTTTAGGGTGGTTTAGCAGGTCCTTGGTGAACTGAGTTAGAAGGTTCTAGACATTCTTCCCACCTACCACAGGAAAGAACTGAATTCACTTTCTTCCTCGCTATGGCGAACATCTCTGACTTGTGATTGGTCATGTTCAGGAGCATACTGTCTGATGAAACGTTTATGGGTGAGGGAAGAGGGAAGGAGATGGAGGAGCAGGATTGGCCTTGATCCATAGGAAGAAGATGTAGAATGACAGTGACAGTGACAGTGCAGGAGTTACTCTGAGAGTCAGGAAGTGGGCACAGTGACAGGTGGCTCTCAAGTTCCCTGTGGCAGAAGCTATGAAGGGTTGAAGAGACCTAAGTGTCCTTCTTGGAGGGGTCAGACCATTGGCTTACTGGGCCCAGTCTTGGGAGCTGTGTACTCCTGCACTGCTAGTGAGCTTGGTGCGAGTGATGAGGGCTGGGCTGGGGGTGGGAAGCTGGACTATAAAGAGTGAGGAGCCTATAAAAGCCTCCAGGAGATTTTGGAATCCCTGAATCCACCACACAGACACAATGAGATGGCGGGAACCTAGCAGAGCCCCCTCCCTTAACTGTATCCTCCCCACCACAGGTCGCACATCACAGTCCCCTGCTTCTGCTGTCACCACAGACTTTGCCAAGCAGAGGATGCACATCAGAGGAGGGCTCACTGCCACCCTGCAGCCGGCCGGCTGCCACCTACTTGGCCCTTCATGACCACCTCACTTACAATCCACTAGGAGATTCCATTGCTCCCTACAGCAAGGGAAACTGAGTTGGGGGAGGTTGGTGGCTCTGCCCAAGGTCACGAAGACAGCCAGGAGGTGGCTGGATCCTGGCAAGGGGCAGGCTGACAATTGGACTCCCATCTGCAGAAGATTCCCATGGGGCATGTGAAGCTATGTGCCTGCTTCTACCCATGCTTCTTGGACTTGGGTCCCCAACCTTCCCCTCACCAGTGAGCCCCACCTCACCCAAGATTGTGAGCTTATCATCTAGTTCCCTTGTATTCCTATAGTTTGTCACCTGGGGCACAAGACCCTCAGAGCAAGCCAAAACCAGAAGACGTTGCTAGCTAGCAGATCCCTACAAACAGGATCTATCCCCCCCCCCCCAACCCCCGTTTCCTCTCTAGCTTGTACCAGGCCAAGCTTCCTCCTGCCTTGGAGTCTTTACCACGCTGGCTGTCCTGCTGGGTGCTGTGCCTTGACCCCTTTGCCCGATGCCCCTAGAAGAGACGGCTGTGTGTGAAAATACTGGATCAGAAGCTTTGCCTTGTTTGAACAGGAGTGGAGGGAGATAGCAGTGTCTGAGGTTTACAGTGAGAGGGTGGTGGGGAGCATCTCAAGAAGAGAGCAGCTGCGGAGACTCCACCAAGAGTTAGAGGATCCCGCGGTGTGCGGGGGGGGGGTGTCCCTGCAGTGTGCGGAGGGTCCCTGCAGTGTGTGTGTGGGGTCCCTGCAGTGTGTGTGGGGTCCCTGCAGTGTGTGGGGGGATCCCTGCAGTGTGCGGAGGGTCCCTGCAGTGTGTGTGGGGTCCCTGCAGTGTGCGGAGGGTCCCTGCAGTGTGTGTGTGGGGGGTCCCTGCAGTGTGTGGGGGACACAGAGAAAGGCAGACCGGCATGGAAACAGTGGCCAGGGTGGCCAGGCCTGAATGTCCGATGTATCTGGAAACAGCTAAGGGCCCTGTGGTGGGGCAGGAAGAGCAGGAAAGATAATGCCAGCTTGCCCTGGGCTCACCCTGCTGGCCGGAAAGACTCAGAGGGCCTGGGGACTGAGACCCGGGGGCGGGGCAGCTGGGGAGGGGCCTGAGCGGCAATGGCTGGAGCAAGGACACCTGGGACAGCTGGCTGGGACCCGGAAGGCTGGCGAGGGAGAAGGAGCTGGGCACAGAGAATGCTGGCCCCTGGAATGGGGGGCACTGCTCTAAGTGCTACAGGGAGCCCTTGTGGCCACGTTGGGGTGAGGAAGCTGGCACAGGTAGCTCTGGGTGTGAGAGGACAGTCAGCAGATATTAAGAAGCTGATGACCTGGGAACTGAGTGAGGTGTGACCTTCTGAGGACAGAGGAAGACTGCACAGGTGGGTGTGGGAGCCATCAAGGCCAGAATTGTTGGAGCACAGGCGTGACTCACCTCAGCTTTCTATTCCTCCCCAACCGAGAGTCCATCTGTCACAGCCTGGCCTTGAACAGTCCTTCTTGTCCTTTCTCCCTCTATCCTCCCTTCACTGTCAGTGCCCCTGCCTGCCTGCCTCTCATCTAGCTCCCCACACCAAGCTTCCTCCTACCCCAGGGCCTTTGCACATGCTGGTTACTGTGGAGTGCTTTTTGTGGACATTTCTGGGAACCTGAGGGAATGTGCTATCCCACGATTGCTCTTCCCTCCCATCAATTTCCCCCATCAGAAATATTTAATATGAATTCTGTTTCCTTGCTTAGACCTAATGAACCACTTAATCTGCATATTTCTCGTTTATTTCTTGAAGCTCAGCTTAAAAATACTTCCTTGAAACAGCCTTGGCCAGCCAGTTCTGTGCTCTCCTGGTACTTCATAGGCTCCTCTGTGTGTTGGGTAGGGGCGTGTGGGAACTCTGGAAACTGGATTTCTCTCTACAAGAGACTGGAAGCTGTGGGGGAACCGTGAGCCAGCAGGAGGCTGAGCTGACCTGCTGTACCTGGTCCTCCACATGAGCAGTGCTTGCTGGGGCTGACGGGATAGGGGAGCCATTAGGAGGTTACCAAGAGGCGAGGTGACATAGCCAAAGACACAGCAGAGGGTGTGGTGAGATGCAGTAAGATCCCAGGTGGATACCCAACGTGGAACAACCAGCCTTATTGATACTGTAGACATGGGTATGATAGCAGGGTCAAAGATGACCCCAGGCTTTGGTCTGAGCAAAAGAGGGATAGAGTTGGCATTTACTGTGACTGGGGCAGAGGAGTGTATCCAATCATGTTGCATTACTGTAATGAAATACCCAAGGCTAGGAAGCCTTATCAAGAAAAGAGATTCATTTGGGGTCATGGTTCTCAAGATGCATCTACAAGAGTCTCAAGGTGGTGTGGGGTAGCGTGAGATAACAGAAAGCACACGTCTGCATGTGCCTGTGCCTCTCTTGGTTTTTCTTCCTCTTATAAAGTCACCCAGATTCGGTCAGGGGCTCCACCCTGATCTGATCCTCATCCCCTCCCAAAGGCCCTGCCTCTGAACACCCTGATCTTCTACCCTCCTAATGCCTCACCCTGTGGATTAAATTTCGACACAGAACCCTTTGGGAAACACAGCCACCCATATCCAAGCTGAGGTAGAGCGTGGGAAGAAGTGGAAGGTGAGGAGATCAGTGCTCGAGGCACGCCTCGGACACGTGAGTGGAGATGGCTGTGGCCTAGAGCTGGAGCCCAGATACACACTGGAGACACCTGCATGTAACACCAAATGACAGCTCACTGCAGGAGGGAAATGGAGAGAGAAGGCCCCGATCCAGGGCATGGGCCATCCTGTGCCAACAAGGAGCTGGCCTTGGGGCCTCTGATGTAGGAGAAGGGGGAGATTTGCCAGGACAGATGAGGGTGCTAGAAGCCATATCAGGACCAGGCATGGGACCAGCCTGATGGAGCGGCCTGTAAAGGGGCTTGCCACTGAGTCTGAGGACCTGAGTCCAATCCACAGGACATGGTGAAAGGAGAGAACCGACACCAGAAGGATGTCCTTTGATGCCCCCCACTACGGTGTGTGCACACATAAATAAATACATGTAAATTAAACATTAAAGAAAAGACAAGGTATTGTCTGCCTGTCAATCACCGGAGGCTGGTCTAGGACAAGGAACCACAATGGACTGCTAGATTTAGGGGCACAGAGGCTACCGGTGATGGGTGACAAGGGCTGTGAGTACAGGTTTAATGCAGAAGGTTTTAAGTCACAGTAGGGGAGAAGCTGAGCAGGGCAAGGTGACTTCTTTAGGACTATGCAGAAAGGGAAGAAACGGGAACAGGAAGTAGCCAGAAAGAGTGCCTTATTTGTTTTGATGGAGTGTGTTCTAGACTGTCTTCCACTGCTGTGACAAAACACTCTGACTGACACCAACTTGGGGAGGAAAGGGTTTATTCAGCTTACATCTCCTGGGTCACAGTTCTCACTCAGGGAGCCCAAGGCAGGAACTCAGGGCAGGAACCTGGAGGCAGGAGCTGAAGCACAGGCCATGGAGGAGTGCT
Source organism: Rhizomys pruinosus (assembly GCA_009823505.1). NCBI lineage: Eukaryota > Metazoa > Chordata > Mammalia > Rodentia > Spalacidae > Rhizomys > Rhizomys pruinosus. The sequence goes on along the minus strand of VZQC01010467.1, from coordinate 4,737,067 downwards.
GTTCTCTGGCTTGCTCACTGGCTCATGCCCAGCCTGCCTTCTTATACAGTACACAACAACCTGCCCAGGGTGGCACCACTCTTGTGGGCTGGGCCCTCCCCCACTGCTCGACCATCAAGACAATACTCCACAGATGTGGCCACAGGCCAATCCAATGGAGCCAATTCCCCGACTGAGTCTCCCTCAACCCAGGTGTGTCAAGTTGACACAAAAGCTATCCAGCACAATTGACCCCTTGTCAACTTGACACACAAAACACATCACTATTAAACCACCACCTTTCCAGTTCTTATCCCCAAAGTATGATGTTAACAGTACAACCTTAAAAGCCCCACAATCCTTAAAATGTCCAAACGCTTAAAAGATCAGTCTATTAAAAGTCTCTTAACTATGGGCTGCTGTAAAATCCAAAACAAGTACTGTCTTATTTCAAAGGGAAGAATCAGGCACTCTCAAACAAAACCTAAGTACAGCAAGCAGCTCAAGGCTGGACACCTGGGACTCACGATCTTCTGGGCTCCAAAGGGTCTCGGCAGCTCCCCCTCTCTGACTCTGCCATCCGTGGCACACACAGCTCATCTCACAGGCCCGGGCCGACTCCATTCCACACCTGCCGCTGCTCTTGGTGGTCGTCCCATGGTCCTGGCATCTCCAAAAAGCTGGGGTCGCCACTGAAACTGAGGCAGCACCTTCACCAATGGTCTCTTCTGACCTCTCCTGGTGCAAAGCCTCAGCTTCTCTCCATGACCCCTGCAATCCTGGGGTCTCCACTGCAACCGAGGTGCACTTCCACCAGTGGTCTTTCCTGACCTCTCACAGTGCCAAGCCTCGGCTGCTCTCTGTGACCCCCTCAAATTTCAACACCAGAACCATATAGGAGACTCTTACACACTACCAAGTCCTGCTTCTGGCTTGACATGGAGGCTCAGGCCCTTTCTGGACCACAGCTTCTGTTTGCTGACCCTGAAGAAATTCTTCCCAGAAGATTTCACCACAGTGATGCTGGTCTCTTGTTACTTAGAGCTGATTCTTCAGCCCCAGCTAACCAGCATCAATTGTCCCAGCACAACAAAGACTTCCCTTCAGGTTCTGGTCTCTTGTTACTTACAGCTGACTCTTCAGCCCCAGCTGACCAGAACCCACACATTAAACAGTCCTGATGATCTCTGCTTCCCTTTGAAACTTCACAAGCCAGGCCTCCATCGTCTACAACTCCTTCAGCAAAACTGCTCCGAGCTCCACAGCAACGATCTTTTAGGCATTCAATGATCTTCCCAGCCCAAAGTTCCAAACGTCTCCACAATCCTTCCCCAAAACACCAAGGTCAGGTCTGTCACGGCAATACCCCACTCTGCTGGTACCAATTTCTGTTCTAGACTGTCTTCCACTGCTGTGACAAAACACTCTGACCAACACCAACTTGGGGAGGAAAGGGTTTATTCAGCTTACATCTCCTGGGTCACAGTTCTCACTCAGGGAGCCCAAGGCAAGAACTCAGGGCAGGAACCTGGAGGCAGGAGCTGAAGCACAGGCCATGGAGGAGTGCAGTTCTCTGGCTTGCTCACCTGGCTCATGCCCAGCCTGCCTTCTTATACAGTACACAACAACCTGCCCAGGGTGGCACCACTCTTGTGGGCTGGGCCCTCCCCCACTGCTCGACCATCAAGACAATACTCCATAGATGTGGCCACAGGCCAATCCAATGGAGCCAATTCCCCGACTGAGGGTCCCTCAACCCAGGTGTGTCAAGTTGACACTAAAGCTATCCAGCACAGAGTACATGGGATAGTTTAGCAGGAATATCAGTGATGAAGGGGTATCCTTGACAGGCATGGGGTTGGGCTCCAGAGCAGGGCATGGGGGAGGTCCTGAGTGGACCAAGGATTCCCCACCACCCACAGCAATACCAAGAAAGCAGAGCTTGAGCAGGGGACTGTCTCCTGAGAAAGAAGGAAGCGAGACAGTCAGCTGAGTGGGCTGTGGGAGCCAGCAGAGCCGGCCTCTGTGTCATCTCGGGAGGTGTGCAAGGATGACTGTCAGGTGAGACCAGTCAGGGTGGTTTTGTTTCTTCCCCGCCTGCCTTGAGCAGCACAGGTATGGGCGCTGGACGAGTGCAGAGCTGGCATGGGCAGATGGGCGAGTTCAGAGCAAAGGGATGCTATGTACTCCAGAAGCCGGGTGACTATGCCGGAAGGAATGACAGAGAGCAGATGATGAAGGGGTGGGGGCTCATGCAGCTGAGAAGGGTCAGTAGGGTTAGGGCTGCACCAGCCACACAGTATGGCTCTCTAGGGACCAGGGCAGCTTAGGAGGACAGGGCAGGAGACAAAGGAGCACTGCTTTTGTGCCTTCCGGCTAGTGATTCTGTCGAAGGGAGATAAAAGCTACAGAATCTATCAGAGCTAGCCCAGAAGGAGCCCCCAACAGCCCACCCCACCCGCTGTCTCACCCCGCATCCCAGCGGGCCTGGACCTATCACACTTCTAACAGCTACCACTGTATGAAGCTTCTCAGCACTGGTTTTTGCAGACAGGATCCAGTTTCCGGCCCTAATGACTGCTGTGACTGCAAACCCACCATTCCCTCCCAGTCTCTTGCCTGGCTCTGTTTGATCTGTCTTGGAAGGAAGCCTAAGTTGGGAAAAGTACTTGGGCAATGAACCTGGACCTCATCCCGGGGTCAAGGACATCTCCAGAGAGAAAAGGGGGCACGTCCTAGACTAGGGTAACACATCAAGGTCCTCCATCCTCTGTTCTCCCTGTGTAAGGGTGGACGGCAATGCCTGGAAGGTCAAAGGCACAGCTGCTTAAGTCTGATCTCCGCTGGTGTTCAGCCAAAATGTTCATTGTAGTAACACTCAAGCCTGGCTCCACCCTCCTTTTGAAAAACATTTTTATTGTTTGTGCATTTGGTATAATAGATCTTAATAAAATGTAGAAACTTCCCCCTATTTGGAGTCCCCCCCCAACACCTCCCTCATTAGGTTTCATGAATTTTGTTATATATGTTAAGTCCTATCCAGTCAAGGATTTGTACCCAGATGTCCCTAGGTGCAAGTTCATCCACTGGAATCTAGTCATATCACTTCCTTAAAGGAGACCTACTCTCCCTCACCTAGCAGCAATCGATTGTCAGTGGTTCCTCAGCTAGGGTTGGGGCCTGCTGCCCATTTCCCTCATTCTTTGCTGGGTTTTTATCTGATTGAGTCTCATGGGTCCTGTGCATGCTGTCGCCATTGTTGTAAGTTCATATGAGCAAGATCCCAGAGGCCTCAAAGCCTCTCTTTATGTTCTTACGCCAATCCTGGCTCGTACAATCTTCCTGTCCCATTTTCCACATGGTCCCCAAGCTGTGGGTGGGTGAGGTTTAATATAGGTGTTCTACCAGGAGCACACAATCTGCAGTCTCTTGTTCTCTTTGCCAGTTGTGACTTTCTGTGTGCATCAAACTTTGTTATATGAAGAAGCTTCACTGATGAGAATTGAGGGATATATTATTATTCTCTCCACCCTGTTCTGCTATGTTCCATGAGCCTTTGGTGTTGAGAATCCAGTGTAGATGAGTAACTTAGACCTGTGCATCTCTCAGGCATATAATCTGTGTGTGACCAATTGTGGACAGCCTCTCTGTTGCAAAAATAAGCTTTTTTGATGAGTAGTGTATCATATACTTTTCTGTAAATAAAAGGATACATATTTAGCATACAGTAAGAAATTTCATTTATCTAGAGGTACAACAGAGATATGGTTTTCTCGAGAATCTGCGACCTCTCCAGCCATGTGTATTTGCCTGTATTTATGATGCCACTCATGAGTTCCCTCCCATCGAGAGGGCTTTAAGTCCAATTAGACAGCTGCTGGTTACCCCCAGATAAAAGTGCCACCATTGTGGTTATTAGGCTCTAGAACTGGGTTGGGCTGTTGATTGGTTTGCTCCCCTAGCAGCTTGCATAGGATCCTCGAGAACTATATGAGAGCTAGTCCTCAGGGATAAGGCTTCCAGGTTAGTTCCAGCTCCACTGCTCCAAGTCCTGTGTCTGAACTATGTCCCGTCTTCAGGAACAGGGTCTTACCTTCAAGTTCTGGGAGGCAATAAATGGCTGTGGCACTAGTCTGTATTATTTGGGGCATCTCTTGGACTGCCCTGACCAAAAACTTGAAGGGAAGTTTCTCCTGTTTGGCACTGTGTTCCTGGTTATACAGCCTTCAGATATGCACATACACTCAAGTTCAGATACTACATGTGTATTTTCACATTTTTGAGTTAATATATTTCCCTCTGGCTTTTTATGCTACCTAAGTGCTCTCTCTCTCTCTCTCTCTCTCTCTCTCTCTCTCTCTCTCTCCCTGTCTAAACTCCCCCCGTAGTTTAACTCCGTTTTCTTCATTTTCCCCTTGTCTCTTATTATCTCCACTCTCTTGAGTTCCTTCTTTCCTTCACTCCCATGATTCCTTGTATGTCCTCCCCTCCTTCCTTCCCAGTTGAATGCCCCCATTTCCCCCATTTCCCCTTGGTAATATTTGTTTCCTACTATTCCCCTCTCTCAGGCTCCTTTTTCCCTTTACCTCCATGCTTCCTTTCCATTTTCCGGGATCCTGATGTTACATCAGGATATATACCCACATATGAGGGATTGGTAGTATGATCTACAAATGAGGGAGACCATATGTCACTTGCTTTTCTGAGGCTGTATTATTTCACTTAGCATAACAGTTTCTAGTTCTATCCATTTACCTGCAAATTTCATAATTCTGTCTTTCCTTACCACTTAGTGGAGCACTGTGGTATAAATGTACCACATTTTCATTATATTTAAGTTGTTTCCATCTCTCAGCTATTGTGAACACAGCAGCAACAAACATGGATGTGCAGGTGTCTCTAAAGTAGGATGAGTCCTTTTGGTGTATGCCAAGGAGTGGTATTAACAGGGTCATATGGTCGATTCATTTTTAGTTTTTTGAGAGTTCTTCACACTGCTTTCCATAATGGTTGCACAAGTTCAAGTTTGCAATCCCACCAGCAGTGAATGAGTGTTCCCCTTTCTCTACATCCTCTTCAGCATTTGGTGTCTTTTATTCTCTTGATCTTAACCAGTCTGACTGGGGTAAGATAAAATTTTAAAGTGGTTTTTGTTTTTTTTTTCAGTCTTTCGAGACAGGGTCTCCCTGTAGCCCCGGTTGTCCTGGAACTCACTCTGTGGACCAGGCTGGCCTTGAACTCACATCCGCCTGCCTCTGCCTCCCAAGTGCTAGGATTAAAGGCGTGTGCCACCATGCCCGGCTAAGTGTTTTTTATCTGTATTTCTTTAATGACTAAGGAGGTTGATCACTTATTTAAAATATTTTTTATTATTTTTTATTATATGTTATGAGAGTATTGCCTGCATGTACATAAGTGCACCCATGTTGTGCAATACCCATGGAGGTCAGAAGAGGGCGTCAGATCCCCTGGAACTGGAGTTACAGATGATTGTTAGTCCCTATGTGGGTGCTGGGAATCAAACCCACTGCAAAAGCAATTACCATTGGGAACTTTTTATGTTATTTCTTAGCCATTATTAGTTCTTCATTTGAGAACTCTCTGTTCAGGTCCCAGCACGTCTTTTAGTTGGATGGGTTTTTTTCTTTTCTTTTCTTTTTTTGAGCTCTTCATATATTCTGGATAGTAATCCTCTGCCAGATGTATAGCAGGTGAAGATTTTTCTCCTACTCAGTGGGTTTCCTCTTCGCTTCTGTGGTTTTGCTGTACAGAAGCTTTTTAGTTTACTGAGGTCTCACTTGTTGATTGTTGACCTTAATGCCTGAGTAACTGCTGTGCAATTTAGAAAGTCCTTTCCCACACCTATATTTTGTAGGGCACTGCTTATGTTCTCTTCTAGCAGTTTCAGAGTTACAGGTTTCATACTGAGATGTTTGATTCATTTGGAGTTGACCTTTGTGCAAGGTGAAAGATGAGGTTCCAGCTTCACTCTTCTACAGGTGTAGATCCAGTTTGCTAGCACCATTTGTTGAGGATGCTGTCTTCATGTGTGTTCTTGGCACCTTTGTCAAATATCAGGCAGCTGAACTTGCATGAGCTTGTGTTTTGGCCTTCTATTGTGTCCCATTGATCTATGTGTCTGTTTTGTGCCAGTACCATGCTGATTTTATGACTCTGTAATATAGTTTGAGACCTAGTATGGTGTTTACCCCAGCATTGCTCTTTTTGTTCAAGATTGCTTTGGCTATTTAGCATCTTATGTGATCCTATGCGAAATTTTAGGATTTTTATAGCTCTTTGAGAAATGTCATGGGGATTTTGAATGGCATTGCATTGAAACTGTGGATTGCTTTTCATAAGCTCATCATTTTTACAATATTAATTCTACAAACCCATGAACACCTGTAGTCCCAGCTTTCCTGGAGCTTGCTATGTAGACCAGGCTGGCTTTGAACTCAGAGATCCACCTGCCTCTGCCTCCTGAGTGATCTCTTATGAATAATATCAAATTGTCTGCAAATAGTAATAATTTGACCTCTTATATTCCAGTTAGTACTCCTTTAATTTCCTTCTCTTGTCTTATTGCTCTAGCAAGAGTTTCAAGCACTATATTGGAAAGGAGTGGAGATACTGGACAGCCTCATCTGGGTCCTGATTTTAATGGGAATGCTTCCAGTTTTTCTCCATTTAGAATGATTTTGGCTGTAGGTTTATTGTATATAGCCTTAATTTGTTGAAGTATGTTCCCTCCAGTCCAGTTCCCTCTAGGACTTTTAATAAGAGTACATCTTGGATTTTCTGAATCTGATGAGTTTGCCATGTGATTTTTGTCTTTAAATTCATTTATATAATTTATTACATTTATTGACTGACATATATTGAACCATTCCTGAAATCTCTGGAATAAGGCTGATTTGATCATGGTGGATGATCTTTTTGATGTGTGTCTATATGTGGTCTGAAAGTATTTTTTCAGAAACTTTGTTTCTATTTCCTTAAGGATATGGGCCTACAGTATATGTGTGTGTGTGTGTGTGTGTGTGTGTGTGTGTGTGTGTGTATCTACCTGGTTTGGGTATTAGAGTAATACTGGCTTCATAGAAGGAGTTTGGGAAGTTTCCCTGTTTCTATCTTTTTGAATAATTTAAGAAGTATTAGATCTTCTTTGGATGTCTAGTAAAATTCTCCTGTGAATCCATCTGGACCTGGGCTTTTTTCATTGGGAGACTTTGTCTTGCTGTTTTTTTATTATTGTTAATTTTATTTATTTCTGTATATGTATGAATGTACTGTCTGCATGCAAGTCTGTGCACCCATGTTGTGCAATGCTGCGGAGGTCAGAAGAGGGTCTCGGATTCCCCTGGAACTGGAGTTCTCCTGGAATTGGAGTCTCAGACGGTTCTTGGCTGCCATGTGGGTGCTGGGGATTGAACCCAGGTCCTCTGCAAGAGCGGTTGGCGCTCTTAACTGCTAGGCCATCTCTCCCGCCCTGTATTGCTGTTTTAATTTCCTTATTTGCTATGGGTCTGCTTAAACTGTTGATCTCTTTTGGTTTAATTTTGTTGGTTTCCATGAATTTAGAAATTCAGCCATTTCTTTTAGATTTTCAAATTTAATGGAATGTAGCTTTTTAAAGTATTATTTTAAAATGTTCTGAATTTTTTCCCCTACAATGTTCTGTGGTGTTTCCCCTTTAATTTCTGATTTTGTTAATTTGGATTTGCTCTTTCTTTTGATTAACTGGGCTAAGAGTCTGTATATCTTGTTTATTTTTGCAAAGAACTAGCTCTTAGATTCATTGATTCATTGTATTGTTTTCTTTGTTCTATTTCATTAAGTTCTGCTCTGATTTTTGTTATTTCTTCTTTCTACTAGATTTGAGTTTGGTTTGTTCTTGCCTTTCCAGAGTCTTGAGCTGTACTGTTAAGTCATTTATTTGTGCTCTTTCTGATTTTTTAAAAAAATTTTCTTATGTTTATGAATGTACTGTCTACATGTAGGTTGGTGCACCCGTGTCAGAAGAGGGTGTGAGATTCCCCTGGAACTGGAGTTAAAGACGGTTCTTAGCCACCATGTGGATGCTGGGAATTGAACCCAGGTCCTCTGCAAGAGCAGTAGGCAGTCTTTTTTTTTTTTTACTTTTTTAAAATTTCAAATATATATTTTGTACAAGATTATCAAATCTAGAGCCGTGTTCCCCACCCTATGCCCCCACCCCACCAGAGCTCATGTATTCTGCCAAACATGCTTTTCGTCTCTTTCTCAGTCTTTCTCAATATTCTCCATGTGGAAGTGGACTGTTTTGAGCAGAAATTCACTGTTTCAGTCAGTTCTTTGATGCAGTCCTTTCTGTTGTTGTTGTTTCCAATATGCATCACTCTCAACTGCTTGGACAAAAGCTCAAGGGGCCATGCACAAGAAATACTTACAACTAGGTAATTGGCACTAGCATCCACAGATGAGGGATACCATTCGTTGTTTGTTTTTCTGGGACTATGTTACTTCACTCAGCATGAAGTCTTCTAGCTCCAGCCATTTTCCTGCAAAGCTCATGATGTCATCTTTCTTTAGTGCTGCATAGAACTCCATTGTGTAGATTACCACATTTTCTCTATCCACTCATCAGTTGAGGGGCATTTGGGTTGGTTCCAACTCCTTGCTATTGTGAAGAGAGCTGCAATAAACATGGCCATGCATGTATCTCTGCAGTGGGGTGAGTTTTGGGGGTACCTGCCTAGGAGTGGTATGGCTGGGTCAGGTGGCAAGTTCATTCCAAGTCTTCCAAGGGTTCTCCACACTGCTTTCCATAGTGGTTGTACAAGTTTATGTTCCCACCAGCAGTGGATGAGAGTTCCCCTTTCCCCACAACCTCTTCAGCACTTGGTATTATTTGTTTTCTTGATCCTAGCCAGTCTTATTGGAGTAAGATGATATCTCAAAGTGGTTTTGATTTGCATTTCCTTAATGATTAGTGATGTTGAACACTTCTTAAGGTGTTTCTCAGCCATCTCTAATTCCTCGCTTGTGAAGTCTCTGTTCAGGTCTTTGCTCCATCTATTGAGTGGGTCATTTGTTTTCTTTCTTCTTTGTTTTTTGAGTAGTTTATATATTCTAGAAATCAATGCTTTGTCAGCATCTTGTCACCACTTTGTGGTGAAGGTTTCCTCCCACTCTGTGGGATTTCTCTTCACTGCCTTGATTGTTTTTTGATGTACAGAAGCCTTTGAGTTTAATGAGGTCCCATTTGTCAGTTGTAGACCTTAATTCTTGTGCAGCTGCTGTCTGATTTAGGAAGTCTTTTCAGTAGGCAGTCTTAACCACTGAGCATCTCTCCAGCACAATCTTTCTGATTTTTTAATGTAGGCACTTAGAGCTATAAACTTTCCTCTTAAGAACTGCTTTTAAAGTATTCCAGAGGTTTTGTTGTGTTATCCTTTTCATTTAGTTCTGGGAATACCTTTATTTCTTAATTTCTTCTTTAACCCATTCATCATTCAGGAGTGTGTTATTCAGGAGTTTGTGTAGTTACTAGAGCTTCTTTTGCTTTGAATTATAGGCTTTATTAGATTGTGGTCTGATAGAATGCATGAAATTATTTCAAGTTTTTTTTTTTATTCATTGAGGTTTATTTTGTGTTCCATTATGTAGTCAATTTTAGAGAAATTTCCATGGGCTGCTGAGTAGCAAGTGTATATTGTTGCTTGGGTGGACTGTTCTGTAGATGTCTGTTAATTCTATTTGATGTAAGATCTCATTTAATTCAGCTCTCGCTCTCTCTCTCTCTCTCTCTCTCTCATTTATTTATTCTTTGTCCAATTTCCCTGTCTATTGGAGATAATGTATTGAAGTCACCTGCTATTACAGAGTTGGGGTTAATTTGTGTTTTGTAGTTCTGTAGTACTGATGAAATTGGGTGCACCAGAGTTTAGTGCATATAAGTTCATGATTATAGTATCTTCTTGGTCAATTGTTCTTTTGACTAGAATGAAGTGACCCTCTTTATCCCTTCTGATTAGTTTTAGTTTGAAGTCTATTTTGTCAGATATTAAAATTGCAGCACCTGCTTGCTTTTAAGAGCCATTTTTTTGGAATATTTTTTTCCATCCTTTCACCCTGTTATTGTTTATGCTTGAAGGTAAGATGAATTTCTTGAAAACAGAAAATGTGTACTTTTTCCTTTTTTAATTCATTAATTTATTCCTTTTATTTTATGTGTATGAATGTATTGCCTGCATGTAGGTAGGTGCACCTGTGTAGTTCAATGCCCTCAGAGGTCAAAAGAGGAGATCAGATCCCATGGAACTGGAGCTACTGTAGTCCCAGCTGTCCTGGAACTCACTCTGTAGATCAGGCTGGCCTTGAACTCACAGAGATCTGCCTGTCTCTGCCTCCCAAGTGCTAGGATAAAAAGCGTGAAACACCACACCCAAGGAGCCAGTGCTTTTAACCTTTGAGCCATCTCTCCATCCCCTGGATTTTGTTTCTTAATCTATTACACCAACTTGTGTCTTTTGCCTGGGGAGCTGAGGCCATTGATATTTAGAGTAATTCTTTTTTTTTTTTTAATTTTTTATTTATTTCTGTATGTGTATGAATGTACTGTCTGCATGCAAGTCTGTGCACCCGTGTCGTGCAATGCCGCGGAGGTCAGAAGAGGGTCTCGGATTCCCCTGGAACTGGAGTTCTCCTGGAATTGGAGTTTCAGACGGTTCTCGGCCGCCATGTGGGTGCTGGGGATCGAACCTGGGTCCTCTGTAAGAGCGGTCGGCGCTCTTAACCGCTAGGCCATCTTAAAAGATGTGTATTATTGGGGCTGGAGAGATGGCCTACCGGTTAAGAGCGCCGAATTGTGGTGTCCCACAATTCCTGCCTATTCTATTACTGTGTATTTTTAAAATTTTTATACTCTTTGCTTAAGGATTCCAGTTCTTCAACTTTGTCATCCAGACTTGATATTCTGTTTTCCATTTCATTCATTCTGTTTGTGAGGCTTTCTCCTGTTGTTTCAAATCAACTTATTGAGTTTTTTAATTCTACCCTTCATTTCTGCTTGGGTTTTCTTCAATATTCCTCTTTTGTGAATTCCCTTTTCAAGTTCTGAATTGTTATTTCATTCAACCTCATCTTTGTATTTTCTTGAGCATCCATCACAAGTTCATGCCTTTCCTCTTTTAGTTGTTTGTGCGTTCTTTAATTTCTTCTATCATGTTTATGATTGTTCTTTTAAATTCTGAATCATAGGGGTTCCTCAAGGTGATTCTCATTGTAGTGTACTTCTGTAGGACTGGTAGGTTTGAGGGGGCATATTCTCTTGGTTCTTTGTATTATTTGTGTTTCTGCATTGCTGCTTGAGCATATGGCTATCTTTCATTGGTTGTATCCGATAGGAACTTCGAGTCCACCTTTGTTTAGTTGAAGTTTGGTTCTGTTTATATTGTTCATGTAGCTTGATTGCTTTTTGTTCAGATATGAAAAGTTAGTTGGTGTTTGCTTCAGTTGTCACAGGGTAGTAGGCTGGTCTGGTAGTAGGCAGATCTGTGGTAGGCAAGTCTGGTGGGGGTATAGGGATAGCCTGTGGATGGTCTAAGAAACAAAGTTGGAGAATTGACCTAGTATGGATGCCAGGGATCAGGACGAAGTGGCCAGGTCTGGGCTAAGAGGGTAGTCCAGAGTTCTGGACTGCCCTCCCTTCACTTTTCTTTGTTCTTCTTCCTCCCATTCCCTCTTCTCTCCCTTCCTTCCCCTCAATAAACATGGTTTGGAGCCTGCTGTTTGCCTATGAGACTCTTGCTGAAGATCACATGGTAGAAACAGCGGCGGTAGAAGACCAGCGTCTTGCTAACTGAATTCTGCTTTTGCTCAATCTAGGACAGCAACATGCTGGGGGTAGGGGATGCTCCCCCAGGAGAATACCCTAACCAATGATCGATCACAGCAACTGGGGACCCCTGGCTACAGGAGAGCCTAAGACCCTGGTCTGCCCAGCAGGGCTGGAGAGGAAATGGACAGGGGATTCTGCTTCCCAAGGAGATGAGGCCTTCAAGAAGCAGGAGGCCACTCCCCCCTTCTTCCCTTGGAGGCTGTGGTGAGAGGAAAACATGCTCCAATCGGTGGCAGTCACTTAGGAACCAAAGAACAAAGCCAGACAAAGCTGAGAAAAGCCATCTTAAGTCCCCTATATCAGCAAGTTAACATCCTAGAGCCATCGAAGACCAGGTGTCCCAGGGTGGAGCAGTGAGTTTTCCATGTTGGTTTATGCTTCTTTCTGCTGGTCATTCAAATATTTCATAACCAAAGGCATTATAATTCACTACAGTGGGGAGGAAATAAACAGTTGTGATTTTTCTGTCATATGTAGCAATATGTATGCTCAGATTGCTGCAGAGGCCTTTTTTAGGATGAGCATCTCAGAATGCATCAGCTGTTTGGCACTCATTTTCTACATGGAGGTTTATGAAAACAGCACAGAGATACATAACTACTAGATCCAGGATAACTTTTGCAGGGCAAAGTCATTTTTCACAAGGCTCTTTTTTTTTTTGGTCTTTTTGAGACAAGGTCTCCCTGTAGCTCTGGCTGTCCTGGATTTCAGTATGCAGACCAGGCTGGCCTTGAACTCACAGTGATCCACCTGCCTCTGCCTCCCAAGTGCTGGGATTAAAGGTGTGTGCCACCATGCCCAGCCTGAGGCTCTTTCTTTTTTTTTTTAATTTTTTATTTTTTATGTGTATGAGTGTACTGTCAGCATGTAGGTCTGTGCACCCATGTCGTGTAATGCCTTGGAGGTCAGAAGAGGGTGTCGGATTCCCCTGCAACTGGAGTTTAAGATGGTTCTCAGCTGCCATGTGGGTGCTGGGGATCGAACCCAGGTCCTCTGCAAGAGCAGTCAGCACTCTTAATGGCTAGGCCATCTCTCCAGCCCCCACTAAGGCTCTTTCTTAAGAAGGGAGCAGATAGAAAGAGAAACCAGAGGCAGAGATTGGGCGGGAACCGCCCCACACCTGCTGGTCCCTGAGTGGCTTGTGCTTCCCCAGAAGACAGTTCAGTGTGAACGAGGGGACTGATGGCAGTTAAGGCTGGACAGAGTTCAGTGTGAATGAGGGGACCGATGGCAGTTAAGGCTGGACAGAGTTCAGTGTGAACGAGGGGACTGATGGCAGTTAAGACTGGACAGAGTTCAGTGTGAACGAGGGGAATGATGGCAGTTAAGGCTGGACAGAGTTCAGTGTGAGCTGGAAAGGAGGGAACTGACTGGCAGCCACCCCTGCTTCAGGGGCCAGCTGTGGGTGGGCTTTGGAGAGAGTGAAAGGGAAAAAGGGAAAAAGAAGAAAAGCAAGCCGGGAAGAAAGCGGACGTGGTCGGGGAGCCCCCAGGGCTGGGCAGTTTCTTCTGGGAGAGGGCAAGGGGGCCAGAGCTCTGCCTCCTCATCTTAGGTCAACTTAACTTCCTGCCTGTGACATCTGGGCATGCAAAGCCAGTCCTGGAGGGTGGGGACCTTGATGCTTATCTGGTCTCAGGAATTCTGGGTTATCAGGCTCCCAGGAACATCTCTTTAAGCCCCTCCAGGTAGCTCGCCCTGAACACTGCAGCCCAAAGAAATGTAGCATTTGAAAATTCAAACCAGCCAAGCAATTTCAAAAGAGCCCTTGCTTCCCCAAAGATCACAATAAATTTTCATGGGAAACAAACACAAAACATCAAAACCCTGGATGCTCTGTATCTTCCCTGTGGGATATTAATAGAAGCCACAGGCAGAAGAAAAAGGCAATGCATTTGCAGTAGTCAAACAGGTCTCTCCACTGAGCCACGTCTTCAAGGCACTAACATTACCTGTCATCAAATCTCAGATGTTCTTGATCAGAAGGTATGTCATGTACCATTTATTGTGGTTGTACATGTTCATGCATGTGTTTACTCTTGCTCATGCGAATGTGTGCACATATGTGTAGAGACCAGAGGTTGAAATCAGGTGTCTTCCTCAATCTCTCTTCACCTTATTTTTTGAGACAGGGTCTTCTCAGGGAACCTGGATATCATCAGTTCAAGTCTGGCCAGACAGCAAGTCCCAAGGAATCCCACACTGCTGGGATTGCAAGTGAGTGCTGGCGCACCCAGCTTTTGTAACCTGGAACTGAACTCGGTACAGTTTGTACAAAAGGTGCTTTATTGGGGCTGGAGATATGGCTCAGCAGTTAAAAGCACCAACTGCTCTTGCAGAGGACCCAAGTTGGATTCCCAGCACCCACATTGTGGCTAAGAACCGTCTTTAACTCCAGTCTCAGGGGAATCTGATGCCCTCTTTTGACCTCCGCGGCATTGCTTGAAACGGGTGCACCAACCTACATGCAGACAGTACCCTCATACACATAAAAAAATAAGTAAATAAAAGAAAGTGCTTTATTGACTAAGCCATCTCCCCAGCCCCAATGTTTTATTAACAAAGGAAATGTTCCCATTGCTGCCACGTATAGAACACTTACTGGATGCCAGGTTCTGTAAAGGGACTCCACACCAACCACTCCCTCTGTCCTCAGAGCTACGATGCTGGTGTTTACTGCACAGGAGACTAAAGCAACTTGTCTGAGGTCACACGGAAGTGTGTGGTGAGCTGGGCTTTGAGTGCTTGCTCTTCTTCAGTGTCTGGAAAGTGCTGCCCATCCAGCATTAAGAGATGGCATCCTGGCCTGTGCAACTCAGCATACTCTCAAAGGTGCAATTTTCCAGTCAAGTTTCTACTGCCTAAATGGAGATCATTCTGAATCCCAAGAGGCTGGCCTTGGCTTGGGGGCACATTGGGGTCCAGCCGGGCATAAGAACACAGTCCTCTAACACCTTCCTAGTGCTGCTTCCTCTTTTCGTCTGGTTTGGGAAGATGTCAAGTGTAAGTATGAGCATTTTCCAACTTCTGAGACATGACCAGCTCCAATCACCTTTCCAGTCTGTGTCTTGTCCCTCCTGACCCTGACCCACACCTCAATCTAGGGAAGAGCAGACCTCCCACCTGAGAGCTGTGTGCACCTTCAGGGCCATCTGGAGAACGGAGCTGAGTAATGAAAATCCCCTCCCTGCAGGAAGACGAGCCAGGTTTTATTACAGATCCTATCACAATGCAAAGGGCTGGGACTCCTGTGGCTGAGTTAATCCTGTCACCACATAAATCAATAGGAAACTCACAGGAGGCGATTTGATTTAGGATGTTCATTTTGGCAAGCTGGTCTTCCTACAGCCACACTCTGGCCTAGGTACATCTACAACAAGTGGAAGGTTTCGTCCCAACAGACCAGCCCTGTTAATACAATAAATTCTGATCCCCCAAATAAAAATTCAGATGCATTTTAGTTTCCTCTCAGTCCAGTAGGCTGAATCCCTTAATCTACCAAATTATTATGGAAAAGCCATATCGACAGTTTGTCAAGCTCCATGCTGCAGTGAAAGCTCCCTCTTGGGAGGAACGATGGACTCCAGAGTCACCTAGATTATATGCAGTGTAGAGTGACTTGAAGCAGGCCATGCACTTAAAATACAACACAGGATCTAGGATGAGGCTGAGACAAACTGACCAACACTGGCCAGAAAGGTGAGTCAGCTTCCCAGGTGGATTGCGGGAAAGAGGAGTCCTCTGCCACCACCTGTCTGCATCCAGGGGCTTCTCTAGGGGCCAGCTGGCTGGCCACAGACAGGTGAGAACTGCCGGTTGCTGCTTCTGCCCGCCAGGTGCAGTGTGCTCTCCTTTAGGGCTGGCCACTTTGAGTGAGAGCCTTGTGTCTTTGCAGCAGGCAAGAACCAGGCAGCATCCAGACCATGACCCAAGGCCTTGCATTTGTGGATCTGGGGTGATTGCACAGAGCTGACTCCCCCTTGGCCAGGGTAAGCAGCATGGATCTAGTGTAGAAGAGGGAAGGCTCCACGTGCCACAAGGGGCCGTTAGGAGCTCTTGTGAGCACTGATTTGGCCTGTCCGGGTTGGGCTTCGCACCACACCTCCTCCCCTTCTCCCACCTCCATTAGGGTGACTCATGCCTGCAGAGAGGATGAATCATGTGGGTTATGAAACCCAAGGACTCCTGAGAGGGGCACTCAAAAGGCCTTCAGGTGGCCCTCTGCCCTTTCCTGCTTCTTCTGCCTCTGACACCTTTGCCCTATTTGCCAGGCACAGCACCAGAAAAGATGGCACTGCTCCTAAAACCCAGACATGGGTGAAGCAACTTCCTTCCAGCTTCTCCGCCATATCTGCCTTGTTTCGTTGTGTTTTATTTCCCCTCCTGTATTAATCAGGCTGAAGGTTTGCTTTCTGCGGGGCCAGTTGGGACCAACAGTCCTGGGAAGCATAACAGAAGAGATCTTCCAGCCATCCTCACCTCCCATCATAGTTTATTCACAATTCTCCAAGCTGCTCCAAATAATTATCTGCTGGATGCCAGGCTGCTCCAGGCGGGAGGATGAAGATGATTCAACCCACTTTTCCATGGGCAAGGTCCCAGATCAGTGGAGTGAACACCGGCCACGTGGCAGGCCCTGGGCTCATCAAAACAAACGTTGTAGTTGGCGATTGTAAGGCACAAGCAGACCTCAATCTCAAAAAGGTTCAGTGGGTAGATGGTATGGTTACCCCATCTTACAGGCTCATCAGGATGCCTTGGGGTTCACCTGCACAAGGTTTCCTGGCTTGGCTGCAAGCAACCTCAGTACCTTACTGAAATATATCCTCAATATTCAGTTGACTCCGGCTAAGTCTGCCGCATGCTGTTTGCCCATCCTGGGGGACCCTTGTGTTTACCTGGCCTCTTTCCCCCTAAGCCCTGTACATTCACAAGCCCACGGTCGCTAAGTTGAGCCAGGCAGTCTAGCCTTGGGGACCCCAGCAGGTGAGTGCAGCCTCCAGGGGCGCAGACCAATAAAGAGGCGCTGACCAGAGCCAACTCCTCCGGGGACCGGGAACTCACGCGGGATGCCCAGGGCCCTCCCGGCTCCTCGAAGAACGCGCGGCCGGAGGAGGCTGCCACTCCGGGCAGCGCTGGGTCCCGAGAGCCCTAAAGTCTGCGGACGAGCTCCCCCGGCCGGGGCGTCGCGGGCCTCCCCGGTGCCGGCCCCCTGGCTGCTGGCGAGTCCGGGCCGCACGAGCGCGGGCCCAGGGGCGCCACCGGGCCGCGCGGGCGGGAACGCGCGGCGGCCGCCGCCTCCTCCTCCCGACTCCCGCCCGCGGCGGCGGCGCTTCCCCGGCTGAGCGGCTTTAAAAGGCGGCACCCCACCCCCCCGGCGCACTCGCCGCTCGGGCGCCGCGCGAGCCTGCCGCTGCCATGCCTCCGCGCGCGCCGCCCGCGCCCGGGCCCCGGCCGCCGCCCCGGGCCGCCGCCGCCGCGCGGGGCGCAGAGGCCGAGCACCGGCCCGGGCTCCCGCTCGCGCTGCGCCCCTGGCGCTGGCTGCTGCTGCTCGCGCTGCCCGCCGCCTGCTCCGCGCCGCCGCCGCCGCGCCCCGTCTACACCAACCACTGGGCAGTGCAAGTGCTGGGCGGCCCCGGCGCGGCGGACCGCGTGGCCGCGGCGCACGGCTACCTCAACTTGGGCCAGGTGAGTGCGGCCGACCCCGCGCCCCAAACTTTCCCGGCGGCCCGCACGGCTGGGGACCCGGGGGCGCCCCGCGGGGACTGCGGCGCGTGGGTCACTCGGCGGGGAGGACGCGGTGGCCTGCGTGGGCGATTGGAAGCCCTTGCGCGGACACCTGTCCGGACGCGCTGGGGGTGGGCGCTCTCGGGGGCGCGGCGCTCTGCCCACCCGCACAGTCCTCGGGGTCCATCCAGTCCCGGTGGCCCCAGAACCCCAGCTGGCCTCGCGGGCCACCCTGCCCTCGACGGGCGGCGCGGAGCCCTGGGCTGTTGTTCGTGCCAGAGCGGGCAGTCGCTGGCTGGGCTACTAGAGCGTGACCCTGGAGAGGGGGACCACGGCTGCGGGGAGGCGCGGCGTCCGGGCGCCTGTGCCCAGGAGTCAGGTCTGGCTCGCGGAGGATCCCAGGAGTGCGCAGGACCCAGCGTCCGCCCGGGAAGCTGGGGGCGGGACTCGGCATTTAAAACATCCCTAGGCACGGAGGTAGAGGGCTTTGCCTTCGGACGCCAGCTAAGGCTGGAAAGGCATGTGCACACTAGCGGCGCGACCTTGGGCAAGTCGTTTCTTTGGCTTGTTCCTTAGTAGGGATAAGTGTCAGTAAGGCGTGTGTACTGCTGTTGGGACGACGTAGTGTTCAGAAGCCGCACCTCCTCCCACCTCTTATTGTATGGGCTGGCTGTCATTTAGCCCCTGAAGGCAAGGCTGGGGCACTAAGTCAGCATAGTTTCCAAGGACTGCCAACGCAGGGCCCCTGCAGCTCAGCAGAGGGGCAGTAGGGGTGGGTTGATCCTGGTTTATGGCCCCTGGAGGGCCTCAGCAGGCTCAAGTGTATGGTTACACAGGGAGACTTCTCAGCATAGTTAACTAGTCTGTAAACTATACACGGAATCAAGGGAAGAGATAGGGAGAGTGGCCTCATGACTCAGTCCTCAGTGCTAGGCACTGTTACATTTTCATCATTATCTGTGACAGAAGCCTGCAAAGTGTGCTGTGGGCCCCAGCTAAATGACTTGATGTTGATGGTAGAGATGTGGGGTGGAAGGCCTCCTGGAAGGGGGCATGCTGCTGTGGGAAGCCAACTTCCTGACTTTATCTGAAAGAACATGATCACATGTTTTGTGTGTCTTCTAGCATCCTGTGAGCTGAGGTTTTTGCCTTTAGGGAGCACCGGCTTCATTTCTTTCAGTAGCCATCAAATCTTCAGGGCTGATTGTCTGGGCTGAAGAAAACGCTCCTCTTTGCATAGGGCCCCCAACTCCTGCCTCTTTGCTGACCTGCCCAGGTGGCCCAGCAATTTGTCTTCAGCTAAAAGTGATTCTTAAACTGCACAGTAAATTACAAAATGCCTGAGATTTGGGCTCCTATAATTAAATGTGCAGAGTGGAGCTGAAGTTGAGCTATGTATGAGCTCTTGGACATTAGGAGAGATGGAGAGGCCCAGTGCCACAGTTACCTCCCCCCACCCCACACGCATGCCACCCACCTCCCCTGCCTTGCTGCTCTTTGAATCTGTTGTGGCTCTCAGAGTTGCTTATGAAAGATCTGCTCTGTCCATAAGCCTGTGGGCTAGATGGTTCTCTGGACATGCACTCATCACCTTGGGCATCTCTGAGGGTCTCCCCAGCTCTCAGCCTCTAGACTCCACCTAGCCTGCTCACTCAGTGAGCCTGGTTCTGGCAGAGACACCTTGGGGACATTTCCAAAGTAAGAGATGTTGGGGATAGGCGCCGTCTCCAGGGCTTGGGTGTAGTATAATAACTTAAGGAACACTTGTTACTCTTTATTCCCAAACTGCCTTTTTCTTTTCTCACCTTTAAGTGCACAACTAATGTGGAAAAGGCCTGGAGCTTTCCAGCCTCTAACCACTCAGTAAGGACTCTTTAAAAACCTTACTGCCTTTTTCAACCAGGAGAATTTGTGACTCATAAATAAGATATAGATGTTGTTAGTTTTGCTTTATAGATGACTAAATGGAGGTTGGGGTTGAGGGGAAGAAGGGAGCTGTTTGTGTTCTCATGGTGAGCATGTGTCACTCTGCCATCACACCGCCTGCTTTGTCTCTTGCTACATTCTCTCCTCTGAGATCGCCTTTGTGTGACTCTTACTCCAAACTCTTAATGGGCAATTACTGTTCTGTTTTGTACCTGCCTGAGTCATGACCTTGGTTTTCCTGTCTGTCCATCTGCCTGTGCTGAGTACTTGCTTGATTGCTTTACTTTCTTTCATGCAACTGATTTTACTTATTTAACATGTCCCACAGGTAATGTAGACCAGTGGGTAGTCCTCTTTTTCAGATTATGGATCCCTTTCACAGTCGAATACAGGCTTAAAAATATTTATCTAATAAGACAAGTTGGCCACTCTCTGCCTCTCTCGGCATCATTCCAGATAATGCAACAGATTTCTTTATAACAAGAAATAAAAACTATGGGCTGGCGAGGTGGCTCAGGTGGTAAAGGAGCTTGTTGCCAAGTCTGAGGACCTGAGTTCCATCCCAAGGACCCACGTGCTGGAAGCAGAGAACCAGCTCCCAGAAGTTGTCCTTTGACTTCCGCATGTGTATCATGGCATGCATTCACATACATGCACACACACACAATAAATAAATTAAATAAATTTTATTTTTATTTTATGCATATGGGTATATTGCCTGCATGTACATAAGGGCACCCATGTCATTACAATGCCCACAAAGGTCAGACGAAGGCATTGGATTCCCCCGGAATTGGACTTACAAGATGGTTTGTTAGCCACCATGTGGGTGCTGGGAACTGAACCTGGGTCCTCTGCAAGAGCAGCCAGTGCTCTCAACCGCTGAGCCATCTCTCCAGCCCATAATAATTTTTAAAGAAATAAAAATGAGGGAGAGTCAAATATCATTATTGACAGTTGGCATAACTACACGGATGACCTACAGGAACCTAGAGATTAGCTCTGAGATCTAGAAAGAGAGTCAAGTGGGCTGCCAGAACGACACTAGCCACCTGCACATTAGCAAAGGAGAAAAAGGAAGCTGGGCTTCATTTCTGCATACAAGCTTTATGATAGCTAGGAGTAAGGGGAGACTCTTATGGGAAAAATTATAACATTTTTTAAAAAGACTGCTAATGCTCTACCACGCAACCATACCCACAGCCCCTGAAAATACTTCTCCTAAATTAATCCATTAACTCCATAATCCCATAAATCCCTGTGGGATTGGCTTGTATGTGGAATCCACAAATGAATTATAGAATTCATATGAAATAGTGAGGCTCAACCCTCCCAGACAAGTCTGAGGAAGAAGAGCAAGAAGGGCATTGTGTGCTCACAGCAGTTCAGTGCTGGCCCAGTGATGGTCCCGCCCATCAGTGGAATGGACTCAAAACCAAGCATGCGTGGGAACCTGTGTGTGCCAGCAGAAGAGCTACAGTTGGATGGGAAAAGATGGGCCATTTATTTAATAGTGGTTCTGAGAGAACCGCCTGTCCACATGGAGAAACAATTAGATTCTCAGCCCACACTGCACCATGTTAAAGTCCAGATGAGAGTAAAGGCCTAGTGTATATCAGACTTTTAAAAAAGAATGTTCTAACTTTATGACATTGTGAAATGGAATAATTTCTTAAACAAAATAAAGGTGTATTCGGGGTTTAGAAATACATGAATAACAACATTTTCAGAGACATCTTGAACCAGAAGCATAAAGCTGCGGCTGGTAGCGTCTGTTTCAGACTCTGTGCTCCCTCCTGGAGCGCCTTCCTCCAGGCCGGGCTGCCTGGCCCTTGTACGCAGAGGCTTCTCCTAGTCTGCATTTTTCTTTTTGATTAAAAAAGTTTATAGTTTAATAAATAATAGTTTATAAAAATAAACTGATGCTAAAGGAAGAGATTAACATATCAAAATAAAAATGTGGAACAAAGAAAAGTATTCTAACAGAGATAAGAAAATAGTTCTAACATATAACAATTAGTACACAGATTACCTTTAAACGTAAAAATTATTGAGGAAAAGATAAATGCTGAGTTAGAGAAATGGTGAAGTATCTGACAGGAGAAATCCAAATGGCCAGTACAGCGACGGGAGCTCGCCTTGCTCGAGTTGCCCCAAGCGACAAGGAGATACTATTTCACAGCTATCAGATTGGCAAACACCAAACAGTGTCAGAGAGTTGGCAAGGATGCAGAGCACTGAGATCCTTTGTTGCTGTAGGTGGAAACTGGCATATATACTTTGGAGTACATTTTGGCTCCACGGTGCGATGTATGACACTGGCACCATCATATCAAGGATACAACTAGAGAAACTTGTTTCTGTGTACAAGGAGACTAAGATAAGACTGTTCATTGAGACACTTTTTAAAAAAATTTTATTTATTTATATATATATATTTATTTATTTATTTTTGTATGTGTATGAATGTACTGTCTGCATGTAAGTTTGTGCACTTGTGTCATGCAATGCTGCGGAGGTCAGAAGAGGGCATCAGATTCCCCTAGAACTGGAGTTAAAGATGGTTCTCAGCTGCCATGTGGGTCCTGGGGATCGAACCCGGGTCCTCTGCAAGAGCAGTTGGTGCTCTTAACTGCTAGGCCATCTCTCCAGCCCCGAGACACTTTTTAAATGAAGGGAAAGGCAACTGAAATGTCCATCAGTAAAAGAATAAATGAATCGAACTAGTCACATCATGGAACACTATACGGCGTTACAAATTAATAAGTGAAGACATATATATGTCAAAGGCAGTTTCAGCCAAGGTGGTGGCACATGCCTTTAGTCCCAGCACTTGGGAGGCAGAGACAGGCACATGTCTGTGAGATCCAGGCTATCCAGGTCTGCACAGTGAGTGCCAGGGCAGCTGAGAATTTTCAGGCCCCAAGGATCTCCTTCAAGTTCTGGCTGGTAGTAGCTTCTGAGAAGGGAACAGTGAACTTTATTTGCAGCTTTCTAATTCTTAGCACACATAAATGCTGTTTGTAGCCTCAGCTTCTCTTCCTTCACCTTAAACTATACCAGATTGAAAATATTCAGGAAAAAAATTACTTCTGAACTGAACATGTACAGACTTTGTTTCTTGTTGTTATCTTGTAAACAATACAGAGTAACTGCTTATACTGTGCCAACATCAGATTAGGTATTCTAAGTCATCTGGAGATGAATTAAAGTATGTGAGAGAAGTGTTCTACACAGAATGTGAGCATCTTTGTGGTATCTGTGGGGAGGGGTCCTGTGCAAAAAGGAATGTATCTGGCTTATATACAAATTGTAATTAGACATTTTACCCTTCTTTGTATCAGAACATATTACTTATGATGCTGTATATGTGTGCCTGCAAGATGCATGCATACATCCATACATGTCCACATATACACCTACCCATAAAATATGAAAGGGTGAAAAAAAAAGTGTACATCACTCATAGTGTCCTGTTCTTGGACCAACAGAAGCACATCCATGTGTGCCCGGTGCCTTTGAGCTCTTGTTAAGACCTCCCAGGCTGGGCCCATCCACTTGTTGAGGAAATGGTGACTCAGAGAACCAAATGCCTGGCCACACATCATAGGGATATTTGGACAGTGGCGCTCAGAGCCAGGCACTCTGGCCCCCAGCCACTGCCTGCCCCTCTAACATGCTCCTTTCTCCGTCAGTCTGTCTCTTGGCAGAGGGGGCCTCATTCCAGCCCATGTACACGCTTACCTTTGACACCAATGACTCTAAGACAAGTTGTTTATGGGAGGAGATGCAACACGATTCTCTCCACATTGAGAACCACAGCAGCTCTTGGAAATGATTTTTATCTGTAGGGTACCACTCTGACACCCTCCTTTCCTTGATTTTGTTTTGCCTGTGGTGTTGAGCTAATTTGTTAGTTCTGAGTTTAAACATAAAAAGACAGGCAGGCTGCCAGGGCCCTAAAAGATCTAAAAGCCTTAAAGGATTTTGAACTTGCCTTAAATAGTCTTACTGAAAATAGCTTTGGAGCAGGCCATCTCTGGCCCAGAATTTCAGGTGGGCCTGTAGAATCTATTTATCAGTAGTGCAAAATTGTGCTGCCGGTAGCGTGTTCTCACAACAAAAACCCAGTTGAAGCCTTAACCAGGTGTTAAAATAGAGGTCCAGAACTTGTTCCAGCCAGAGTGTCAGAGGCTTGGTAGGGACAAGGGTAAGCCCAGAATAGTGGTCACCTGTGACCTAGTTCTTGAGGACTAGTTTTTGATCGGAGGCCACCTTGGTGTTATCCTCTGAGCCGTGTCCATAGCTGGCCTGCGTGAGGTCCTGGGGACCAGAGAAGGTCAGAATTTTGAGGCTCGTGTTACACTGTCTTGTTTGGCATCTTTACTTAGATGGTCAAAAATCTAAGTGGACAGGGCTTTAATTGAGTGGACTGCCCTCCATTGTCATTAGGACTAAGTTAGAGAGCAGTGGCTGCAGTGTATGGAGCCAGAAAGGCCCCAGATCAGGTGGCAGTGTCCAAAGGCAGGCACAGAATGGGGCCTGAGTAGCTGGAGAGCTGGATGGTCCACTGGAAGTATTCAGGTATCTCTAGGCAGACGCCAGGGAGCGCATAAGAATCACTGCACAGCAGACAGGGCAAAGCAGGCTGCAGACACGGACACCTCAGCTTGTCTTGCACTTTGGGTGGCCGCAGGGCCACACAGGGCTGCTCAGACACTGATTTCCAGTGTAGCCATTCCCTCCTGTCCTGGGAACATCTTCAAGTAGTTTGGGTCTCCGAGTCTCTGCACAGACTTTGCTGTTTAAACAGTCATCCCTTGGATCCTTCTTAGTCCATCCCAGCCTGAAGAGGCCTTTCGTTCCTCTGAGCACTTCTCCGTAGCACCTGTCTTTCTCCTGGATCTTGAGACTGCTATGACCTGGGGACTGACCAGAAGCCCTGGCTGTGATCCCGCCACATGAGGTTTCATGTGTGGGTACCCTTGCTCAGGAAACCTTGTACCAGCCCTGTGGGCAAATACCACCTGCTGGTGATAAAGCCTTAGGTCCAGTTAGAGTCTGACAAATTCATATGATTGACATATCCAGGTCCGAACCTGTACTCTCTGTTCACTCTCCACCATCGCTGCCTTAGGCAGGTGGACCTTGTCCCTCTTCAAAGTCAAGGCTGAGTCATTCTACCACTGAAAGCCTTTTGGCTCCCACAGAATTGAACAGATGAGTGACTAATAAACCTGCAGCCACTGTTTTTCCTTCCACCTGGTGTTCCTGTGTGCACATATGGGGTTGCGTGTTACACTGTTTTGACTTGGAGAGCTGGTTCCTCACCATCAGCATTGAACAGTATGTATCTCCGCATTGATTATGAAAAGCTAAATCTAACCCCTTCTGGCTCTAGGGTGTTATAGTCAGTCACTCTGTGTATTGTCACTCTTAGCTGTAAACATCATCTTCCTCTGGCTCCCGTTTTATGTACTGGAATCACCTTCTACTCTGGTGCCGGAGCTAGAGGCCTGCAAGCCACTGCTGCCTCCGCTTGCTCTCAAGCCTCGCATCTGCCCTCTAACCAAGCCCATCTCATTGCTGTCTGGCTTTGAGGGCCCCTGCTTCTCCTGCTGCTGCTCAGTGCAGGCCAGGTGCCCCTTCTACCTGCCTAGGATGGACCCTCATCCTCCTAGTTATCCCTCTTCCCTCCCTGCCCAGCTCTGCTGTTGGTTCTGACAGTGGACCTCCCCTGAGTACTCCAGGCCAGACCACATGTCTGTCTTCTGGGTTCCTTTTTTGATTTTTTTGAGACAGGGTCTCCCTGTAGCCCCAGCTGGCCTGGAACTCACTTTGTAGACCAGGCTGGCCTTGAACTCAAAGAGATCTGCCTGCCTCTGCCTCCTGAGTTCTGGGATTAAAGGCGTACTCCACCACTCCGGGTGTCTTCTGGGTTCTTTTTTTTTTTTTGTCTTTTCGAGACAGGGTCTCCCTGTAGTCCCAGCTGTCCTGGAACTCACTCTGTAGACCAGGCTGGCCTTGAAGTCTGCATAGGGCCGCTCTCAGCCCGAGACCTTTTAAATGAAGGGAAGGCAACATGAAATGTCCCATCAGTAAAAGAATAAAATGAATCGAACTAGCACATCATGGAACACCTATACGGCCGTTACAAATTAATAAGTAAGACATATATATGTCAAAGCGTTTCAGCAAGGTGGTGGCACGCCTTTAAGTCCCAGCAACTTGGGAGACAGAGACAACGACGGCACAGTTCGGTGAGATCCAGGGCTTCCAGGTCCTGCACATGAGTGCCAGGGCAGCTGAGAATTTTCAGGCCCCAAGGATCTCCTTCAAGTTCTGGCTGGTAGTAGCTTCTGAGAAGGGACAGTGAACTTTATTTGCAGCTTTCTAATTCTTAGCACACATAAATGCTGTTTGTAGCCTCAGCTTCTCTTCCTTCACCTTAAACTATACCAGATTGAAAATTGTCAGGAAAAAAAATTAACTTCTGAACTGAACATGTACAGATTTGTTTCTTTGTTGTTATACTTGTAAACAATACAGAGTAACTGCTTATACTGTGCCAACATCAGATTAGGTATTCTAAGTCATCTGGAGATGAATTAAAGTATGTGAGAGAAGTGTTCTACACAGAATGTGAGCATCTTTGTGGTATCTGTGGGGAGGGGTCCTGGATGCACAAGAATGGTAAGTATCTGCTTAATTATACAAATTGTAATAGAACATTTAACCCTCTTTGATATCAAGAAAACATTTACTTATGATCTGTATATGTGGCCTGCAATGCCAAATGCAACATCCATACTGTCCCAAAGATACACCTACCCATAAAATATGAAATATGTGGGAAAAAAAATGTAACATCACGTCATAGTGCCTGTTCTTTGGACCACAGAAGCACATCCATTGGTGCCCGGTGCCTTTGAGCTCTTGTTATTTATTTATTTTTGTATGTGTATGAATGTACTGTCTGCATGCAGGTCTGTGCACCCGTGTCGTGCAATGCCTCGGAGGTCAGAAGAGGGTGTCAGATTCCCCTGGAACTGGAGTTCTCCTGGAATTGGAGTTACAGACGGTTCTCAGCCGCCATGTGGGTGCTGGGGATCGAACCCGGGTCCTCTGCAAGAGCGTCGGTGCTCTTAACCGCTAGGCCATTACTTCTGGGTTCTTAATCACTGTCATCACCCCAGTGTTTGTGGCCTGCTGGCTTATCTGCCTCTCCCACTAGACTTTGGACTTACTGGAAAGTTTGAGGTTGGTTTTTTTGGATGGTCTCTTAAGACCACTTCCAATTCCACCACCATCTCTAGTGACTGAGAAGGCTCACCAGAGCAGCCAGTGGTGAGGGACGTGAGTTCACTTGTGCAGTGAGTTCTTTTAGTGGCTGTGAGCCTTCTTGGCAAGCAAGGTCAGGCCCTGCCGCTGGTGTTAGTTACTGAACATCTCCCCCAGCTGCCCTGCTTTCTGAACACACTTAGCTGCTGGCCTTCCGTGTGGGCTTGTACATGAGGAGACCCTCCTGTGACACTGTCCTTTCCTTTTAGGTCAAGTTACATCTACTCTGAGCCAAAAGCCCCTCAGGCCCATGCAGGGCTGGGGATCCTGCCACGCATGCCTCTCACGCTACAGGTCCCATCACCCTATCAAATCCTGGCTCTCTCCAGTGACCCCGTGCCTCCGCTCTGAGGACTCTAAGGACACAGTGGCAGGCACAAGGCCCCTGTCTGGTCCTGCAAGGAACGGGCATGAATAACCATCAGCTGTTGGGAGGCTTATACTCTGTGGGATGGGATCGGCAGCCTCGGGTTCCCATGGTAACCAGCCCATCAATGCCCTCAGTGTGGAGATGGTGGCACTGCAGAGGGGAAGAAATAGTCTCATTGTCTCCCCTTTGGCTGCTTGGGCACAAACAAGCCGCACTCCGCAGGGCCCTGCAGTGCCCCGAGGCCCAGCCAGACTTGTGGCTCTGCATCGCTGGGCCATGCAGGTCCCCTGCTGAACTGGGCCAGGAAGGGGCCATCACCATTGGCTCTCTGACCTTCATCGGGCCTCTTGAATTTCTGCCACTGGCCGTCATCAGTATTCATAGAGTCCTTGTTGAATGAAGCTGACTTCTCAGTGGTCAGCCAGGCTGCTCCTGCCGTGGGGTAAACAGATCCATTGTGTTTCTGAAGGAACCTGGATTTTCAAACTTTCCCCCCTTGGTTTCCAATTGCTCTGGTGACAACTCTTCAGAAATGAGCACAGAGAACCTCCACCTCCCGAGAGACCAGGTCGACACCACCAGGTGAGGAAGGGACTGCCCTGTGTCATTCAGGACCCCCTTCCAGAGTACCATGGAGTACATTATACCCTAAGCCTGCTCCTCTGCTCACCTCTTCCCTTCCCTGTCCTCCAGGCTGGAAATGAGGGCATCTCCTTGGATTTCTCCCTTCCTGGGGTTGGTTGACACTGGCTACACGCCCTGCCAGTCTGTTACACCCCCCNCCCCCCCCCCCCCCCCCGCCCACAGACACAGGCCAGGCTGCACTCACACTATGCCTCTCTGCCTTCTCTGACTCTTTCTAGCTCTCCCCCCGCCCACAGACACAGGCCAGGCTGCACTCACACTATGCCTCTCTGCCTTCTCTGACTCTTTCTAGCCTTGTTCCACACCACCAACCAGAAATTTCTCTCTCTTTCTCTTTGAGACTGAGTTTCACTGTGTAGCCCTGGATATCTTGGAACTCTCTACATAGACCAGGCTGGCCTGGAACTCACAGAGATCTTCCTGCTTCTGTCTCCCAAGTGTTGTGATTAAAGGCGTGTGAGGGTGTCTACCTTCTCCCTGGATTGCAGCGTCCATGGTAGTGTCTGTCAGGATGTGAATTCCCAAACACTGGGAATCCATTTGAAATGCCAAGGCACCCAAGACTGGTGGCGTTGAGAATCCTGCTCTACTAAGCCAGTCTTTGGTTATGGAAAAATGGGCCATTACTGCATACTCAGGAATTTTCTGCCCCTTTGAAAAGCCAGAGACGTCTGCTAAATGCACTACGACCCCCACTCACTGAATCCCTTTCCCACCTTCTCCCTTAAATTCCCAGGCCAGATGCCATTCCGGGCTGGCTCTATCTTCCCCTGACCCTAGCCCCGGCTACCCTGAAGTAAACTTTATCCCACAGAGCCTAAACCTTGTGGTCTGGGGGAGCGTGCAATAACCTAATAGTAGCTTTACTGTAGTCATTTGTGTTTCCTGGGGCTCTAATCTGCTTCCTGGCATAGAGAAGGCTCAGCGAGCATGAAACCTTTACAGTCTTTTATTCCAGGATCTGTGGTTTCTTGATTTCACCCACCAAAGGTAAATGATCCTTGAAGGATGAATAAGGGAAAATTTGGATTTTATTATCTCTGCTGAGCTCTTGACTTGTGAATGGCAGGAGCTTGGATAGGCTTTGACCCTGTGACATCTCTGTACCTTGTTGGATGGCATGTTCTCCAGGATCAGGTCTTGCTTGTGATTTCCGAGTCTCCTGCAGGGATTTGGAAATCAAGGTCAAGTGGTCATAACCTTACTTATCCCTTCTGTGGCCACTGCAGGACAGAGCTGGCCCATCTGGCAGTACCCACAATTCTAGACTGCTGTTCCCTGAAGTAAGGGTGAGTGACTTGCTCCTAGCTGGACAAAGAACCGGAAGAAAGGAAAGGGACCAGAGAGCTCAGGAGGTGGAAGAGGAAGGAGGGAGGGAGGGAGTGGAGAAGGTGGTGTGGCCTTTTGGGAGCGTTTTCTGAAAGCTTTAGTCCGTGAAGCTGTGGCCCAGGAACCCGACTGCCTCTGTGTCCCAGCACAGGTGTGACTATTCATTAGAATGACAACTGAGCCAGTGGTTCCACTCCCACCTCACTGTCTCCATCTGTTTTTTAGTTGGTCCTTTCTAGCTTAGAGTCATGGTATTAACCCCATTACACAGATGAGCAAACTGAGGCTCAGAGAGGTTGAGTTACTAACTACAGTGGATGTCAGCAGAACAGCTTGACAGCTTGACAGCCTGTAGGTGCTATTCTGTCAGTGTCAGCCCTGTTAGAAAAGGTGCAAAGGAACAGGTGGCACCCGAGCTGGTGTAGTTTGAGTCAGGTTTTCCAACCAGCAAAGGCAGAGGGTTCCATTCTAGGCTGGAGGGTTGGGGCAGGAGGGTGGTGCCTGGGAATTGCCTGTGTGGTCCTGTTAAGTAAGAGTGACTGCACTGGAGGATCCTCCCTTCTTATCAGGCCTCTGGCCCTGAGCTCACAGCCAAGGTTTATCTATGCTGGAATGAAGGCAGACCAGCCTTGCTGAGGACCTACCCCTGGGCCTGTCTCTTGCTAGGCAAGTGCTCTACCACTGAGCTACACTCATCCCTAGACCAGCAATTTGACCTTGGATCCTGCAGTCTCAAGGGCAGGGACGCTTTCTGGGAATCCCTCCCTAGCCTAACAGACCAGGTGTGTTCCCACTGAGGTGAGCATCAGAGTGTGAAAGTAGAGCCTAGAAGAGAGGAAAGGCCAGATGGAGACCTCAGGGCTGCCCTGAGGGTGGCACAGCCCAGCTATGGAGAACGAACCTTATAGTCTTGATCTTTCTCAGTGCAGTGCAGTAAAAGGAAATATGATTTAAAAAATACAGAACATTTTGGAAGCAGAGACAACAAAAATAGTTATCTATAATAACCCATTCCCCAGAGATAATCACAGTTAAAATTCTTTTTAAAATGTGTGTGTGTGTGAGCATATGTGCTTATACTCATATGTACTTATACAAATAGTCTTATACAAATAGACTGTATAGTTTTGTAACTTGACCCTCCCAAGGCAGTAACTATTTTATGTTGTAATTTTAATTGGTGATTGGTATGCCATTGTGTGGCTGGCAGATAATTTGCTTAATCTTTCCATGACATTTAGGTCGGATTCTTTGTGAGGCCTGGGGAGGCGGATGGTATGCAATGTGGACTTTGTGGGGAGGTGGCCTGCTGCTGCCCTGTCCCCAGCGATCTGCTCACACCCCTGGTGATGGTGTCCTGTCCCATTTTTCTCCTTCCCTATTGTACATCACTGACCTTATAGAGCTTGGAAACATTTGATTCATTTCATGAGGGGTATAGTTCATGGGGGTATGGTTCAGTGGTAGAGCACTTGCCTAGCATGCATAGGCACTAGGTTCAATCTCTAGCCCTGAAAAAAATTCACATGTGCTACATATAGTTACTCTTCTACCATAGAGGTCAAACAGTGCTGATAAGCAAAGAAGAAAAGTCTCATGTCCTTGCTGACCTCATCCTGTCCTCAAATGTCCCTTCCTCTCACATATCTCTCTGTTCCTACCTGAGTATATATATTCCTATTTTTATGTCTTAAAAAACATGTATGAACACATGCACATATAGCCCATTAAACTTGGATCCAGCTAAGCATGCTTTTCTGTACCTAGTATTTCTTTTTTTTTTTTTTTTATGTGTATGAATGTACTGTCTGCATGCAAGTCTGTGCACCCGTGTCGCGCAACGCCGCGGAGGTCAGAAGAGGGTCTCGGATTCCCCCGGAACTGGAGCTCTCCTGGAATTGGAGTCACAGACGGTTCTTAGCCGCCATGTGGGTGCTGGGGATCGAACCCGGGTCCCCCGCAAGAGCGTCGGTGCTCTCAACCGCTAGGCTATCTCTCCAGCCCGTACCTAGTATTTCTTAACCACCCCAGAAGTCTTTCCCTATTGGTACAAAGAGCTCTTCCCTTTCTAAGTAGCAGTAAGTAGCTTTATGACATTTTCATGGCTGTGACATGCTTTTGCACTGTTCGCCTGTGGTCGTTCATTTGATTTGCCCTAAGTGCTTCCATGAGCCTCCTTGCTTATGTGGCATAAGCATGAGGGCACATGCATGAAGATTTCTGTAGGATGCATATAGCAAGAACAAACTTAGTAAATAGTGGTCACAGACGTCTGTCCAGTCCTTGCTATGTAGTAGGTAATTTTTCAAGTACTTTCCTTGTAGACTCATTTATCTTCTTAGAAGCCCTCTGAGGTGGATGTTATTATCCCCCACCTCAAAGAGGAGGACACCCAGGCACAGAGGGAGATAAGACAATGTCCATGTCTTCACAGCTTCTAAGCTCCAGAGCCAAGATTTGGACCAAGGTGGCTTGGGTCCAGAGCAAATATATATGCATGTTACATTGTGTTGTCATTGGCTGTGGTTCTCCTGGCAGATGGTGACAATTGACACTGTCTCCAGAGGTGTATGAGAATGTGGCAGTTATCATTCTATGTGTGTGGGATCATTTACTATGCTTACCAACTCTTATGTGCAAGATTGTTTTAATTTGCTTTCTTTCTGATTACTATTAAAATTAAAATATCTCTTCATGTATTAATTCTCCACTTACGTTCTTCTCTGAACTGTTTATTTATATTTATTTATTTATTTTAATTTTTTTGGTCTTTTTGAGACAGGGTCTCCCATTAGTTCCAGCTGTCCTGGAGCTTGCTATGTAGACCAGGCTGGCCTTGAACTCATAGAGATCCGCCTGCTTCTGGGATTTAAGGCATGTGCCACCACACCTGGTTATTTATATTCTTTACCCAGTTTTTAAATTGAATTGTCTATCTTTCAGCACAATAGTTTGAAGTTACAAGCTCTGTATTATGGACATCAATCCCTGTTTTTAAGTATGTTGCTGCTATTTCTTCGAACTTTGTTTATTGAGTTTGCTTGCTTGCTTGCTTGTTTTTTGAAGTAAAACCTGGAATGTCCATTTGTTTGCAGGGCTCCAGGCCTACACTTTGTGTAATTCTGGGGTGAACAGAGCAGGATCTCTATCTACAGCAGAAAGAGTTTAAATAATCTCATAGGAGGAGCAGCCACTATAACATAGGGTTGGAATCCAAATGCTCTGGCTGACAGCAGGGAGCCAGGGTAGTTTTCATGGGGGTGGGGGGGTGGGGGTGTCAGAGAAGGTTTTATGACCAGTGGCATTTGAGGGCCCAAAGGGTTTTTGTGGAGGGGAGGTGGTGTTTGAGCATCTCAGTCTGCTTCCCATTTGCAAACAACCCACCTTTCCTGACCCTAGGTAGAGAATCTCTGGAGGGGGCTGTGAGGGAGCACCTGCAGGGAGTGGTGAAGGGGGTGGGGGGCAAAATGCTGTTAGCAGAGCCTCCGGGCTTGCCACAGTGAAGGGTGTAGCCTCCCATTGGCCAGGTGGAACTGCTGGAGGGCTCAGCCATCCTAAGTACGGAACAGAGCAGGCGGAAAAGGGCTGAGGAAGGGATAGAAGGAGGAAAAACATCAGCAAAGCAAGAGCAAGGATGAAGGCAGGCAAGTTCATGGGGAGAGCTGGAGAAGACTGGAGATCTGTGGACTCCTGAGGACTGGAGTCAGACCCAGCCCCTATGTAACAAGCATCTTGCAAACAGCTTTAGCTTTAGCTCTGAGATAATCTGATATCCTTTTTTGGCCTCTAGGCATGGATCCTCCCCTCACCCCTCACACACTAAAATACATTTTAAAAATGATCTGGGAACGGGAGACTTCGTTACATTTCTGATGGTGTTAGAGTGCTTTCATTCAGTAAGCATTTGTAATGTTGAGTCTGACAGGTACTGAGTTACAGAGATGAGTTGGAGCAAGCAGGCCATACACCCCAGATCCCTGCCCTGTGCTGGTTTTAGCTTTGCCTGTGTTCTCTCCTGGGGTCACAGGGGAAGCTGTGGTTTCATGTCTGTCAGACCCCATGTCCCTGGATCTCTGCCTATGTCCCAGTTGGAGTTTGTTTAGGTGTGTCTGTCTGAGGATGGATTTAAACAGAAAAATAAGTCCATTTTTGGTGATCAGTGTACTCAGTTTCACATGCATCTTGATTTGCTGCTGTTGATTTTTAAAGTTAAACAAAAACCTCAGTTTATATTCCTCTTGATAAAGCCCAATTTTTCTGGAATAGGAAAGCAATGTATTCTGTCTTGCTGTCAAGAGCTCATTAACACTCTTCTCCGCAAGCCTCTGATATGTCAGTGGCAGGACCATGATCATATTAACCCGAACAAGAAACTGAATTTGTTTTAGTGGCTTAAACAAGTTTATGTCCCATAACTTTGCCAATTCAAGACCCTCAGAGCCCTTCATTAAGAAATTATTCTATTTTGCAAGTGCTGTGGATGGATCCAGGGCCTCATACATGCTAAGCAAGTGCTCTATTGCTCAGCCACACCCAGTCCTTAATCCTTCACTTTATTTTTTTATTATTTAAAACATTTTTATTATTATTTTTATGTGTATGAGTGTACTGTCTGCATGTAGGTTGGTGCACCTGTGTCGTGCAGTGCCACAGAGGTCAGAAGAGGGCATCTGATTCCCCTGGAACTGGAGTTAAAGATGGTTCTTAGCCGCCATGTGGATGCTGGGAACCAAACTCGGGTCCTCTGCAAGAGCGGTCGGTGCTCTTAACTGCTGAGCCATCTCTCCAGCCCCAATCCTTCACTTTAACACAAGAAACCAAAGCCCAGGTGGGAGCAATGACTGCTTTCTTGGTCCACAGGGGTTGCATCCTTCCACAAAATGGTCTCATTACAATTTGTTTGGGCCTCCCCTTCTTAGTTTTTTCAAGGGATGTAGTTTTTACTTTTTTAAAAGACTTTCTTTTTTATTATTAGTATTTTATGTGTATGAGTGTACTGTCTGCATGTAGGTTGGTGCACCCATGTCATGCAGTGCCGCAGAGGTCAAAAGAGGGTGTCGGATTCCCCTGGAACTGGAGTTAAAGACGGTTCTTAGCCACCATGTGGGTGCTAGGAATCGAACCCAGGTCCTCTGCAAGAGCAGTAGGTGCTCTTAACTGCTGAGCCATCTCTCCAGCCAGGTTTTTACTTTTGATATGTGGTCACAACCAGAACATCATATACCCAGACTGATTCTGTTTCATATTAAATTATCTTCAGACCCAGATGGAACCTCATAGTAGATGAGAGTACAGATGTCACCATGCCGCTCTCTGCTCATTCTGAGAGAACTCACAAAAAAAACCCCCA
Source organism: Rhizomys pruinosus (assembly GCA_009823505.1). Taxonomy (NCBI): domain Eukaryota; kingdom Metazoa; phylum Chordata; class Mammalia; order Rodentia; family Spalacidae; genus Rhizomys; species Rhizomys pruinosus. The sequence goes on along the minus strand of VZQC01010467.1, from coordinate 4,702,522 downwards.
CACAATCGCCTGTGGCTTATTTGCCTTAATAGCATCTCCATCCTAAGTCTGAAGGACGTGCATTTCCCTTTCCCTGCTTTGATTCTTCCTCACAGGAAGCCCTGGATGATTTTTCTATTTCCTATGTCAGAAGTTCAGCCGCTACAGAGAGCTACAGAAAATCCTATCTTAAAGCCAATTTGCTTTCCTGATTCAAAGTTGGTTTTACTTTCCAGCAACTGGTTCCTTTTCCACAAGTTAGTCACTCTCCGGCCTTTGTACTTGATTTGTGCTGATGGCTTTGCCAGCCTAGGCTTGTCTCTGTGCCAGGCAGCCTCGCAACCTCCTCTGGGCCCCTCCTGAACACAGACCTATGCCTACTACTGTCAGGAGATCTTCCCCAAGGCCCAGGAGCCTTGTTTGTATGCTTGCTGCTGCCATCCGCCCCTGCTGCCTTGTCTGTGTTTTATTTGAATCACACTGTCAGGCTGCATGAATTAGGTTGCAAGTCTTGAGGCTGGGTTGTGTTCCTGCATGCATCATGGACATGAAACTGATGCCACAAAGGTCATTAGGGACAGTTGACACAGCCAGTAGGAAGACAGTCCTGCGCTAAATGTATCCAGTCCATTTTAAATGTCCTGTCTTTGTTCTAAACTCTTTCATGGAGGTGCATTGGCCTTGAGCCCTGTGTGTTTTCTACATCAGCCTGTCATAGCAATAGAGGATATGTCAGCAACAGGTGACCATGTGTTGAATGACATGACCAGGCCTTGGTAGGGTCTGGAGGAACTGGTGCCACGGCTTCTCCACTTGGTTGCATGGCTTTGATAGGCAAATTAGGACAACAAGAACCTCTGTCAGTCAGAGTGGGTCACTAGTCTGCCTGTGCCAGTATTCCGTTCCTGGCGTGTGGGGTATTGCCTCTGAAACCCCCAAGAGGATTATGGGGTTTCCTGGGTCATTCAACTTGTTTATCACAATTTCAAGCTTCCTCATTCCATTGGTAGGCAAATAGACATAGGTAAATGGGATAAAGTTATAGAATGAGCAATAAGAAGGAAAAGGAAACAGGTCTGTGTAACTGGAAGAACCTCATAAGCATCATGCCAAGTGAAAGAAGGCTTGCACCAGTGCTAGACGATTCTACTTGTAGAAAGTGCTACAACAGGGCTGGAGAGATGGCCTAGCGGTTAAGAGCACCGACCGCTCTTACAGAGGACCCAGGTTCGATCCCCAGCACCCACATGGCGGCCTAGAACTGTCTGAAACTCCAATTCCAGGAGAACTCCAGTTCCAGGGGAATCTGATACCCTCTTCTGACCTCCGCGGCATTGCACGACACGGGTGCACAAACTTGCATGCAGACAGTACATTCATACACATACAGAAATAAATAAAATTAATAAAAAAAAAAAAAGAAAGAAAGTGCTACAACAGTCAAGACTAATATTTTGGAGGAACTCATTAGAGGCAGGGATTGACTGGGAAAGTTCACAGATATTCTGGGGTGATATCTTAGTAAAAGTGAAATCTTAGTAGTTGGCAGAACATAAGAATGTGTGTGTGTGTGTGTGTGTGTGTGTGTGTGTGTGTGTATCAACATTAGGCAAACATGGTATAACATGTGCTCCTTTCTTCACAGATAAATTTTATTTCACAGATAAGTTTTACTTCAAAGGAGAAAAATCCCTAAGTAAATATTGAATTCTTGATAAGGGTGTGTATATCAAAGTGTTTAGGGGGAGGTGTGTGACTGAAGTCAACTTTGGAGGGAGTGTTGGGCAGATGGAGGGATGGATAAAGGGGGAGAACTAATGGGGGATTTTAGTAAACAGAGAGGTGGGGGTGGGGGGTGGGGGTTGTTAGCGGCATACACAGTTGTCTTTCAACTTTGCTATATGTTTGAAAATTTTCATAATAAGATGTTGGGAGAAAAAGATTGCTAGGGTGTGGTGGGATGGGGCAGACCAAAGAACAATCTTCTGCTGCCCTAATCATGAAGTTATGTTTATAGATGAAGATTAGAAGCCTTCTAGGGATTTAATGGAGCCAATGATATCATCAAAGCATTCTCTGTGGAATATGGGTTTGGGACATTGACTTCTGTAGGATGTTGGCCACGTTGGCATCTGAAGGGACTAATGTGGCTCCGTGAGGCCCTCACTTGCTAGTTCCCTGTTGGCAGAATCCCAGGAAATGCAAATGAGCCCAGTCCCACAGTTAAGGAACTTCCTGTGGAGGAGTGATAAACCTATGTAGACACCCCTGGCACTAATGTCAGTCTGGGTTGCTTGCTGCTAATTATCCTCTCTGTCTTGCTCTGTGGTATTTTTGCTAACTTCAGGATTTGATTCACTGACTATCTAAAGACTGTTCAGTCTCTTGTGAGTCATTGAAATCGAGGCAGGACCAGCAACTACCGTGTGCGCAGTCCAGAGTGGTTGTCCTAAGTTGGAATCTGATGTCTTCCTAAGGGCGCCCAGACCAGATGAGCAAAGATAGCCTCAGACCCCTGGGAGAGAGCCTCTGCCTGAGAGGGTCTGCTGGTAAATTTAGGGGATGCTCAGAAGTGGGGGTGGGGTGGGGAGAGAGGAGAAGAATGAAAGCATTATTCTAAGAAGCTGCTTTTATTTATAGATTCTCCTAATTCTATTAAAGCAAATGCCAGAGGGATATAAAAGTTGGAACACATAACACATAATAGAAATGAAAGGACGTTAAACTAAAATAGGGAACGTGGTAGAATGAGAAGAGACTCAGCACCAAGGGGAAGATGTGACATTTTTCTGAAATAAAATTATCTTAGAGCACATTGTACGGAGAAAGTGAATTAAAATAAGGACTTGGTTAGGAGAAAACTAGGAAGGAAACATAAAATATTTCATAATGAAAAGAATAAAGTGTTAAGCTGACTCAAGGGGAAAACAAATATGGAGATTACACTAATTACATTATAGAGACAAATAAAATGTTGTTGAAAAGGAAATAAAGCCAATTAAATACTTAATGTGCTTTAAGAGTCGTTGGAAAAAATAAAATGTATTAAATATGATAAAATATGCAAATAGCTATAATTTGCTATTTTTTTTCCCCAGCAGCCAATATAGCGCCTCACCTTCTGCATACAAAATGAGGGATTTTTGACTACTGGAAAAAAAGGTTTTGATGGGAGAGAATACAAATAAGTAAATAAAGTAAACAGCCACTTGTATTAGGCAAGCTGGAATCAGGTGACATTTTTTCAATGAATGAATGAGAATTCCTTGAAGCAAAGAGTTTGAAAGCACTCACTTAAGGGGGAATGCGCCTCAGATTCAAATTGAATGAATGAAGGCACAGAAGCTGCTGCATCTGTCTGTTTTCTGACAGTGACAGTTCCTGTGCCTCAGCTCTTTTTTCTGACAAATGGAAGTTAGCAGCCCTTCCAACAGCTGCTTGTGTGGAATGGTGCCCAACCTGAGGTGAACTAATGTGGGTTTTGCGGCTGATAATCTTATCATCATGGTGATGGTTATGTACATTGGAGCAGCCTGACATACCAGTCCTCCCAGTGTCAGGCGCTGGAGTCCCCCTAGGAAATCACTAAGGAGTTTAGAACTTACATGGCTCAGTGGCAGAGCACCTTTCTAGTGTGTCCAGGGATATGGGTTCCATCTCCAATACCACAAGGTTTAGTGGGGGAAGAGCTTGACTATTGTTTTACCATTGTCTTTTCGAGGAACACTGTAACTGTTGGAAAGCCTGGGATGGGGTAGGCAGGAGCCATGGCAGACTAAGAAAGAATCCGAGAGCTGTGACTTGGGCAGCTGGGGCATCCCAGGTCTTCAGAGCATAAGCACTAGCTGTCAGTGACTTGCCTGGCTGCGGCCCTCCATTCAGCAGCATTCACCAGCAGGTAGGGCCCACTTCTCAGCCCTTTGCCTGCCCAGCATGCTTTGTGGGGCTCCTACCCACCAACAGTAATGCAAAAGAGAACCTAATGTCCAGAATTAAAGAGGAATTCTCTCTTAAAAACAAGAGGAAACAAAATATCAGGACCCACTGGTTGGCCTGTGTTAGCCCCTCAGAGTTGACAGAAAAGCTCATGAAGGATGGCTTGTGGCCTGAAGACCTAGCTGGAGCCAGCAGCCGCTTCATCCCAGGCAAAAGTTCTAAGCAGACCACAGAAACACAAAGGTAAGTTGGTAATTTTTTCCCTCCTGCATCCTCATAATAGCTGTTTCTCCATAATGCGTAAAGACAGGTGTGTTTCATTTTGTAGGACTATTTTGATGGAGTAGCTCTTGCAAACAGAGACATTAGCAAACACAAACACAAGATTTAGATCTAATCTGAGCACTTTTGCCTACACATTGATCAACAATTGTCAAGCCACTTAACGTCTTTGGATGTCAAGTCACTCCCGTGTGGTATACGATTGCAATCATCATTGGAAAACAGAACTCTATAGCTGGCTGTTGGAAAATTCCAGAGTAAATGTTCACGCCTGGGAAAGGGGCCTTGTAATTAGTGCAGATATGAAAATCCTCCCCTTAACTAACAGTATTTTCTTTTTTTTATTTTTTATTTATTTTTTTATGTGTACGAATGTACCATCTGCATGTAGGTTTGTGCACCCGTGTCGTGCAATGCCGCGGAGGTCAGAAGAGGGTGTCGGATTCCCCTGGAACTGGAGTTAAAGACGGTTCTCAGCCACCATGTGGGTGCTGGGAATCGAACCCAAGTCCTCTGCAAGAGCAGTTGGCGCTCTTAACTGCTAGGCCATCTCTCCAGCCTCAGGATTTATGTACTTATTTATTATTTTATATGTATAAGTGCACCCATGCACGCAATGCCCGAGGAGGTCAGAAAGGGTGTCAGATCTGGAACTGAAGTCATAGAAGGTTGTTTGATAACATGTGGGTGCTGGGAACTCAGCCTGGGTCCTCTGACAGTGCTATTTTCCTGAGCTGACACCTCATACCAGTCCCTACTGTGACCACTGGCCCAGGGCCAGTCAGGGTGGATGGCCCCCACCTTTCATTTGTACTGACTGTGGGCTCCTCATCCACATGTTTCCTGGGTTGATATGATGCTAGGCTTTGAAGGAGCCATAGAACTTGGGGTGTTGGGAGTCCTGGAGTCAAGACCAGTCACAGCCTTTTGACATACATGCATCTGGAATGTGAAATGAGTAACTTGCTGCGATTTAATTTAACCAGTCATCTAAAAGCCTCCTTCCTATCCCCAGAATGGATAGTTTGCATTCTGCTGGAGAGTAATATACCATGTGCATACGCCATGTGTCATCAATTTCAGAGAATTGTCAAATGGTAGCTAGGAATGTGTTCAGATGCAAAAACCAGAGGTCGTGGCTTAGCACAGTGGAGCTTTCTTTCCAATCCCTGCGTTCAAGTCTGGGTGTGGTCCCCCGTTTTTTCATTCTGCCATTCTGGGCAGGAAGGTCTCTTCTTATAGGTAGTCCCTTACAGCAGCATGGGGCTAATATAGATAACTTTTTGGTCTGGTGTCTAGGCACTGGGCAGGCAGCAGGGCTGGAGACGAGGGGTATAAAGTGAAGGTCTCTTCCTTTTCATTCCCAACCCAAGGACTTGGGTTAGTTCATGGGTTAGAGCTGTCACATGGCCATGTTGGCTTCAAGGGAGACTAGGAAACTTTTATTTTAAAATAGGGAGATAAAGAAAGGGTTGGAAATACAGATAGGGTGGTGTAGCCTGTGGTGTCTCTCATACTTTGGTGGTGGGGAGGGAAAAAGTCCTGTGTTCCAAGTAAACTACCTCTTAAAGTTGGTCAGCTTAAGTTGCAGTCCATTGAAGGGCAGGCTCTGGTTTAGGGGCCTGGACAGGCCATTTGCTCTCTAGCATTTGCTTCCTGATCAGGTGAGACACTATCAGTAGTCCCAACTTCAGTAGAATGTGGCAAGTTGTCTAGGTGAGGTACAAGTGATTCCAGAGGAGGAAGAGGATGATCACGTCCCACAAAAGGAGATAATATCTGAGGATGAGGTGGTAACAAAGGCAAGTGCCCTGGACTCTCACTAGGCCAGGAAGGGCCCCAAGGGCTTGACCTCATTTACTCCTTACAGACACTCCTGAAGTAGGCACTTCTTCCCACTTCCATGTAACACATGAGGAAACTGAGGCAGAGTCTGTGTTGAATAGCATCTTACTGAGATGCCCATCCTGAGACTCACATACCACGAAGTAGTCCTGCGTATAGCAGGCCAGTCAGGTTTGCTTGCCACTAGTCTCTGCTTGGTGTCCCATGGAATGTGGGGAATCCAGTGTCCTTGGAGCACTCTGTCACCTGCTGCCCCTTAGTAGGACATTTTCCCAAGTCTTTGGAGAGGGGAGCAGACTCCTACCAGCAGACTACACTGGGATTGTAGGACACAGTATCTTAGCAGGTTTCATATGAAGAATTTCCGATGTTGCCATTTCTCTGAGTTCCTACCAGACCAGTAACTATAGCAGCAGCATTTGGAACATTGTTGGAGATACAAATTCTCAGGCTCTCTCTGTTTCAGGCCTGCTCCATCAGAAACTCTAGGTGAAGACTTCCCATCTGGGTTTAGAACATAAACTATGAAGGGGCTGGAGACTCACAGCATCACATAATGACCTGCTCAGTTACTGGGTTTTGTTCATTCTGAGCTTAGTTTAGCTCATCTTGTACACTGTATAAACCCCTGGGTGCATTCAGTTGCCAGACTGTGAGGAAGACAGCCATGTCTACATATCAGTCAGAGTGTGCCCTATTTATGTGGTGTCCTTTGCTCCCATGTTCAAGAACTCCTCAGCCACACCTCCTAACCTGCCTCCTCCTAGCCAGAGCAGCTCCAGTGCCTCTAGACCTCAGGATATGACATGTTATATGGGTGGGTGAGTCCTGAGGAGAGAGGGTCCCAGCCTGTAAGGCAGTCACCCCAGCAGCTACAGGAAGGCATCTTGTGGAGGCTGTATTCTAACCCATAGATGGTGGCGGGTGGGGGGAGGGTGGGGGGTCATCTGCAGACCAGGCCAGAGTTCATTGTCCTAGCCAGCATTCTATTCTTCTCATGTGAGACACTTGAGAAGGGCAATCATTAAGTGCTTCTTTGCTTCTGAGACTATAAACCATACCCTGGGGCTACTGCAGGGCCACATATCTGTTAGCTGAATGTGCAAAGCTTTGAATTTCTTTTCCTTGTAGTCTCTAGGGTATTGAAGGAATCTGCCTGACCTTACAAGCTTTACCATTGCTATTGTTGCTACACTCTGTCCTGGGGTGGGAAAGTTCCAGGTGAGCGCCTATGTTATATATTATCAAGAATATTCTAGCCGGGCGTGGTGGCGCACGCCTTTAATCCTAGCACTCAGGAGGCAGAGCAGAGGCAGAAGCAGAAGCAGGCGGATCTTTGTGAGTTCAAGGCCAGCCTGGTCTACAGAGCGAGTTCCAGGACAGCTGGGGTTACAGGGAGACCCTGTCTCAAAAAAAAAGACCAAAAAAAAAAGAATATTCTGTATTTGTACAAAATGCTGTAGATTTCCCTTATCACATCCGTGATATGGGCTTTCCTATCCATGATCATGATATGTCTTTTTTGCTTAAGTATCTTTTAATGATTAGCAATGTTTTATAATTTTCTATGTGTAAAACATTTTTCTCGTTAAACATACAACTACTGTAAATTTTCTAACACTTACAACTAGTTTATGGAAAGGCAGTTAGTTAGCTTTTTGTTGGTTTTTGGTCTTTGAGAAAGGGTCTCCCTGTAGCCTCAGCTGGCTTGGAACTTGCTATGTAGACCAGGCTGGCCTTGAACACACAAGAGATCCAGTTGCCTCTGTCTCCCAGTGCTGGGATTAATGGTGTGCACCACCACCCTTGGCTAGCTTTTTTATATTGGTCTTCTTTACAGACTCATTGCTACAAACTCCCTTATTTTTTCTTTTTTCCAAATAATCCATATGTGGTTTTCTCATATAAACTACAGGAAATCATAGATTTGTTATGGTTTCCTGTGTAGTCATATCATGTGTAACATTTTTTTCTGATTTAGTCTAGGAGCTACTGGATTGATTGATTGATTGCTGCTAGACCTTCATTTCAGTACAATAATGAATTGAAGTATTGATTATGGGAGTTCTTACCTTGTTCTTTTAAAGGGTATGCTTCAAATACATTCCCATGAAGGTTGATGTTTGCTTTTTGTTGGTTTGGGTTTTGTTTTGTTTTGTTTTGTTTTGTTTGTTTTGTTTTGTTTTGTGATATGGTCTCCTGTAGCCCAGGATGGCCTGGAACTTGCCATGTAGCTGAAGATGACTTTGAACTCCTGGTCTGCCTGATTTCCCAGTGGGTGTGCCCTGTCATATCCGGCTGTTGTTTGTTTGTGTAGATCACTTTGTCACAGGGGTTTCTAACCTGCAAGAATTTTTCAACATAGGAGTTTTGAATTTCACACATACTTTTCCTGGATCTCCTTTAATTTGCTGGCAGGCAGGATTAAAATGTATTGACTTTCTAGTGTTAAAATGTTTTTGCATTTATGGAATAAATCCTCTTGGCCATGGTGGTTTATCTTTTTTTACTCATCACTGAATCTAATAGTCTGGTTGGGAGTTCAGAGTCTACATTCATGGCCAAAGTTGACCCATAATTTTTCCTTCCTATGCTCCCCTTGCCTGGTTTTAATATTATCCTGGCCTCGTAAAATTTTACTCTTTTTCTCTCCTCTAGAAGAATTTGGGCAAGACCGAGATGATCTATTCTTTCGATGTTTTGTAGCAGCTTACGTGTAAAACTGTCCATCCCTGTTTTGTGTGAGAGAGAGGTGGATGTGTGTCTACTGTTTTGTTGCTCTAGTGGAAGATCAGACTAGTGCTAAAGACATTTTTTGATGGTTTTCATAAATTACGATTTTCTAGTCATTTGTTCATGTTGCCTTAAGTTTCCAAATTTATTTGCTTAATGTCATGGTGAGTGCTTCTGTATCTTTTAAACCTCATCTTTACTATGGTCACATTTCATTTGTTAAAGCTATTTTCTTTGAGCTTAGTCTCATTCTTTTTCAGTGCTGCTATAGATGATTTCTCCCATTATGTTTTGATTTTTCTCGATTACTAACTGTTCTCCTTACTTTAACTCCCTTGGTCTCTATTTTCTTAAATTTAAAAAAAAAGCTTTTTAGATGGACACTTATTCCCATGCATGTCTGCTGTCTCTGCATCTCTCAGTGTTGAAGGTCTGCAACATTTCTTCTGATGTCATGTTCGTGAGTTCTCCCACTACATTCCATTCCGAGTATTTGAAATCCTCATTATGTTTGGCCCCATGAGTTATGTATATGTATGCTAATTTCCACATGTGTGGGACCTCTCATCTCTCTTTGTTACTAGCTTCTAATTCAATTGCTTTTGGATCAGAGACTATACTAACTACCTTGGAAATTAGTTCTTTGACACTAGGGAGATTTAAGTTCTAGAACCTGATCAGTCTCTGGAGAATGTTCTCCACTGTTGTGGGGTGCAGATTTACTCCTGCTAGACTGTGCCTTTTGGCAGTGTGGCTTAAACCTTCTCTGCTCCAGTGTGTGCAGGCCACCTGGCTAAGACTGTGTCTTGTGGCTTCTGATTTCAGGAGCCCTGGTGGGTGAGTAGGATTTAGCATGATGGAGCCAGGGAGGATCTAAGCAGAGCACGTAATATCAATAGTGTCGAGGGAAAGCCAGGTTGTAGCATATCCTCTGTAGAGAGGACCAGAAAGAAGGGGAGGATTGGGTGAGGAGCAGAGGCCCGGGGAAAGGCAGGGACCTCTCCTATACACAGGAGAGAGCTGTCTTGAGAAGAGCAAGGAGCACCTATAGAAAGGCTTGGAGCTGGGTGGGTCTGGGCTGCAGGGGGAAGGTCATACTGAGCACTGAAAAGCAAGCTTTGCATGATGGTTTCAGGGTTGAAGAGGTGACAGTGTGATCATGTGGTAAGGATGTCCCCAGTTGTATGGGGACTGGGAGCATAGGGCTGGCCAAAGGCAAAAGGCCAGGCCATCTGGATCTGAGAGACCATGATTGATAAAGCTGTCTAAAGGACCAAGCTGGTTTGGAGAACCAGGTCAGGAATGGGATGAGGAGTGATCAAGGCTGCGAGATGTGGTAGAGTGAGAGAGGGACATTGATGTGAGGGCCTGGATGGGACTGTGCTTGTGGGTGTTGGGACGGAAGAGGTCAGGAAGAAAGCGATGGAAACTGGATAGTTATTTACTTGGATGTCAGTGGCAGAAGAGGAAAGTGAGCCCATTAACAGTGTGGACAGTGTGGGGACGGTTGAGTGATAACAGTGGACCAGGAGTTCTTGGGAAATGGAGCCCCAGGATTAGCTATGACAACCGTGTTGGCCTGGACGCCCTGTTCCCTGGGGAGATGACCTTGGCTACAGAAGTAATTGCACAACTGAGTGTTTCTGAGAGTGTAAGGGAGAGCCAGAAGGGCTCAAGCCAGTGCAAGAGGACTGCTGGGAGGGTTATCAGGCAGCTAAGCCAAAAGGGCACCAGGGAATAACAGGGTCAGGGGTAGTAGGTATCTTATTTGTTTGGAGCCTTTTTTTTTAAAATAATGAGTCCCCATTTTTTTTAAAATAATGACTCCCAAAGGCTCAGTAGCAGGAATAGCCATGGGGCTCTGGGAAGAGGCCTGGAGAGGTCTGATGCACAGAATGGCGAGGCAGGACCATTGATTGGCACTGACATCTGGGGTGCATCACAGGTGCTGAGTATGAGGGTCGGCTGTCACACTGAAGGGCATCCAACATCATTGGCTGGATGAAGCAGTAAGAAGCTGATCACTGTGGGGTCTCATTCATGCCCCTGTGATGTCCTGGCCCCTCTAGACCACCAACTACAGATGCTTTGTGGGTGGGGTAGCCTGCCAGATAAGCTGTGTTTCCATTTCCTCATCTGATCTTGGTCTCTGCAAAAGCGTCTCCCTCAGCTGAGAGGAGCCACACAGGTGTCATCCTCGGATATGTGCCTGCACAGTGGTGGTTGGACCACAGTAAGCCTCCAGGTACATAGAACTCTGGTAGGGGAAGATGAGAAGGGCCTGTCAGGTAGACACAAGTAATAGAGGCAGTTTGTTTTCTTTCAAGTCAGGCGGATATGGAGGAATTGTGTTGAAGCTGACAGAGATAGACCAAAACCTGCTAAATTTAGCCTGCATTCAGGAGAGGTTACAAAGCAGCATAGCAAGTAATTAGACTCCTGAGAACTGAATGATGTTTCACAAAGTATGTGTCTGTCATTGGCATTAGAGAAAAACATAATGGTATGTGTCTTTGAAAAGAGCCAGTCTGCCCCAATCCGCAGAGAACTCCCGAGCCTTCATTCTGCATTGCCAGGCATGCTCTGTGATGATGCATGCAGTCCGATCCCGTCTAAGGAGAGACTGCAAGGGCATGCCCTCCATGGAAAGCAAGGCAGGGGGCAGCACTTGGACATGGATGTCTGTGAATGGACAGACAAACCCAGTCAGGACCTTGCTTGGGTCTACTTCTAAGGCCCTTCCTGGAGGCCAAGCTACACGGTAGGGCAAGGTCTTTAAGTCTGGGCTGTGTTGCCTAGATGGCTTCTTTTTTTTTTTTAATTTTTTTATTTCTGTGTACAGTGTATGAATGTACTGTCTGCATCCAAGTTTGTGCACCCGTGTCGTACAATGCTGCAGAAGTCAGAAGAGGGTATCGGATTCCCCCAGTTCCAGGGGAATTGGAGTTTCAGACAGTTCTCGGCCGCCATGTGGGTGCTGGGGATCGAACCCAGGTCCTCTGTAAGAGCGGTCAGTGCTCTTAACCGCTAGGCCATCTCTCCAGCCCAATAGATGGCTTCTTTAGGGCATTTGGGTTTGTGCCCCAGGTCAAAGCCCTTCAGAAAACCCTTAAAGCATGCTAAGTACTCACTGCAGAATCTCAAACACACACAAGGGGCAAAATGACCACACAGCACTGGGGTTAGGGTTCAAAAAAGCCATCCTTGCCACCACAACATGTGCCCATTCTGTGATAACTGGGTGAGTTTTCTGGTCAGTCTCTGAGGGAAGATACCTGGTAGCCACGCTGGGTTCTCACTGGGTGATGCTTAATCATGAGAAGTGTAGCCATGAAACCCTAGGAGAGCAAGGCATAGGAGCCACTGGGTTATGAGGCCTTGAAAGCATTGCCAGAGCCAGTTGCACCTCTGGAGGGGACACGTCATCAGCATCAGGCCACAGTGAGGGCACGGAGACACCAGCTGTCAGCTCTAGCAGGCAGTGCACGTATATCAGACAGGATTTCATACACCCAGATGAGCAGTTCCCAAGCTCAAAGTGAATTTGTCTTTGCAGACTTGTGAACATAAGAGATGACATACGGCATGAATTTGTTCTGCAGAATCAGAAGTCTGGGACTTGAAAAAAAGGTTTCAGCTTGGAATCACACATACATTGCAGACTTGTATGAATGTGTAAGAGTAAATGAGTAAAAAGTAAGTTCACTTCAGAGAACTGGAAAATGCGGTGGATTGTCACATGACTGGCAGGCAGGGTCTAGTGGCCTGTGTGTGGCTCTACACCCCAGTCTCCTCCTCTGCTTCCACCGCCCTTCAGGTAGAGTGCTAGGGGGCAGGTGCTGCTCTTTGCCTTCACCTTTTGGGATTCTGTGCTGGATGGCTTTAGTGTCAACTTGACACACCTGGGTTGAGGGAGCCTCAACTGGGGAATTCCTTTCATTGGACTGGCCTGGGGCCATGTCTGTGGAATATTTTCTTGATTGTTGAGTGATGTGGGAGGGCCCAGCCCACTGTGGGGTGGTGCCACCCCTGGGCAGGTGGTTCTGTATTGTATAAGAAAGCAGGCTGAGCATGGGCCAGAGGAACAAGCGTTCCTCCATGGCCTGTGCTTCAGCTCTTGCCTCCAGGTTCCTGCTCTGAGTTCCTACTTTGGGTTCCCTAAGTGATAAACTATGTATGACCTGGGAGATGTGAACTAAATCAACCGTTTTTCCCCAAGTTGGTGTTGGTTAGGGTATTTTATTACAGCAGTTGAAGAGAAAGTAGAACAGCCTCTTTCTTGGTGGGATTATTTTCTCCATGGGGACCACCAGTAAAGAAGTACTGCCTTTCTTTGGTGTCTAGAGAAGATTGGTTTCAAGATCCCCCCATGGATACCCAGGTGTGTGGATTCTCAATTCCCTTGTATAAAACGGCATAGCGTCTATGTAGAGCCCACACAGTGCTCCTGTGTACCATATATACTGTGTAATCTCTAGGACTTATTCCTAATGTAATGCAAGCATGATATTAATAATTGTTATATTGAATTGTACAGGGAATAAAGTCAAGGAGAAAAATCTGTACATTGTCAGTACAGGTGCAGTTACAGCCATCATAGATCTAAGTTGTAATTGGCACAGGTCAGTAACAATGCAACTTTCTTTTCTGAATATTTTCAGGAAGGTTACTTGAACTCGCAGCTGTAGAAATAATGGATTGGGGTGTGGTGGTGCATGTCTTTAATCCTGTACTCAGGAGGCAGATCGCTGTGAGTTCAAGGACTGCCTGATTTACATAGTTTTTTCCAGGACATCTGGGAATGCAGGGAGACCCTATCTTAAAAAAAAAAAAAAAAAAAAAAAGAAAGGAAAGAGGAGAAAAGAGGAAAGGGGAAAGGGGAAGGAGAAAGGGAAAGGAAAAGAAGAAAAAGGAAAAAAAAAGGGAGGAAAGGGGAAAGAGAAGGAGGAAAGGGAAGAGAAAGGCGGAAAGGAGGAAAGGAAAGGAGGAAAGGGAGGAGAGGTAGGGAGAAAGGGAAAGGAGGAAAGAGGAAGGAAAAAGGGGGAAAGGGGAAAGGGTGAAAGGAGGAAGGAAGAAGACGGAAGGGGGAAGGGGAAAGGAAAGGAGGGAAAGGGAAAGGAGAAGCAAGAGGTGAAAGGGGAAGGAGAAGGAAGGAAGAGGAAGGGGAAAGGGGAAAGAGGGAAAGGAGGGGAAAGGTGGAAGGAGGACAAGGGGAAAGAGGAACAGGGGAAGGGGGAAGAAGGGGAAATGGGGAAAGGAGGAAAGGAGGAAAGGGGAAAGGGGAGAAACTAAAAGAGAAGAAAAAAAGGGGAAGAAAGGGAAGGGGAAGAGGGGGAAAAGCGGGAAAGGAGAAGGGAGGAAGGGGGAAGGAAGGAGGAAAGGGGAAGGGGAAGAGGAATGGGGAAAGGGAAGGGAAAGGGATAGGTCAGGGGAAAGGGAAAGGAGGAAGGAAAGGGAAAGGAGAAAGGGGGAAAGGAGGAAGGAAGTGAAAGGGGAGGGGGAAGTGGAAGAGGAGAAGGAAGGGTGGGATGATAATGGTAAAGAGGGACAGAGGAAAGGTGACTGTGGAAAGAGGAAAAGGTGTGAAATTGGTCCACTTGTAGACGATAGAGCAAGTTAGTGGTAAAGGGTTGACAGTGTGGAAGATGAAATGGGAAGGGGTCAGGAGGATGGTAAAGGGGTAAAAGTGAGGAATGGGGAAGGTAACGGAGGGACACGAGGAAGAGGGTGACATATTAAAGGGGAGGGAAAGGAGAAAGGAGGAAAGGGAAGGGGGCAGGGTTACAAGGGATAAGTTGGTACCGGCGGAGACGAGATGGGCAAGAGGAGAAAGTGGAAGGGGGAAGGAGAGAACCAACACAAACACACACAAAAAAAAAAAAAGGGGAAAAGGGGAAAGGAGGAAGGAGGAAAGTGTGAAAGCGAGGTGGTACGGTTGGTAAGATGTGATGAATGTGTACAGGGGAAACCAGGAGGAAACGTGGAATGGTCACACGGTGGATTGGTGAAAGGATGCATTGGAGTAAGAGGGGAAAAGTCAGGAAGTGTGAGGGTGACATGGACCGTCGGCACATGACATAACCATATGGAAGGGATGGTAAATGTAGGACATGTTTAACGGGTAAGGCGGACAAGTTGAACAGTGGCCGTGTGACCGGGGAAAGAGGACCGGTTGAACCAGGTAAACTGGGAAGGATACGGTCCAGAGGACAGGTGCATTGGGAATTCTGCCGTGCACGGATATCATTGCCATTGGACTTGTAACGGAGGAAACTGTGGACGGTATGGTGGACATTGTAAGGATCCAGGGAAAGGGGAAAGGGGGCCTGCGTTGGGACCAATGATGCCCTTGGGTAGAGTCCGCTCCGAGTGACAAGTTTCAGGGGGAGATGAGGAATGAGGCAGTCTGAATGGGAAAGGTGCAGGTCCACTTGTTACCACATTCGTACCTGTTCTGATGTCGCAGCTGACCTTGGGCCCTGCGTACATGCGCATAATGGGCCCTTGTAGCACGGTGCTGATCACGCTTCCCTTTGCCCGGCGTCAAGGTGGAACGAAGGGCATGGGCGAAGTGTTCGAAATTCTTCCCTTTCACCATTGTACAGAATGGGACCGTCGGCCGTAGTGTCACGGTGTGAATCTTCACGTGGCAACGGCTCCCATTAGCCCGTATGTTGTCAGCTGACACAGTAGGCCACTTCCACTTTGTGCCTTCTGCCAAACGATTGCCATTGGCCGTTTCCACATTGTCGCATATCCCTTTTTCACGGCGACAGGGGACAGGGGTTCAATTCGGCCCTGGCCATTGTATCCAGTCTTACCTGTTACTGGTCTTGTGACGATTCCCTTTGACCTTATCCCTTGTCTAGCCCATTTATGTCCCGCGCTACCTGAGTCCCATCGTACATTGGCCCGTATGCCCGATGTGCCCTTGTGTCCCAGGTGTACCTGGGCCACGGCGAGCCTATGTGGCCCGGCTGACCTTTTCCCGTTGCCGGGGGCAGTGGGCCCGGCGTCCCTTGTGACCGGACTCACTTTCCCGTTGGTACGTTCTTCCGCTGGGTCCCCTGGTCCCTTCTCCCGTGATCCTCGGCTATGGTTCCCTTTCGTCCTTCGTCCCGTAGGCCGTTCCCCGTCCCGTCTCCCGTTGTTTCGACGGTGGCGTTGCCCAGTAGGCCGGTTCCTTGGGCCAGTTCCTTTGCCCGTGTTCCCTTGTCCGGGGGCAGGCGGCCAGCTTGTCACGGATTGCCAGAGGACCGGTGATAGCCGGGGTGACACGGGCCCGTCTTCCTGGGTGCCCTGCGGGAACGTTCACCATTTTTCACCGGCTTCCCTCTTTACCCTTTCCGCGTCGGCACCTGGGGTGACCAGGGCCGAGTGCCCTCGCCGGGTCCCGGCGTCCTTCGGCCACCTGTGCCCTCCGACTTCGGCCCGTCTCACGTGTGCCCTGCGGCCCGGCCTGGGATGCAGGGCACCGGGGCACGGAGGCCGGGGCATCGGCCGTGGCAAAGTGCGGCCCGTTGTGCCCGTGTGCCCCTAGCATGCATGTTGCCCGTCCGTCCACGAGACCCGGGTGCACGTCGGGCCCTTATAGCCCCGGAGTCAGAGCTGCCCGTGTACTCCGTTTCCGGACTGGCCCTTTGTCACCGGCGGCCGGGGCCCCGGGGGCACAGTGGGCACGTGTCACGCGGCAACAGGGGCGGGTGCCAAGGTTGCCCAGGGGGCCGGGGGCCGGGCCCGGGCCAGGGTGGCCCCGTGCCAGGCCACGGCTGGCCCGCGGCCCGGGCCCGGCTGCCGGGGACACTGGGTTCCCGTGCTGCCATGTTCCCTGACTGCCCAGTTTGCCCGGGGACCGAGGGGCCCGGCGGCCCGGGGGCCGGCGGACCACAGGACTGGCCCGGGGAAGACGGCACGGGGAGGGGGGCCAGCGGCCTGTGGGCCCGGGCGAGCACGGGGCCCGGGATGCACTACGTGGCCCGGGATGCACGTGGCGTGGCTCGACTAGTATCCCCGGACTGACCCGATGAGGGACCGAGCTTACCGCTGCCCCTGTGTTGGTGCCTTCAAGGCCCGGGCAATGGGCAGTGTCCACCGGGGCGGAGGACAGGGGCAAGGGCAGGGGAGCAAGTGCGACACGGTCGCAGAGGCATGGAGCCTGGGGCCAGGATTACAAGGTGAGAAGGGGGAGAGGGAGCACAGGCGGGCCCGGAGCAGGGGGCCCGCACGGCCCGCACCGTGAAGGGGGACCGGAAGGCCACTGGCCACGGGGCACGGACGCTACGGGCCGTGCCACAGATGCCCCTAACGCGCGGACAAGAGCGGCAAGTGGGAAGGGAGGGAAAGAGGAGGAAAGGGGTAAAGGGGGAAAGAGACGGGGAAGGAGGTCAAGGGAGCCGAGGGGGTTCAAGGGGACAGGCGGTGAGCGGACAGGGGGCCCGTGAGGACCGGGGCCGGGGAAGGGGGCACGGGGAAACGGGGACCCGAGCGGACCAGAGGGAACCGGGCACATGGCCCGAGGCCAGGGGAAAGAGGAAAGGGGGAAAGGAGGGACAAAGCGAAAGNGAAAGAGAAAGGAGGGAAGGGGAAGGGGGAAAAAAAAAAAAAAAAAAAAAAAAAAAAAAGAAAGGGAAGAGGAGAAAAGAGGAAAGGGGAAAGGGGAAGGGGAGGAAAGGGGGAAAGGAAAAAGAGAGAAGAAAAAAGAAAAAAGGGCGGAAAGAGGAAGAAGGAGGAAAGGGAAGGGAGAAGGGAAAGAGGAAAGGGGAAAGGGGAAAGGGAAAGGAGGAAAGGGGGAAGGAGGAGGGATAGAGAAGGGAAAGAGGAAAGGGAAAGGGGAGAAGGAGGAAGGAAGGCGGAAGGAAAAGGAAAGGGGAAGGTGGGGAAGAAGGGTGAAAGAGGACAGGAAGGAAAGGGGAATGAGGGAAAGGGGGAAAGGAGGAAAGGGGAAAGGAGGGTAAGAGGAAAGGAAATGGAAGGGAAGGGAAAGGAAGGAGTAAGGGGAGAAGGGGGAAAGGAGGAAAGGGGAAGGGGAAGAGGAAATGGGAGGAAGTCGGGTAAAGGGGAAAGAGGGGGAAAGGGGAAGGGAAGGAGGAAAGGGGGAAAAGGGGAAAGGAGGAAGGGGGAAAGGGGAAAGGTGGGGAAAGGGGGAAAGGAGGAAAGGAGGAAAGAGGAAAGGGGAAGGGGGGAAAGGGGAAAGGAGGAAAGGGGAAAGGGGAAAGGGGGAAAGGGAAAAGGGAAAGGAAGAAAGGGGAAAGGGGAAGAGGGGAAAGGGGGAAAGGGGGAAAGGAGGAAAGGGGAAAGGGGGAAAGGAGGAAAGGGGGAAAGGAGGAAGGGGGAAAGTTGGAAAGGGGGAAAGGAGGAAAGGAGGAAAGGGGAAAGAGGAAAGGGGGAAAGGGGAAAGGAGGAAAGGAAAGGAAGAAAGGAGAGAGGGAAGGAGGGAGAAAGGAGAGAGGGAGGAAAGGAGGAAGATACAGAAGGCTGGTTGTATATTTTAAAAAGAAATTGAAGGGCAAATGGAATTTGTTGTCTAGTTTTACAACCGATCTCACAGTGATCCATCTTTTCCTCCCAAAGTGAAGTACACCCTTGTTCCTTTCTTTAAGAAATGGTACACAATAAGCTACCCAGTCCCTGTACAGCATTTCCTGTGCATCATGCCATATTTTTCCTCCCAGCAGCCTCGGGCAACGGAATGGTAGTATCCCCATTACATGGAAAGGGAAATGAAGGCAAAGAGAAATGAAGGAATAGTACCCAAAGTCCCTTTTCAATTAAACACGAGCAGCCTGGCTCCCAGGCCAAGATCTCACCCAGCTGATGAGTTAGGTCCCCCTGGAGGGTCTGTGGTCCAGGCAGGGTGGTGACTAGGAGACATCCTCCTTGTGTTCTTTGTGTCCCCACTGCACCCTTCCTTGAAAGAGCAGTGGACACGTTCTCGCCACTAAGCCTCAAAAAGCAGGTTCCTGTTTGTATCTTAGATGCTTTTCAGCAGGTGACAGTGCTTCATGTTGCTCTCCCAGCTGCAGGTAGACAGGATGGCTTCTTCTGTGCCCCTCACCTTGCTCTATAGTATTCCTTCCTATTGGCCCCTCCTCTGTGGGAAGCCCTGCTCACCCTGGTCGCCGTGCATCTTGCTGGGTCTCCTATACCTGGAATAGTGCTTTGCTCAAGCAGATGCCCAAGTCATTGTTAAGGGAATGCATAAAGGACTAGATGGATTCCCATGGGGACTTGTGATGGCTGAATAAGATAAAGATGAGAATCTGTGGAGGAAGGCGGAGGAAGGGGCAGAGCTGTCCAGCGGTGCTGTCAGCAAACACGCGGGGAGATGGCAGAGGGCTGCATGGGCCTTCCTTGGGTTTGTAAGATGTGTCTGTGTGCCTCACTTGGGAATCGTGAATAAACAGGGGGTAATAGGGTAGTCTGCTTCCTCCTGCTTTCCTTTCAAACAGTTACTTTCATAAATCACTGCTTTGGAAGTTTTAGTCTGATTATGAAAGTTCTGCCCAAATCATTTTTCATCAATATTCTAGAAACTATGAATGTCAGTGTGAAGTGGAAGGGAAGCAAAGATGGCTGCCCCACCCCCACCCCACCCCCTCATTTCCCCTGTGAGAGAGGAGAAGCTGAGGCTGGCAAGGGAGTAGAAGAGGAGGGCTGGGACCTTGTTCTCTGCCTCTCAGCACACAGAGACGTTCCAGTTCACATTATTAAAGGGAAAACATGAAAATAACTTCACAAAGCTCTGTTCTTAGTGGACAAACCAAAATCCACTTTGCCTCAGGAGTGGCTGCCCTTTCCGTGGTCTTTGGGTGAAATCACGACAGTTGCCATGCCAGTGGCTCCTTCATTCTTAATAACTGGTGTGAGTTGAGTCAGGGAAGCAGGTTGACAGTGCCTGTCTCTGTCTGTCTTTAATTGGTTTTAAAGTTTTCCATGGCCTGAACCCTGAGCTGCCCATCTCAATAGAGCAAGCTGCTGTGGGTCAGCACATTTGGTCACTGGGCCACCTGCCCTGAGGCCCCATGGCCACTTCTCAGGGTAGGCGTCAGAGTGAAAAAAAGCTAGCTTGGGGCTGGAGAGATGGCCTAGTGGTCAAGAGTGTTGACTGCTCTTGCAGCAGACCCTGGTTCAATCCCCAGCACCCACATGGCGGCTGAGAACCGTCTTTAATTCCAGTTCCAGGGGAATCCGACACCCTCTTCTGACCTCCGTGGCATTGCATGACACAGGAGCACAGACCTACATGCAGATAGTACATTCATATATATACAATAATAAATAAAAATTAAAAAGAAAAGAAAGCTAGCTTGCAGGGCAGTTACTGTTGGCCCATGGATCCAGATTTATGGTGGCTTGGAGGACGCTGGACATCTCTAATGACATTGCCACCTCTTTCCTTTGTCATTTTTCCCTTTAAAAGAAGCCACATGGTAGAGATGGCCAGAGTTGGCGGAAGAGCTGCCTGGAGCCACGGTGGTTAGTGAGGACAGCTCGTGGCCTTCCTAGGAGTTGGCTGTGCCTTCTTCCTCAGGTCTCCAGAAGCACAGTTCCTAGCATCCTGAGTGAAAGAAGGAGACAAGCCAATTCTAGGAAAGCCGGGGAAAGAACATAGAAAAAATTTTAAAATAAAATTTTTATTTTTTATTTATTTTATTTATTTTTTCTGCATAAAAATAGATTTTTTGGTATAAAAATAGAATTTTTAAAAATAGTAATAAAATATAAGTAACAACACGTTTGCCATCAGAACTGTTTTCAGTGCACAGTTGAGTGGCATCAGCGCATTCATGCTGATGTGTAGCCATCACTACTAACCGTCCCTAGAGCCCCTCACATCTTCCTGAGCAACACTCTGCACCTGTTAAACACTCACTCCTCATTCTCCCAGCCCCTGACATCCACCCTTCTCTTTCCGTCTGTATGAGTTTGACTGTTCCAGGAACTTCATAACAGTGGAGAATCACATCTGGTCTTTTTATGTCTAATTTATTTTACTTAGGATCATGTCCTCTGGGTTCATCCACATTGCAGCCTGTGTCTGAATTTCCTTCCTCTCTAAGGCTGAAGAAGATTCCATCACATGCTGGTGTATCCCATGCTTGTCCCCTCAGCCATCGCCTGACATTTGGGTTGCTCCTACCATCAGCCATTGTGAATTCCTAGCACCCACGTGTGACTATGGTGTGCACGAGTCTCCACCAGCTCCTGCTTTCACTCTGCTGCATATAGGACAGTCTTAGTTTTAAAGTGAAAAGTTTGAAGATTAATTTCTCTAAATATCTTTTAATTTCCCTTTGGATCACTACTCTCAAGTGAGGGCGCTTTAGATATTAAAGTTTGAATCATTTCTCTCATAAAGATAAATCCTTTTTTTCTTTTTTTCTTTTTTTTTTTTTTAATCTAGCAGTCTCCTCAAACATGACCTTCCTCTACACAGTAGATCCAAATTGCATCCCAGCTCTGGCCCGTCCTTCTAGGGTGCTTGGTAGAAGACCAGAGGGAACTAGATGGGCCCCACCCAGCTTCCTTGGGTGCTCATTGTGAGTCTGTTCTGGTATTGCCAGCCCTCATCCTCTCCTGTGTGTTGTGCATAGCCATCTGTGTCCAAGGTCACAGCTGAACTTTACTGCATTAGCAGTAGGAGGTGAATTTTCCAGATAGAACTTCCTGAGGATAAGGCTGTCACCCTTCTTCTCTATATCCAGGGAGACAAAAGTAAAGGCGGGGGGCCTCCTTGAGACAAGAAACTGAACCAGTGTCCAAATGCCAACTACAAGGATCACAGACTGCCAGCAACTTGCAGGTGTGCTCGGAGCAGGCTCTACTGTATTTGTAACTTTATTATTATTTTTTTTTTGGTCTTTTCAAGACAAGGTCTCCCTGTAGCCCCATCTGTCCTGGAACTCACTCTGTAGACCAGGCTGGCCTTGAACTCACAAAGATCCACCTGCCTCTGCCTCCCAAGTGCTAGGATTAAAGGCGTGCGCCACCATGCCCGGCTGTATTTGTAACATTTAAAATGAGGTACTAGGACTGGAGAGATGGCTCAGTGGTTAAGAGCACTGTCTGCTCTTACAGAGGACCCAGGTTCAATTCCTAGTACCCGCATAGTGGATAACAATCATCTTAACTCTGATTCCAAGGAATTTGATACCTTCTTCTGACCTCCTCGGGCATTGCATGACATGGGCACATTTTTTTTAAATTTTTTAAAAATTTTATTTATTTTTTATGTGTATGAATGTGCTGTCTGCATGTAGGTTTGTGCACCCGTGTCATGCAATGCTGCGGAGGTCAGAAGAGGGTCTCAGATTCCCCTGGAACTGGAGTTCTCCTGGAATTGGAGTTACAGACAGTTCTTGGCCGCCCCGTAGGTGCTAGGGATCGAACCCAGGTCCTCTGCAATAGCAGTTGGTGCTCTTAACCTCTAGGCCATCTCTCCAGCCCCGACATGGGCACACTTACACACATGCAGGCAATACACTCATACTCATAAAAGTAAATTATTTTTTAAATGAGGTACTAGTGTTAAAGATTTTTGGTAACTAATGGCTTCTTTGGGGGTTTTCTGGAAGCCTGGCAGTTCTGGCTTCCCAGAATCTCCACTGACTCTCCCTCCCCTCATGGGGTCCTTGCATGGGCCCTGCAGATATTGGGGGTCTCTCTCAATTAGAGTGCATTGCAAGATGAGATTGACATTTGCTTTAAGTACACAATCTAAGAGGATGCCAAATTCAGAATAAACAGTAACTGCTGTACTTAAGCAATCAATGGCATGAAAATCTACAATGAGCAAAATATAAAAATTGGCAATCCAGGTCAGTGTGACTGATTTGTCCTTCACTTCAGGCTCTCCCATTGCTCTCAAATCTCCTTCACTCTAGAACCTTCGTTGGTATATTCTTGAATTTTGTGACCTGGATACTTTTGCATTTTAGGCCAGTTATTTGGGAAAAGTCTTTCTATTTGGGTTTGTCAGCTGAGGTTCAGCTTGTGTACATGATGGTAGTATTATAGAAGTGGCTCTGATTGTCACTGTGCTCAGGCACATCTTTGGCTGTTTTCTGTTGCTAATAACAGTAGCACTTACCCAGGCTCATAGATCTGGAGGTTCAAGGTGAGAAGGCTGTATAGGCGATGATCTTCCTACTGGCTGAATCCCAACATTGGGTAGGTGTCATTCAACAGGAAGAGTATGTTTATGTGTTCAGGTGTCTCTCCTTCTTACAAAGTTACCAGAATTTAGTTACGGGGCCTCTACCCTTGACCATGTCTAATTATAATCATCCCTTTGAAAGACCTCAACTGTAAGCACCATGGTCAGATTAAATTTCCACTCTCTTGATGTTTCACAGTGGGGACTAAACTCTAGCCTGATTTTTCAGATGAGACATCCCAAGGCCACCACAGCCCACCTGGCTCATGCTCCATCACCTCACTGGTGATGCCTATGTTGGTCACCTGACTCAGTGGCTTTTATTTGTACTGTAAGATTCCTCCTCCTGTCTTTATAATTGTAAGTGTTTTGTAGAGTGGTACTTTGAAACCATGTAAAAATAGCCAGCTATTCCTTTGAAACCTTGAATTTATTATTAGTTCTCTCATTTCTATAGGGACTCATGGTTTCTCATATTCAGTGGATTATATCCCATTAGAATGTCAGTTTTGATGTCTGTCTCTGTTTGGCTTGGTCAGTGGGTGCCCTTCAGTCTGGCCTCTGTGTCCTTTGAAATGTTCTAGAGTCCTTTGGGCCTTTCTTCAGTTTCTTCTTATACTTTCCCTGCTAGAATCAGCTGCTTCTCCCAGGAGTCCTGTTCTTTTTAATAAGAAAATGGTACTTATAAGTACCAAGATCTGAGCTCTTGATGGGCTCTTTGGCTTTTGAAGGAGTTGCCCTCAGGTCCAGAGGGACAGGTGAAGATTGTGTGTCTGTGTCTGAACAGGTACTGTGACCAAGTACTCAGTTTAAAAGGGGGCAAGGTTTATTTTGTTTCATAGTTTGGTGGTGTGCATGTTGGAGCTTCTTTTCTCCTAGTAGCCAGGATTAAGAAAGAGACAGAGGGCTGGTCCCAAAATCCCCTTCAAAAGC
The DNA here is from genome assembly GCA_009823505.1 of Rhizomys pruinosus. Classification (NCBI taxonomy): domain Eukaryota; kingdom Metazoa; phylum Chordata; class Mammalia; order Rodentia; family Spalacidae; genus Rhizomys; species Rhizomys pruinosus. Next base: position 4,678,659 of record VZQC01010467.1, on the reverse strand, counting down.
TTGCCTCCAAAGACTTAACCCTCCCACTAGGCCCCACCTCTTAAAGGTTCTTCCACCTCCCAGAGGCTGGAGACTAAGCTGTCACACTGGCACATGTATCCAAACCACAGCACATATGTATTGTATGCATTTATTTCTTTATCTATATTGAAACTGAATTTACATGGCTGTCTAGTTCCAGTCTTATATGTAGGTTTCCTCCTTGCATGTGCGCCTTTCCTCTCCAGCAGTGAGAACCTGGCTTCTGTTGCTCCTGCTGTACTGATGTATCTGATCTGTCCCCCTGTTGGTTTAACCAGTCTTCCATATTCATTGATTGATTGTCCAAGCTGGTCACCTTCCTTACTCTGTTGGGACTTAGATACTTGGACTGGGCTGCTCTACCCCGGATCCCATCAGGCTCACCTCCTTCCATGTGGATGTCTGTTGCCACTTCTGGGCTCCAGCAGGGCCTCAGCCCCTGCCTCCCCAGGTCTTCCCTTGTCCCCTCCACACACATGCTGTGCTTTTCTCCATATGATAGTTTTAGGATGGAAGATCATTTTAGGATTTAAGTTTTAAGGAGAGGAAGAGTTATATTTATTAATTTTAAAATCAAATAAAAACAAACCAAAAATGAAAGCCCAAGGGGACATTGGGTTTAGGAATGAAGTACAAAAATGACTTTCACACAACCACAAAGAAACTTTTAACTAATAATAGAGATCTTCAAAGTAAAGTTTGCAGAATGTCTTTGCATATTAGAAGTATGAGCCAGGGCTAAGGAGAAAAGTCAGACATCCCTGTCAGAAACCAGAATGATCACCATTATACTACAGAACCTCCCAAGCATCCTCACCAGAAGCCAGAGCACCAACCATTACACACAGAGCCATGAGAGTGCTCACCATTACACACGGAACCACGAGAGTGGTCAGCATTACACTATAGAACCTCCCAAGCATCCTCACCAGAAGCAGAGCACCAACCATTATACACGGAATCACCAGAGTGCTCACCATTACACACGGAACCACGAGAGTGGTCAGCATTACACTATGGAACCTCCCAAGTATCCTCACCAGAAGCCAGAGTACTCACCATTATATTATAGACCCTCTCAAGCACCCTTACCAAAAGCCAGGCTGTTTGCTTTGGCAACTTAAGGAAAGAGAAAATGTCCACAAAATCAAAATTAATGTTTTTCAGGAATCTGTAGGCAGTTGAGCAGCTTAATTGTATCATTTGGGTGCCTACGTGTTGGAAACAGTAATTTTAAATAACCGGGAAATTGTGCAATGTCTTTACTTGGGTCAGGATTGTAATTATTGCACTAACAGAATGTGGCTATGTGTATATGTGACTGAAATGGGAAACAGTTTGTAAAAAGTGCTTTAAAAAAACAACAAAATCTCCATTCTGTCCCCCGGACTTCCTTAATTACCAATACCAGGTAGCCCAATGCAGGCTAAATATAGGTTCTGTGGCCATCTCTATTTATAATGTTTTAGGAGGAAGTCACCAGAGCAATTCAGAATTAATTTGGTGTGTAGGTTTTTATGGGCTCTAATTAGTTATGTTTTTCTTAAGCAGGCCAACTGGGATCAATAGTGTTATGTAACTGAACCCAGGCAACCATGACTTAGACGTGGACTCTTCCAGAAAGCCAAGGCCTTTGGAAGATGCCAGCCCTGAAAAAAGACCAGTGGCTCCCGGAGCCAGCATGCTGGACTGCAGGGAGGATGGGCCTCAGGACATCTGTTTCCAGCCAAGGACAGGTTCTGGGGCTGATAAAGTGGACAGTTTTTGCAAAGTTAGAAGCTATTTTGCACATTCGTTACTAAGACCTTGAGTTGTGACATCCTGTGGTTGCTTATCAGGCAAGATTAAGCTGATTTGGTCTGGAGAGGTGGGGTGATGTTTTCGAGGACTGATTGGAAGTATGCACTCAGCCAGTTCCTCCAAAAGCCAGGTTTCTGGCCCCAGGCTGGCAGACTTACACCTTTGTCTGCAGTCACTTCTGTCGGAGTGGGTGGTGGACCTTTGGGAGGATAGGATGTCATTTGAGGTGGTGCTCAGCAGTGGTTCTAGCACATCAGACACGGATCCGTGAGGCAGGGCTTTGCTCCTTCGTTCCTTTGAGGAATGCTGTCTTCACCTTTCTCTTCAAGGAGCCAGAGTGAGCCCCGGTGGGATCTGCCAGACCCCACACCCGTGCTCTGTAAATACGAGGGAAGGTGAAACCTGTGCTCACAGTAAAAGCACGTGACTGCTCAGGACCATCCTCTCAAGCTCCCCTTCTGCCCTTCTCCTAGCTCTGCAGCTTTTTGTGTTCTTCTCCTCTATGGGCCAGAACCATCCTCCCCCAAGCAGGCTGATGTGCTCCTCATGAACGAACTCCAGCCACCTGAGTGGAGGAGGAACTGAGCCTTCAAGATAAGCACAGAGGTTGGGTCTGCCCAGGCCGCCAGCTGTAGTTGGGCCCCTGACTCCACAGCAGTGTTCTCCAGCTTCATGACTGTTTTGGGAGGGGGGCCTGACTGGGAGAGAGTCCAAAGGAAGACAGCTGTGCCCAGGAGGGAAGGCAATGGGGACAGTCATCTCTGCCTCTGGATTGAGCTACCTGGGCTGCTTTAGATAGGTGGAATGGGAAAGGGCCTCACCATGTCTACCTGGTGTCATGTTGAGCTGGAATTCTGGCATTCAGTCTGTTTTAGCATATACTATTTTTAGCTCCTTTCATGTACCAGAGACCCGGACAGATGCCACAGTTCTCTGCTGTTGAGGAGCACAGTGGACAGGAAGAATGGTGAGTTTTGTGATGGTCACATGTGGGCTGACTGAACCTGGAATGTCTGGGAAGGCTCCTGGAGTCAGTGACAGCTGACAACAAGGTTAACAACAGTATGAGTTAGTGGGGTCAGTGTCAGGGGACAGGCATCAGCCCACACAGCAGTCTGAAGCAGCAGTGAAGGAGAGAGGCCTTCATATCTAGGACTGTCACTTTAGTGTGGACAGGGGTCAAGCCTGTGGAAGGAGAGATGGCTCAGCTCAGTTAGGAAGACCTACAGGTGTCCTGTGAAGGGCTCCTGCTGTGCCCTCCTAGAAAGAAAGGAGCTGGGAGGGGTTGCTTTGCAGTGGTGCTGAAGAAATAATAGGCCTGCTTGGGATGGGACAATGGACATGAAGAGACGAGTTGGGAGGGTTAGATGGTACCTTCTCCCATGAAAGACAGCTCCCAGGAGGGATCTGGTTGTTAGGGGAGGCAAAATGACACTGATAGCTGTCCTGGTTATGATGGGAGTCATCTGCTGATCCTTGTGTTCTGCCAAGCCTGGGGACAGAAATGGTGAGAATATGGTCCAGCCTCACAGCAACTTAGTCATGACAGTATAGGGTGGTCATCTAGGGTACGAGAGGTTCCAGAAGAGCCAGCGCCCCAAGATAAGCCCAGACGGGCTGGCAGGAAGGAGGAACACCTTCCTGGGAGGGCTCAGGCTCTCTGATGCTACAGAACCCACAAGCCTCTTTACCACCCAGCCTTCCAGGACCAAAACATCCATCTGGGGTCTGCCCAGCTCACAGGAAATGTGCTGGAGCTATTGGCTTGGTTCTGAAGTACACCAAGGTAGGGCGTCACAGATCCAAGTGCTCAGAATTAGGGGCTCAGCACTGGCAGCAGAGGCCCATTCCTATGTGTCAGCTATGGGAAATCTAAGGACTTGCCTGGCCTGTGTTTTAGAGCTATCTGTTCATGAGCTCTGCATAAACACACGCAGACATATTCATCTGCATAAATGCAATAATATACATACACATACCTAAATGCTGTATATTTATGTATACAAACTTATCCAAATATGTATGTAAAATGCATCTGAATATATATACTTTATCTATCTTTCATCTGTCTATCTATCTGTCTATCTATCTATCTATCTATCTATCTATCTATCTATCTATCTATATTTTATGTGTATGAGGTTTTTGCTTGCATGTATCTAAGGGTACCATATATGTGCATTGCCTATAGAGGCCAGAAGAGGGTGTCAGGTCCTCTGAAATTAGAATTACAGATGGTTGTGAGGTACCATTTGGGTGCTGGGATCTGCAACTGAGTCTTCTGTAAGAGTAGTCAGTGTTCTTAACAGCTGAGCCATCTCTCCAGCTTTTACCTTTAAAATTATTTTATTTTATGTTACTTAATTAATTATGTGGATATGTGTTTATGTGCATTGTGCCCGTGGAAGCCAGAATTAGATCCCCTGGAACTGGAGTTATAGGTCATTGTATGTGTGGTATGAATTGAAATCGGGTCCCTCTGGAAGAACAGCAAGCACTCTTAACTACTGAACCCACTCTCCAGCCCCTGTATAGACAGTTACACATATTCACAAGCACATATATCTCTATATATACACACCTAAATGCATGAATAAAATTATATACATTTGTACATATCCAAATCTATACATACACATATGTATATTAAACTCTTGCATATCTGTATACATACATACAACTGAATAATACAGGTCTGCACACAACACTTGAACATCCATCCATCCACACACACATACATACAGAGGCATAATGGAATATGTATCATTGAACTTAACACATAACTCTTACAATTTTCCTTTTGGAACAAGAGAGAGTGGTGCTTGATACATGGCTCATCATGTGTGGGAGCCTGTGGGAGAACCTCCTAGAGAGGACAGATACCAAGTGCTCGGAATTCCCCTTGGCAGCTCCTGGCCCTTAATTGCTCCAAAAGGTACAGGTTTGATGGCTAAGAATTCTGGCTGTATTATTGGGTGACATGTGGTCTTCAAGAAGCCACTTTACTGCTCCCTGCCTCAGTTTCCCCATTGTAAGGTGAAGGTCAGGCATAACAGCTAGTTCCTAGAGTCGTTAATGCATTTGAACTCTTCACTTGCTGCCTGGGATGGCCATGTTCATCTGCTGCTTGCCTGCCAGGGTGGGCACAGTAGGTGAAAGTTGGTGAACTCCAGCTAGACACAGGGGAAATGGGGGAGTTGCCGCTGTCTACTAACTCTGTGCCCTTTTATGTCTTCCTTGTGTTGCATCCTGTGCCTATATTATCTAATTTTTTGAAATCTCTAACAGAGCAGAATTAAACCACATTTGACTCTGCTCACTGTGGATTCTTTCATCTCATTTCTTACAGTGTTCTGTTTGTGAACATTTAGCAACGCCTTTAATGATGTTTTAATGACTATCAATTAATGTATATAGTTACATATTGATGTTGAATAGTGAGATATGAACATTTGATATTTAGAAAATTGCTGTATTAGATAGTGTGCTCCGAGACTGACTCTGAAGAACATAGTGTGAAAGTACTGTGGATCAGAAGAGGAAAAGAACATATTGAAGTTTTACATAGGGACTTGAGAAGCCGTGCCTCACATAGCAGGCAGCTTTTTGCATGGTAGCAGGCATCTTTGCTGATGAAGAGCAGATGGAAGCCTGGGAAGGGTAGAGTAGACAGAAGGAAGGCTGTATGGATGATGGGGTCCTGGCTCTTGTTCCCGTGGAGGGGAAGAGAGAAGGAAGCTGCTTGGCTTGTGCAAGGCAGCATCTGTGGCACCCAGTGCTTGCTGTGTGTAACATCAGGCTGCTCAGACACTAGCTTGAGAAGTGGTGTGCAGAGCCTAGGACTGTAGACAGTGTTCCAGCCCATGGCCCGAAGACAGCAGCTCAGGATGACCAAGCAGCCAGCTGAGAAGGAGGAGCAGCTATTTTAATATTAATGCAAATATCAAACAAAAATAAGAATATTTCTGAGCTGGGTGTCTAGCTCTGTGGTGTGCTGCGTGCTTACTCAGCATGCCTGAGGTTCTGGGTTCAATCCCCAGCACCCATTTCCTTCTAAAACAGGCTCTGTGCTGCCCCTTCCTGCCTTTTTTGGTCAACAGGAGCCTCACATTATCTGAGGGTTCATGTTTCACAGTGTCAGTTACCCACAGTTAACTTCCGTCTAAAGAAGATATTAAATAAAATTAAGAACTAAGCAGTTTATAAGTTTCAAATGTAATGACATTGCATTATAATTATAGATATAATCATATTGCACTGTGATGGTTCTAGTTTGTTACTAAACTCGTACTCTTCCTAATTTATAAATTAAACTTGATCATGAATATGTAATATAGACACAAAAAAGTCATGGGGCTGGAGAGTTGGCTCAGTGGTTAAGAGCACTGGCTGCTCTTGCAGAGGACCTGGGTTTGCTTCGTAGTACCCACATGGCGGCTAACCATCCATACATAACTCCAGTTCCAGGGGATCCAGTGCCCTCTTCTGACTTCTGTGAGCATTATACAATACAGGTGCACTTACACACATGCAGGCAATACACTCATACATATAAAAAAATTTAGGGCTGGAGAGATGGCCTAGCAGTTAAGAGCACTGACTGCTCTTGCAGAGGACCCAGATTCAATCCCCAGCACCCACAGGGTGGCCGAGAACCGTCCGTAACTCCAATTCCAGGAGAACTCCAGTTCCAGGGGAATCCGACACCCTCTTCTGACCTCCACGGCATTGCACGACACGGGTGCACAGACCTGCATGCAGACAGTACGTTCATACAAATAAGTAAGTAAGTAAGTAAATAAATAAATAAATAAATAAATAAATAAATTTTTAAAAAATTTAAAAAGAGAAAAAAAAATCATGGTGGTGTTTGGTGCTGTTCGTAGTTTGAGGAACCTCCCAGGCTCTTGGATAGGGGACCTCTATATTCTTATGAGACTAGTTTCTGTCAGTTTGATCCAGAAGGTACAACAGAAGAATGTTTTCAGTCTTGTGTGTACATTTGTCATTTAGTGTCAATCTTCAGTGCTTGTCTGTGGACACATGGGAGTGTTGCTGATTCAGGACTTTGGACCCCCACAGTGTGACATTGGAGCCTCGGTCTCCCTATGGAATGGCCTCATTTTACAGGTGGGAGACTGAGGCCTGTGGAGTCAGATGGAAGTGAATCCCTCTGGCCAGTCTGAATCAGGGCCACAGGACAGTCTGATATCCTCAGGTTGAACCAAGAGAGTCAACATATCCTTGAGAGAGACTGTGTCCAAGCCCGGGGCAGCCAGCCTGGTGTCCTCTGCTTTCCTCCTGAAGGCAGCCTGAGGTCTGAAGGAGTAGTTTCCAAGTGGATGCAAGTCAGTGCTGCTGTAGCAGTCAGGTGAGAAGCAACCAGAGTGGATACATGAGCAAACAAGTGGGCGTGACTGTAACAGTCACACTGCAAAACAGGAGCTAGGAACCTACCCAAGGGGAGGAAAAGTGGGGACATGAGCCAGTGTCGGTGCACACTGTTCATAGTGGTAACATTCAGTGGCCGAAAACAGTAATCTGAGTATCCATCAACAGGTGGATGGATAGACATATTCATTCAATGCAATATTCTTCAGCCTTAAAAAGGAAGGAAATTCGCACACATGCTATGATATAGATAATCCCCTGGGCCATTGCTAAGGATGGTTGTTGTAGGCCAGAGGTGGGGGACTTGGCAATGTTGTGACTTGTCTCAAGGGAAGGGATGATTGCCTCTGACTTGGAGCAGCAGCCTAAAGGCCAGGTACTACCCTACGTGGCCTCCCTGCCACCAGCCTGCCAACAGCCACTGGCTCTGCATTTAATCCATTACTTTGGCAACAAATTTCATTTAACTCTTCACCTACTTCCTTGAAAAGGAATTGGCTTGAATGTCCAGAGTTAAAAGACCAAAAGTTGGGGCTGGAGAGATAGCCTAGCGGTTAAGAACACTGACTGCTCTTGCAGAGGACCCGGGTTCAATCCCCAGCACCCACATGTCGGCTAAGAACTGTCTGTAACTCCAACTCCAGGAGAACTCCAGTTCCAGGGGAATCCGAGACCCTCTTCTGACCTCTGTGGCATTGCATGACACGGGTGCACAAACCTACATGCAGACAGTACTCATACACATACAAAAATAAATAAAATTAAATTAAAAAATAAAAAAAATAAAAGACCAAAAGTTATATAACATCTCCCAGGGATGGCGACAGCTTATAAGCGAATGTACGTATCAAATACTGCTGTGCGTTAAGGCTCCCTGATTGCCTGTGTGGCTACTAGCAGGTCTTCAGGTCTACCATGTTTTAGGAGTCATCTTTGGATCACTTGGTTGAATTGAGCAATGAGTTTACCTGTTGAAAGAGAAATAAAAGTGCTGGTGTGCAAGATAGGGCCAGAAACAAGGTTTAGGATGATTTTCTTGGTCTTTTTGAGACAGGGTCTCCCTGGAGCTCTGGCTGTCCTGGAACTCGCTCTGTAGACCAGGCTGGCCTTGAACTCACAGAGGTCTGCCTGCTTCTGCCTCCCAAGTGCTAGGATTAAAGGTGTGCGCCACCACGCCTGGCTAGGATGATTTTATTAAGGTAGAAAATGAACAGAGAGGGGCTGGAGAGATGGCCTAGCGGTTAAGAGCGCCGACCGCTCTTACAGAGGACCCGGGTTCGATCCTCAGCACCCACATGGCGGCCGAGAACCGTCTGAAACTCCAATTCCAGGAGAACTCCAGTTCCAGGGGAATCCGAGACCCTCTTCTGACATCCGCGGCATTGCACGACACGGGTGCACAAACTTGCATGCAGACAGTACATTCATACACATACAGAAATAAATAAAATTAATAAAAAATTAAAAAAAAAAAAAGAAAAAAGAAAATGAACAGAGAATCCAAGCTGCAGAAAACTGTCTTAAGTTTTTACTGCCTGCCAGGAGTCCTGCTAGCCCTTTCATGCTTCATTACTGTTCAAATCTTGATGCAATCGGCCCTAAAAGGTGGGAGTTACTAGTCTCAAGAGGAAACAAAAACTCAGAAGGAAAAACTAGGACTCCCAACAGGAAGGAGTCAAGATAGGTGCACACCCAGATTTGGCCCAAATCCACAGCATCCCCGACCTCTGGATGCAGTGGAGAGGCTTTGGAGAAGAGCCAGGGAGAGAAGTCCAACACCCAGTAAGAGCCACCATTTGTTAGCACCACCCAGGCTCTAGGCACTGAGTAGGTGACACTTATTTGACTGTCACAGCACCTGGCATTCTGTACGGGTGTAAGCAACAGAAGCACGTCAGAGCAAGCCTACGTGGAAAAGGAGGGTCTTTATTCCAAAAACAAAACGATGGCTCTTAAACCTAAGAACAGGAGGGAGCCAGACTTCTAGGATGGCCAGCAAGGACATCTGCAGGGTGACAAAGAGGCTAGCGGATTCCCTTTTGTACATCTACTCCATCTTCTTGTCCATTGTATGTGGGAATGGCCACTCATGTCAGGAGCCCTTCTAGGTCTGTGCTTGAATCTGCTGCAGAAGTTGGGGAAAGATCAGAGCAGACAGAATGGCAGTCAGTGAGGTTGGGCAACCAACGGGGTGTTGTGCTGTGTAAACTTTAGTCCTAGTTATGTTCAAAGGGCATTAATAACAACAAAAAGGAGTCCAAGGATAAATAGTTTTATTCATTTTACTTACAAGGAATTGAGATTTGCTTAAGGGGCTGAATAAATATCCTTGTTTAAAACCACATGCTAATGGTGCAGGAAGATTTGAATGAGGCTTTTCTGACTGAATTTGTATCTATAATCATCACATATGAATTGCTGTAGAGAATTACAGTAGCACATACATACCATGTACAAATGAGTGGTTCTCTAGTACATATAGTGTAGTATACCTATAGTGCATATATATTATATGCATATATAAACTGTGTACATAGATGACAGATACAATTACTGGATTTTTCCTATACATACCTATTACTAAGTGTAGTTGGTAAATTAGGCATAGTGGGAGATTAACAACAGTAATGAATAGAGCAATTAAAGCAATGTGCTGTAAAATATCAATTCTCGTTACTGGAATTTTCCACTTAATACTTTCAGACCACAGTTGATTACAGATAACTCGAAAAGTGAAATCATGGGTGTGTAGGAGGGGTGGCTACCTTAGTCTTAAGTTCCTTCTGGAGTCAGAAGCTCTGATGTCTTAGTCTGAGAAGGGCCACCGAGGAGTCCGTGTAACCTCAGTCCATCTGTATTTTATGATTCTTCTCTCAAGGACAGTGGCTAATCAGTTTTACACAGCCAGTGATGGAATAAGAAGCAAGTCTCTGAGAGCTGTGTCCTCATGCTCAAAGGTCATCTTACACTGGACAAATTCACATGACAGGGAGGGTGTGAGGATCAGCCGTTCTTTTTTTAAATTTTTTTATTTTTTATTTATTTTTGTATGCGTATGAGTGTACTGTCTGTATGTAGGTTTGTGCACCCGTGTCGTGCAATGCTGTGGAGGTCAGAAGAGGGTCTCGGATTCCCCTGGAACTGGAGTTCTCCTGGAATTGGAAGTACAGACGGTTCTCAGCCACCATGTGGGTGCTGGGGATCGAACCCGGGTCCTCTGCAAGAGCAGTCAGTGCTCTTAACCACTAGGCTATGTCTCCAGCCCTGGATCAGCTTTTCTTGAAGACTGGAGATTGGACCACAAGGCTTCTCTTGGTTCCACCTGGCCCTCAAGCTGAAATCTGTCCTGGAAACTGCCCCTGGCAGAAAAAAAAAATCAGGACACTCCATGGGGTCTGAATGTTCTCATCTGACCTCTTTTAGTCACAGAGCAGATGGACCCGCTTGTTTTCTTTGGCTTGAGAGTGAGTGTCTGTTCTTAGAGATTTCAATTCACCCATGGGGCGGAGAGGATGGAGCTTGTTTAGAATGAATATTTTAGTGTAGACCTAACTTGACACTAACTTAGCTACCTCAGGAGTGCTTGACCCAAAATAAACACTAATTCATTTCTAAAATACTTGGCCACAACAGTATAAACTTAGACAGTATTAACTTACCTCAAGATTTGATGGAGTGTGTGCTCCACCGGAAATATCATCTAGGAATATTTATTTAAGAAGAACTATCTGAACCCTCCTTCCAGTTCATAAACACTGTGTGCCAGAGACACAGGTGGTAGCAGGGCAAGGAGTCTGCTTCCTCTGGGTGCAGAATAAAGCCTCAGACGATGGGAAGGGATCTGTGGGAAGGAGAGCTTTTGAAACTGTTTGTAAGATGGTGTTAACAATATCCCACTTCTTGTTTTGCAGATTGGAAATCTGGAAGATTACTACCATTTTTACCATAGCAAGACCTTTAAACGATCGACTTTGAGTAGCAGAGGCCCACACACCTTCCTCAGAATGGACCCCCAGGTACACAGCAGGGCTGATTCATTCCTAAGGACTGAAGTGGTTGGGTCTGCCCTCCGGAAAATGTTCAAATCTGGACCATAACATAATTCTATTCTAAAATTTCATTTTCTGTATCTACTTTGAATAAAGTGTAGCAGAGATATAGCAAAATATCAGATTAATTAAAAGCCTGTAGTATGTCTTTTGTTAGACTTCAGAATTTAAATATTTGACTTTAGCTGGAAGCAACATTTATGTGAGTGTGTGTGTGTGTATATATGCGTGTGTCTGTGTGTGTGTGTCTTTTTGAGACAGGGTCTTCTTCCATCCCCAGCTGGCCTGGAACTTGATATGTAGACCAGGCTGGCCTTGAACTCACAGAGATCTACCTGCCTCTGGCTCCCGAGTGCTCGGATTAAAGGTGTGCGCCATCACATCTGCCCTATTAATGTTTTTTTAATTAATAGGGTTGGGGAGATAGCTCAGTGGTAGAGCACTTTCCCAGGATGAAGAAGATCCTAGGATCTACCTCTGCACTACAAAATTAATTTAATTTTAATTAAAAATTAAAATATGCAATAACTATAAGAGATACATATAAGTCTCTTGACTATAAAGAAAAGCCACCATGCTCTTAACACAAAGGTTTAATAATGAAATTAGAGATCAGACAGAGAGATGTTTTGTGGTTCTTTAAAAAAGTTTTAAGCCGGGCGTGGTGGTACACGCCTTTAATCCTAGCACTTGGGAGGCAGAGGCAGGTGGATCTTTGTGAGTTCAAGGCCAGCCTGGTCTACAGAGTGAGTTCCAGGACAGCTGGGACTACAGGGAGACCCTGTCTCGAAAAGACCAAAAAAAAATTTTTTTTTAAATTTTATTTAATTAATTTATTTTTTTGGTCTTTTTGAGACAGGGTCTCCCTTTGGTCTCAGCTAGCCTTTAACTTGCTTTGTAGACCAGGCTGGCCTTGAACTCACAGAGATCCGCCTGCCTCTGCCTCCCAAGTGCTAGGATTAAAGGAGTTCACCACCATGCCCGGCTAAATTTTATTTTTATGTGTAAGCGTGTATGTGTGTGAGTGCACCTGTATTGTGTAATGCCTGAGGAGGTCAGAAGAGGGTGTCAGAGCTCTAAGAACTGGAGTTACGGACAGTCCTTGGCCACCATGTGGGTGCTGGGAACTGAACCCAAGACCTCTGCAAATGCAGCCAGTGCTTTTACCTGCTGACCCATCTCTCCAGCCCCTGTTTTGTGGTTCTTATAACACATCTTGTTGGTTGTCATAAACTTAAAAACTGGGGCAGTGAGAATGATTCTTTCCTTAAAAATGTATGTGATTTGTATCAGACTAAAATAAATATAATTTGAACTTTTATGTATATATTTTATACTTCCTTTCTGCATATATTTGAAATGAATATTTAGTAAATGTAGGTCAGCAGATACCTGGTAAGATTAGACATGTGCAATAGGCAGGTGAGCCTCTGACAAGTTCATTCATTCATTTTACCTGCCATGTGGCTCGTTCTGCTTACAGCAAGGGTAGTGGAGCTGGCGCCAGGGCTGACCAGAAATGAAGAAAGAAATAAAAAAATATGTGATCTATCACAGGGCATCAAGGGCTGTGAGGGAAAATGAAGTTCATGTGAGAAGCAATAGCAACCACAGAGAAATGTGGCCACTGGTAGGCCATGGTTGTAGCATGGAAGTCACTCTTCAAAGCAGTGTGCTAAATGCTGTTCTGAACTCCGTATTTGCTGTAGAAAATTGTTTCCTGATTCCTAGAGAACATTTATAACAAAGTTTCCTATAAGAACAGATTCCTGATGTTGCCACAAGCTACCCCACTAAAGATCATGACTTCATTGTATTGACAGAGCTGGGGGAGTGTGGGGAGGCAGTTCATCTCTGGCACAGTGATCGATTACCCTTCTCTGGGGCATTGTTCCATGGGCATTCTCATTTGAAACACACAGGAAATAGTCTATGAGCTCATCCATGTAAGGGGGCTTGTGAAAAGCAGAGATGTCCTAAATGTATTTGTGAATTCATTCTATAGGTTGATGGGTGAGAGAATAGATTGATAGATGGGTGGATATACTGATAACAGATGGTAGATAGATGGGTGTATGGATGAATGAATAGGTAGGTGAGTGGATGGTGGATGGATGGATGGATGGATGGACTGATGCAGGGATGAGTAGATGGATATTTGTGAGGACAGATGACTAGGTGGGTAACTGGATGGAAAGATAAAAACATGGGTAGATGGATGGTAAATAAACACATAAAGATAGATAAAAGATATTCTGCTAATTCCATTATTCCTTCAGCAGATTCTTGTGTGCCTCAGCATTTTAACACACACCATCTCACTTGATTACATGGGGCTGTGATTAAGTCAATGTGTCTTGTATGGTCTTTCTTCAGCTGAAGTCTTTAGAGTCTTTAAATTGCTACCACACAGGGAGTTAAAATTTGGGGCAAGTGCTTGCATGCAAGAAACCCTATTGTGGATGATCTTTGCAAAGAGACTTGGAGACTGTTCCCTTTCCATGGGGGCTTCCAAGAATTAAACTGCTTCTCGAGGTTCATACAAACATTAAATGGGAGTTTAAATAGGAGAGGTAGAGTCTTTGTCTACTTCTATTTTAAACCTTGGTGGTATTTTGTTTGGGGTCTGAATACTAGGGATTGAACCTAGGGTCTCATGTTTGCTAAGCTACATACTCAGCTCTTTTTTTTGTTTTGTTTTGTTTTGTTTTGAAAGGAGGTCTCATTCATTTGTGATCCTCCTGACTCAGCCTCTTGAGGGACTGGGATTACAGGCCTGAGGCTCCAACCCTGGCAGTTTTTTTTTTTTAAATTTTTAATTTATTTTTTACATGTATGAATGTATTGTCTGCATGTAGGTCTGTACACTCGTGTTGTGCAATGCCATGGAGGTCAGAAGAGGGCGTTGGATTCCCCTGGAACTGGAGCCAAAGACGGTTCTCAGCCGCCATGTGGGTGCTGGGGATCGAACCTGGATCCTCTGCAAGAGCAGTCAGCACTCTTATCCACTAGGCCATCTCTCCAGTCCCAAGCCCTGGCAGTTTTAAACTTTTCAAAGTTTAAACATTTGACCATTCTTTAAAAAATATTTGACCATTCTTTAAAAAAAAATTAAATTTTATTTGTATGTGTGCTTGCCTACATGTACGTGTGTGTTCCGTGCACATGCTTGCCTACATGTATGTGTGTGTTCCGTGCACATGCTTGGTGTCCAGGGAGGCCAGAAAAGGGCCATGGATCCCCTGGAACTGGAGTTACAGATGATTGGGAGTCGACATGTGGGTGCTGAGAACTGAACCCAGTCCTCTGCAAGAGCAGTAAGTGCTCTCAGCCACTAAGTTACCTCTCTAGTCCCACCCATTCTCTATTTTTTCCAAAAATAGTAACTCTGTTAGGGTGAAATGCAGAGCTGCACAGTAGGTCTCACACCACAGGAAAGCTGAGCAGAAGGCTTATGTATGGACCACACAGACAAGGTAATGGGCACAGTCTGGGTCCCCATGCCCAGATGCCCCAGTCCTGCCTGTCTACAGTGCTTGAGCTGCTCTATCGTTTCATTTTGGGTATGTCTAAAGGATTGTGTTCAGTTTGAGTCTGAGGACAAAGTAGTCCCAGTGATCATTTGTATCTTTTTGTTTTGTTTGAGATAGAGACTCGTTCTGTAGCACAGGCTAACCCAGAACTCACTGTGTAAGCCAAACTGGCTTAGAACTTGTGGCAATTCGCCGTTTCAAGTGCTCATATTACAGGTGTGAGCCACTGTACCCAGGAGTTCTGTCCTTGAAGGATGCAGAAGGAAGCTGAGGCCAGGGCTCCAGCAGTTAATGTTTTCCCCGATTAAAAACCCTTTACCCAGTTTTTTAGCTCCTGGCAGGGCCCCCATCAAAGCATCCTGCCAATAAAAAAGGTGAAGAGCCTGACCAGCACAGCACAGCCTGGAACTTCCCTGTGATTGGCTGATTGTCTCTCACAGTTCTAATTAAAGTTTAGCCCTAGGGAAAGCATATAGACCAATTACGAATTCTGAACCACAACTGAAGTACCTCTGTTTACATAAGTCTAGTTTTAAGGCAAGCCAAATCAATTAGTTGTCCGTTTGATGAATATTTACTTTGCCTAGTCCTTTCCAATTAAATATTTGATGAAATTAGATGTTTTATATAATTATTTAGTATTATCTTTTATCCAAACTATTTTCTTACATTAGTAGAGCCTTTTTGTGATACCTTCACATATGGAACATTCTGTAATTAGTATTATTAACAAAAGGAAAAGATGATTTAATATTATTCAGAGACATTGGAATGCAAAGTTGCCAGTGTGCTGAAATTGGCTGAACTGGAAATGAATGTTATGGGGCTTAGGATAAATACCATCTGTATTCCATTCCAATGGAATACAGATGGTATTTTATTTTAATTACCTCCAGTGTCTGTTGTATCAGAGTGCTTTGATAATGCTGGAATTTACAGTCCACCCCAGCATCACATAAAATCTGATGGAGTGAACATTTGTTTAAACAAGACGCGAGGGGAAAGAGGCTAGCAGCGCAGTAGGACGCTTGCCTGTGGCCACACGTAGATACAGGCTCACTCTCGCGCTTGCGAAGCATCTCCTTACACTGATCCTGCACTGGCATGTGCCATCATTTTCCTTACATTCTTAATTAACCTTTACTCGATTTTTTAAACCATCTTTGAAAGGGCCGTTTTGCTCCACTTCTTTGCTGATCAGCCCCGTTGCAGGGAGAACAGCCCACATGTTCCCAGTGTGCAGTATCAGTCACTGAGTTTTTCCAAGGACTGTCATTGAGGCAAACTGAAAGCATTTGTTTTTAACTTGTTCTTTTGCCAAAAGTCTGGAGAAGGGTGGATGTTACAGAAGCCTCAGCCAATAGCTGAAAGGGCTCACAAATTTTTTTTAAATTACTTGTTCTGATTCTCTTCCAAGCTGGCTTATAGCTAGACGCTGCTGCCTGTGTCTTCCAGACCTTACATTTTTTACAAGATGATTCTAGTTCAGCCCTTCCTTTCCTTTGGTTCTCAGCCAGTCGGGTGATGGAAATGGAAGGACAATAATGTAATTGGCTGCTTCTGGGTGATGGGGGCCTTCGAGTTGATGTCTCTTATCATGTTAGTGCTTTAATGCTCAGAGTGGCACACTGATTTCAAGGACCGCAGTAGGCATTCTGTTTTTAGAATGGGACTTTGCCCCCAGAGTTTAATCAGAGCTCAGGTTTCTTTCCAGTAGTGATGCAACGTTTAAGCAGATCTTTCCATTAACCACAGATGGAATTTTATCTGACAGTTTTGTGTGCTAGAGCCATTCGAAGTGCAAACAAACAAAAAGTTCCTGGCAAATAACAGCATACAGACAGTGAGTGACCAAATTGGTCTCAGGGGTCGGTGAACTGTGTAATAGGCAGGCCACTCCTGCCCACGATGAATCTGCCCTCATGGGCAGGAAGATGCTCTGGCCACCCCGGCTGGCTGGCAGTCTCATATATCATCATCCCCACCCCCCAGCAATACAGATGACAGCGACAAGCTGTCTCTTCATATTTTCAGTACAATATAACTGATTCCACAGGCACAGCTGCTGGGAACTGGCAAAAGATTTGAATTTTAAAATGTACCTTAAAAGACAGTGTTTTATAATTTTACCTGCTTGCTTGACACCTCTGTCGTTTGGGTGCCTCAGATGCAGTTCACAACCTCAAAGAGAGTCATTCCTAGTGTTTCCTGGCAGGAGACTGCAGCCTCCCCCTACCCTACCCTTCTGTCTCATTGGTTGGGGTCCTTCCCAGCTCTTGTATAACCTTGCCCCCAGGTCCTGCTTTCTCTCATCTGGGTCAGTGCACAGCACAGGGTATTATCTCTGCATCCTTGTCACCCCTACCCAGCAACATTTCCACCCCCAAGGGATCCTACAAAATACTCCAGTGCTACTGTCCCAAGTATGCCCCATTTCCACCTCCTAGGTGCCCTTTGCTTTGGCCTTCTGTAGCCCCTGAGCCCAGCCACACTGGCTCTTAAAGTCTTGGAATGACTTCTTGGAAAGACTCTAAAAGTCTTTCCCCTCACTCACCCTTTACACAGACTGTCCCCTCCTTCCCCCAACATTTCTCCTCCCCACCCTCCCTTCTGGGGTGAAGTATCCCTGCTACCAGAAAGCCAGACATTTGTTCAGTCTTCAGACTTGGCCTGCCCTTCTTACTAGTTGTATGTTTATGTTCTAGATTTAGCCTGGAGTTGGGTGCACACCACAGCCTTTGGTGGGAATGATGATGACTAGTAGTTTGCTTGGCATCTGGTCAGTGACAGAGACAGAGCTGGCGAGGGAGCTGTAGATGGTTTCTGGGAGGCCTGGAATGGCAGGCCGGGAGTATGTCCATTATTCTAGAGCCAGTAGAATCAATGCAGAGGCAATGGAAAGGCAAAGCAACCTGGTCCATACCCACTCTGGGGGAGAGGAGCAAGGACCCTGAAACACACACGCCCTGTCTTAATCCAGTATGAAGCTCCTGAGAGAAGAGGCCATATCTTGTTTGTTTTTATTCCTGTGCAGGTCTAGCAGATGCCCAATAGACGGTAGATGTGTACTTAATAAATGTTTATTGAAATATCTCTCAATTTTCATAGATCAGGCACATGTATGCAACTTACACCTACCCTCATTTACTTATCAACTTCTATCTATGTAAATGTTCTAGATAGAAACACTCTAGTTAAATTATAACAGAAACCCAAGACCTAAATTAGCAAAGCTTTATCCCATGCTGCTGAAGCTAAAGTGACAGAAATGCCCACAATGACTGACACTGGGCCTGTGACCAAAGTCTGACTTCCTAGGTGCATTAATCTGCTAGGGTTGCGGTGAGAAAGGGCCATATAGGTGGCTTAAATAACAGACACTTGTGTTTCACAATCATGGAGGCCAGGAGGCAGAAGTGAAGGCTTCAGCCATGTCAGTTTTTTCTGACATCTTTTGCAGATGGCTGCATTCTCACTGTGTCCTTACATGGTCTCCCTCTGAGCACATCTGTGTTCCAATCTCATATGAGGACATCAGTAATAATGGGTGAGGGCCTACTCTAATGATCTCATTTTAAGTCAATTACCTCTTTTAAAGACTGTGTCTCCAGAGGTTGGGGTGGGGCTCTTGCATTGGTTGGCAGAGCACTTGCTTTGCATGTGTGAGGCCATGGGCTTAAGCCCCACAGTCTCATTCTGAGATCCCATGGTTTAAGACTTCAACATAAGAATTTGGGGAGAGACACAATTCAACCATAACACTAGGCCATGATGGGCTATGGTCACTGGTTCTGTTTGCCCTGACAGGGGAGCACAGTACCTTCTAGTTTCTTTCATCAGGAGAGCTAAGGTATAAATGAATGAGCAGCTTTAATTCCCCTAGTTCACACTGCCGTACTGCCTAGATTAGCGGAACAAATCCTGTCATCCCTTGTGATAGTTAGGCCAGGGTCTTCTGAGCAGAACTCAAGAACTAGCCTCCGCAGTGTTTCAGCTGTGGCTGCGGGTGAGGAGGTGGGCTTCCTTGTTGCCTTGGCGATGAGAGAAACAGGATGGTGGGAGTCTAGGGGAAGTTAGATTGTCTTTTATTTTCTGAGTTCATCTGACTTTTCCCTATCTCCAGCTGCCCTGGCTTACCTGGTCGTGGCTGTACAGTTGCTGTGGCATTTTGGCCTCCCGTCTCCATGCCAGCCCCCAGGAGCTAGAGCACAGCTTCCCAGGTGGGCTTGGGAATTCCTCTGCGATCAGCTCTGATGAAGCTGCTTACTGATGGTGACAGTTCCCCTGCCCTCCAGGGAGGTGACAGCAGTCACATCCATGTGCCATACTTGAAAAAAAAAAAAAGCCTTCCACCTCTATGAGTCTAGCTTAGCTCCGTGCTGCTTTTTGTTGTTACAGTCTCATTTTAACTAATGGGTTTTATTTCCTTGAACTGACATGGTGTATGGTTCTCAGATTTAAGCTTCCAGAGACAGTAATCTTTCATCAGAGACTAAACGAGAAGGGCAGAGGAGAAAGATTCAGGGGCTAAGAATAAAGACTAGGAAGGGCACAGCTCTGTCCTCTCAGTAGATTATGCATCAGATCTGATAACACTCGGGGGACCAGGTAGGGTTCCTCAAAGAACACCAAGGCCCCAAATGCAAAAAGACAGTCCTTAAACTCCAAACAGAAAGGGAGCCTTGGATCCACCCAGAAATGGGAGTGACAGCAGCAAAACGAAGGGCAGGCTGGACGGAACAGCCAAGGACATTTCTTAATTTTTTGAATTTTCCCTTTTTTTTTTTTTTTGAGATTCACATTTTTTTTTTTATCGATGCTTTGTGTATTTCATACATCATTTTCCAATTCAGTTCAGGCATATATCCCCTTCCCTTCCCCCCACCCTACCCCTACCCATCCCAGATCATGCATTCTGCCGTAAGTTTTCTGCATCTTTCTCTGCTTTTTTGTTTTGTTTTGTTTTCATTTTTTTAACAATAAGTGATAATTTGTGAGTACAAGCATCCTTCATGTAAAACCAATTTGCAAGCAGTTTTGCCCAAACCCACCCTTTTAATAAAAATGTATGCCTTTTGTTTTACAAACTAGTGGTAAATATGACTATAGAAGGCCTTGGGGCTGTGTGGCAATGGAAAGGGGCAGTCAGAGGTCTCTTCAGGTTAGTTCTTACTCACAGTGGGATCAAGGGCCGCTTGAAAACCTGATGGAGGTTGTGGAGAATGAAATCATGTGTCCATGCTTGTATCATTTCCACAGCCCATGTTTAACTCCCCAGTTTAACTCCCCCTCAACTCACACATGTGGTAACCACTATCAGTAAGAGCTCTGGTTTTCTCTCCTTAAATTCTCCATGTAGCCTTCTCATTTTGCCCATCATCATGTTGGATGTTGGTGCAGCAAGGTGTTCAGAGCAGTCAGCATTGATGGGAATTAGATGCGATCACACTTTTGAGTGCAAACTCAGAAATGGGCTGGCCAAGCTCATGTGCTTTTATGGTTTGGAGATTGTGACCTTTCTTTGACTGTTCTCTTCAGCAGGGGGCTTTCAGATTTGGTGGTCCCTGGACACCGTGAGCATGGCTTCCGACTTCCTCTGTAGATTTGTGCGGCATGCAGCCAGGGCTGCCCTACCTTACCGAGGTTCCCTTGTCATTTTACGTTTACAGAATAAAATGTGCTTCACTTTGATGAAGCCAAAGAAAAAGAGAAAAGAGAGCTGCTAGGAGTTGTTACCTTTTCTCTGGGTACAACTGTGCGTGGAACGCAGAGCCTATTCAAGACTCAACAGGCCATCCATGAACGAAGGAAGTTTCACAGCTTGATTGGAATGTGTGCCTTTCCCTGATGAATTGTATAGGAGCCCCTGGGGTAGAACTTCACCCACACCACAAACCTGCCCCCTTATAGGAATCAACAACTTGCAGGGAGCTTGTTGGGGTTTCTAATGCTATAGCAGGGCCCCTCTCAGCAGGCACGAGCTTGATGGCCCGTGGTGGCTTTGTACAGTGTATAAGCAGAGTCTCATTCTCTTCTTGGCGACACGGGAGGATGTTTCAAAATACCCCTTTGTTGCTTGTCACTCCCAGTACCAGTGTGTCTCTGGTCCACAGGAAGAGTGCACATCCAGGAAAGCCGCTGGGACAATATGACCAACTAGGCAGCATCAGTGACCCTTGACACCTGCAAGCTTTCCAGTGATTGCAGCATGTTGGATTTGAACTTGATTTCTAAGTAGAATGTTGCGCATATGCTGCAAAAGGAAGTGTAGGCCTGGGGCATGGCTCAGTGGTAGTGTGCCAGCCTACCATGTGCTCAGCCCCAGTTCCCACCAAAACAAAAGATAAAAAATGTGTGGCTTTTCATATAATCTTGACAAAATAATGAAGCCTTCTTTATGCCTACAATTCTTTCCCAGAGCAAAGAGCTTTCTAGGATAATTTTGCTGCATGTTTAGCAGGAAATATAAACAGAAAATGGATCAAAGGAAAAAGGGCAGAGTAAAGTTTCAGCTTCAAAATGACTTCAAATAAATCAAAATGCTTTATACAGGATTGCAAATCAATATGATTCATGTTTGGACTAGAGGTGGTGTTTAACAAGTCTTGCTCTTATCTCAAATCACTTATTGTAGATTTTCCACAAAAACTCAACAAACATATCCAAGCTGGGAGCAGGGATGCGTCCCTGTGACCCAGCACTCAGAGGCTGGGGCAGAGTTCAAGGCCAGCATGAGCTACAGAGTGTGTTCCAGGTTAGCAGAGGCTACATAGAGAGCCTGTCTTAAAAAAAAAAATCTAACTAAATCATATTTTCTCTTTTCAAAAATTTTAATTTATTTATTCATTTATTTTTATCTTATGTGCATGAGTATATTGCCTGCATGTGTGTAAGTGCACCAGTGTGTGCAGTGCCCACAGAGTGAGAAGGCATCAAGTTCCTCTGGAACTGGAGTTATGGTGATCTTAACTGTTGACCCATCTCTCCAGCCCCAGTTTTATTTATTTTTATTTTATATGTGTGAGTGTTTTGCCTGCATGTATGTAAGGGGACTGTGTGCATACCTGATGCCCACTGAGGCCAAAAGAGGGTGTCAGATCTCCTGGAACTTGAGTTATGGATGATTATTAGCTGCCATGTGGGTTCTGGGAACTGAACTCAGGTCCTCTGCAAGAGCATCCAGTGCTCTTAGCCACCAAGTCATCTCTCCAGCTCCTAAACCTTATTTTTAACCCAGAAGTATGTGAATCTGATGCCCTCTTCTGACCTCCGCGGCATTGCAAGACACGGGTGGCACAAACCTACATGCAGACAGTACATTCATACACATAAATAAATAAAATTAAAAAAAATGTTCATGGTTGTGGCTTATTTACAACATGAAGTGCATTTATATCTAAATATGAAATGTAACCTCATTTTTTCATTCAGGAAACATTTCGTGAGCCCCATCTGAATGCCATGCGTTGCCTAACGCAATGAAATGCACAGGTGAACAGGACACAGACACTGTCCAGTGGGCTGCGGGCAGCACAGGAGAATCAGACATTTTTTCAGTCATCTTTCCCTCATTGTGACAAATACTGAAATAAATCAACTTAAGGAAAGGGACTGTTTGGACTGGGGAAGGGAAACATCAAGAGAAGAGGAAGGGCCTGGAGGAGGGCAGTGAAAGAGGGGAACAAATCAGAGCAGAGTGTAGGTTCATGTATGAAAATGTCACGATGTAACCCGTCACTGTTATTTTTTATGTTAACTTAAAATTTAAAAATTAGGAAAGGTTTATTTTGGCTCAAAGTTTCAGTGGTTTCATCCATAGTTACTTCGCCCCATTTGTCTGGGCCTGTGGCTGCACACCACATCATAGTGGGAGCCAGTAACAGAGAAGGCAGGTTCACCCGTAGCAGCTAGGAAGCAAAGACACAGGAAGGTCCAGGGTCCCAACATCCCCTCAAGGGCACACTCCAATGACCTAACTTCCTTCAACCAGCTTCCCCTACCCTCTGATACTAAGGATTGAACCCAGGACCTTGCACATGCTAAGCAAGCACTATAATACTAAGTTACATCTCCAGCCAAGGTTCCACCTCTTAAAGGGAAAGTCGACATGTCTATGCCAAGGTACCTTTCAGCATGGATAGATGCTGATTCTGTCTGATGAGAAAAATGAAGCTTCACCCACTTGGCTTTGGGTCATTGGCATGCTTCTGGCCTTCTCTGAGTGGCTAAGCGGTTCCTAGGTTCTGACCTGATGGTACTGGAACAGAAGAGACCCACATCCAGCCTAGGATGGGGAGCTGGTATCTTGGCATTGGTTAAGAATCAAGTAAGTTCTGCTTATCTCCCCAGAACCTGGCACCAGACACAAGGAATGCTCAACTCCTTATATTTCTGTTGAGTGAGAGCTGAGTAAATGGCTCCAGAGTGCCCAGGGATAAATGAGAAAAGGCACTGACCAGAGCCTGTGGGAATGGCTGGCCATTCGGCTAATGTGATTGTGCTATAATCCTGTGCACTACAAGAGAGTGGACCTCCAGAAGCCCCCACACTGGGCACATAATCTATCACCCTCACTCTGTTTTGAGTATAGGCAGAAGCTTAAAATGAGCAGCCCTATTACTGGAGAGTGGGGGAGGGCTATGCAATGGCACTGGCGACCCCGAACCATGCTGTGGACACAGTGTTGTCACAGCCACCCTCAGAACTGTGTGCTAGTATGGAGGCTATTCCCTAGAGCCCAGCAGTGACCAAGAGCCAGGATGGCCAACTCATCCCACTGGGCAACTCCATACTGACTTCTGGTAACACGCTTCCCCCAGCGCCTACTCAGGCTCAGCAGAGCACCAGCACCTCCTTCCCAGAGTGTAAATGTGGCTCGATGGCACAGCAGCTGGGGACTCTGGCTATCTGAGGATAGGTGGTAAGGCTGGGCCCAGCATGCCAGGAGGGATGGAGTCATTCCAGGGAGCACAGTGCCCCAGGAATTGACACTCCACTGTGTTTCATAACGGGGTGTTTAGCAGAGTTTGAAATACTGCCTTACATGGTTCATACCAGGTAGTGCTTTCTTGGTCAGGCAGTGATACATGTGGGGAAGTCGACAAAAGCCATCAGTGGGTGCAACGAGCAAAACAACTCCTTTCATATTTTTTTTTTTTTTTTGGTCTTTGAGAGACAGGGTCTCCCTGTAGCCCCAGCTGTCCTGGAACTCGCTCTGTAGACCAGGCTGTCCTTTCATAATTTTATTTTCTGTAGGTGTCTCTATCAGTGGTGATTATAAATTACCTAGGACTTGGTACCAAATCTTTGAAGTGTCTAACCTAAATTGGTTTTTAGCTCTTTGCAGGAATATTTTTTTGTTGTTCTATTTTGAGACAGGGTCTTGCCGTGTAGCTCTGGCTAGCCTGTAATTCACTACGTAGCACAGGCTAGCTTCAAACTTGCATTGACTTTCTTGCCTCCCGAGTACTAGGACTATATATAGGTCTGTGCCTCTATGGCCAGCTTTTTTTTTTTTTTTTTTTTTTTTTCAGAATTTCTAACAAGCCTTGTCTATAGATGTTTTATAGACAAATCATGGTGGTGGGGCAAGCAGAGATGCTTCTTCTAAACATCTTGTCCTGTGTACCAAGGAGGCTTTAAGGTCCGTGCTGCCCGTACGGCTGCCATGTGAGTGCTATGTTCTCCTCCATCAGACACTGCAGAAGTGGAGGCTCAGAGAAGGGAGGGAAATCTTTCTTTTGACCCTGGGGTATCTCATTCCCTGCCCTCTCTGGGACAACTGTTCTAGCTTCCCAGGACCAGACTAGAGTCCCAGCCTCTGCCCAGAGCCTCCAAGTGACCCTGAGCCTCTCGGCCTTCCATCTTTCCTAGCAAGTCCATGCCAACTCCTCCAGGTAACCTGCCCTGTTCAGAGTGACATCACTCCATCTGCTTGGAGGGAGCCCCAGACTGGGGCCCAGCCTCCTTAACAGCAGGGGCTGGATGCACATCTTTGTCCTTAACCTGCCAGGAGTGGGCCTTAGCAATGGGCTGAACCCCAGCTTTGACCGCTGCTGAGTCAGGGTGGGCTAGCCCAGCAAAACCAAAGAAGATACTTCTACTGTTGAGTCTCGTCTAGGTTCCTGCATGCACACCAAACAATCATAGTGCTGTGTGCTGGGCACTGGTGTGGGTGCTTTCTATGAACTGTGTACATAGTGATCCAGAATACAGAATAATGAACTAGTTCTGTAGACAAGTAAACTGAGGCCCCAGAGGCTAACTGCCTGCCTGCCCTGAATTCTGTACTGCTAGGTATGGGACTGATTTTCCCGATCCCTGCTCTTGTCATTTATCTTACCTCTCAGACTTTTTGCCTCCACCATGAAGGCAAAGTCTTACCACTTTAGAGAAATTTATAAAATCCTAAGAATAGCCGGGCGTGGTGGCGCACGCCTTTAATCCTAGCACTTGGGAGGCAGAGGCAGGCGGATCTTTATGAGTTCAAAGCCAGCCTGGTCTACAGAGTGAGTTCCAGGACAGCTGGGACTACAGGGAGACCCTGTCTCGAAAAGACCAAAACAAAACAAAACAAAACAAATCCTAAGAATAATTAAAAAATTGTAAATTAGCAATGTCACCGCCCAGTAATTGCTACTGCTAATATTTTTCTGTTTTCCTTTCTAGATCTTTCTCTGTCCATGTTTTGATACCATAGCTGCCAAAAGTTCCAATACAGGAATTGTGGTCACTTATTTATTCATTTCCTCGCTATAAGACAATTTCTGATTCCGGTTTGACCGAACAGTCTCTTCCCTGTCATTCAGGCTTTTCTCATTCATGTGTTTCCTTCTTTGGAACAAGGCTTGCTTGTCAATTTTTTTGGCAACTTCACAAAGTCTATTGTCTTTAGTAGAATAACTTCAAAATCTGTCAGTATGGTGCTGTCCCCTCCATACACAATAAGCTGTCAGTTTCCAAATGTGGTCACTGAAGTAAAAATGTCCTTTTGGGGTGTGCTGTCCAGAGCTTCCATCATGACCCAGACTGTCTTGCAAAAGGAAGCCAAGAGGGCCTATAGGAGGCTAAAATCAGAGGGTCACTTAAAAAGTAAATTTATGGGCTGGGCGTGGTGGTGGAGCTCTGTGAGTTCAAGGTCTACACAGAGAATTCCAGGCAGCTGGGCCTGCAGGGATACTGCAGGTCTCAAAAAGCAAAAAAAAAAAAAAAAAAAAAAAAAAAAAAAAAAAAAAAAAAAAAAAAAAAAAAGAAAAAAAAAAAAAAAAAAAAAAAAAAAAACAACAACAGAAAACAAAAATATCAGTTCCTGGAATCCAACTCAGTTGTTAAGCTTTCCTAGTAAGTGCTTTTACCCAGCAAACCATCTCCCATTTAAAATAAATACTAAAGACATTTCTTCCTGGTAGGTGAAATGGCTCCAACAACAAGAAGTGAAACGCAGAGTGAAGAGACAAGTGCGAAGCGACTCGCAAGCTCTTTATTTCAATGATCCCACTTGGTCCAGCATGTGGTACATGGTGAGTAGGGAGAGAGTCTCTCTTTTCCCTGAGACATTAGCACACTATGCTTATGAGGTGGGTTCATCTTCCCCAGGGCAGCTCCAGACAGACCTACTTCATCTTGTGTATAATTGCCCTACTTTGAGGGAACAATGCTTGTTCTTCCTTGCTCTGAAAATGTGTGACAATCCAGGTCTCCATGATTTGATTCAGGCTGTAGGGTAGACTGAATGATGAAGACCTGTCCCTGGATAATGCCTCTGACAGGACTCTGTGACATAGGACAATAGTATCCACATTGTCAGGGGTAGAAAAAGCCAGGACCCTCCATACAGACTCTAATAGTGAAGCAAGAGTGTCTCGGCTAAGGGTGGGGGCTACTGTTTCTTCCTGCTTGCTTGCCAGCATAGTTGCCTCTGTCCAGGTGGCATGCTGTGCCCCTTTGGTATGGAGAGTGTCAGGGTGGGTATGCTGTGCCCCTTTGGTATGGGGAGTGTCAGAGTGGGCATGCTGTGTCCCTTTGGCAAGGGTAGCATCTGGGTTAGCCTTTTCAGCATCAGGAGTGTCTACTCTGGCATGTCTTCTGTGTTTACAGCATTGTGCTGACAAGACTGGTCGCTGCCGGTCAGAAATGAACGTCCAGGCAGCATGGAAGCGGGGCTACACAGGAAAAAATGTGGTGGTCACCATCCTCGATGACGGCATAGAGAGAAATCACCCAGACCTGGCCCCAAACTATGTAAGTTAAGCCTCAGAAATGACATGCAGTGTTACTCAAACACACCAGTCATTAAATACACCCAAATTGCCTTTCCTCCTTACCAAACCTATTAAATTAGGTTACGACAAAAAGCCATGTGGGGGGGATTGGGGACACTAACATTCTGATAGAGATGGAGTTTGCAGATGGAAATGGAGTTTACTGAGGGGCCTGTCCACATTTTTGAAGTATCACACATGGTTTTAGAAATGTAGCTTAGAAGCCGGGCGTGGTGGCACACACCTTTAATCCTAGCTCTTGGGAGGCAGAGGCAGGCGCATCTTTGTGAGTTCAAGGCCAGCCTGGTCTACAGAGTGAGTTCCAGGACAGCTGGGGCTAAAGGGAGACCCTGTCTCGAAAAGACCAAAAAAAAAAATAAAAAAAAAAAAAAAAAAATGTAGCTTAGAGAGCAAGAAATCTATGTAGACGTGGTCATATGCATATTGGCCTGTGAGTCACTCCAGGGTTTAAACAGGAGTTTTGGACTCAGAGCCTGGTCTCCTGTCCTGGCTCTGAACATGCCTGAGACACTAGCTAGGCTGTCTGTGCCTCAGTGTTACCATCTGTAGAGTTAATCAGAGGACTGCTTCTTACAGAGTTATTGTAAGGACATATGACCTCCTAAGTAAAGAGGACCCTGGAATGTAGTAAATATGATTCATTAAATGCTCTAAGGTACATGGGTGTCAAGCATGGCCATGTTAGTCTAGTTGTGTGATATTTTTATTTGTGACTTCATTATATATATATTAAAAACATACTTAAAATTTTGGTTTTACTTTTAGCATGATTTAGTTACATCTGACCTAAAGTAGATTAATATATGCATAAGTATGGTAACATTCCAAAAACTCCCATGTTTTCCTGTTCCAAAAAAATGTTAAAGACAAAGTATAGATTAATCTTTAATAAAGTCTTAAAACTTGGGGCTATATTAATGCATAATTAATTTCTATGTACTTTTATAAGGAATAAAAAATGGTCAAGCAAGCCCCAATGTATATATCTGCTGGATTATTACATAATCCTTAGCAATTAATTTTGAAAATTGTGTTAAGGATAGAAAACTTTCATGATATTTTTTCAAAGGAGGATAAAAAAATTGTATGCATACTCCTGTTATAAATATGTTAAGAAGGGGCTAGAGTGGTAGCTCATCAGCTAAGAGCGCTGGTAGTTCTTCCAGAGGACCCAGGTTCAATTCCCAGCACCCACATGACAACTAACAACCATCCATCATACCTCTAGTTCCAGGGGATCTGACACCTTCTTCTGACCTCTGAGGGCATTGCATGACACAGGCACACTTACATATATGCAGGCAATACACACATATACATAAAATAAAAATAATAAATAAAATATTTAAAAATATTTTAGCCACCAGGCATAGTGGTGCACACCTTCAATCCCAGCACTTGGGAGGTAGAGGCAGGCAGATCTCTGTGAGATCAAGGCCATCTTGGTCTACATAGTGAACTCTGGGACTAAAGGGAGACACTGTTTCAAAAAGACCAAAAAAAATTTAAACAAGTCTATGCATATTAAAATATGAATTGAAGAAAATTCTTATATACATGACAACAAGATGACTCTGAAAACTTCATGATGAGTGAGATTTAACTCACAAAGGACAGATACTGGGTGATTCCCTTCTGTGAGGAACTTGGAGTTGCACTGATAGAGTGTTCTAGTTTGTCTTCCAATGCTGTGACAAAACACTCTGACTGACACCAACTTGGGGAGGAAAGGGTTTATTCAGCTTACATCTCCTGGGTCACAGTTCATCACTTAGGGAGCCCAAGACAGGAACTCAGGGCAGGAACCTGGAGGCAGGAGCTGAAGCACAGGCCATGGAGGAATGCTGTTCACTGGCTTGCTCCCTTGGCCCATGCCCAGCCCGCCTTCTTATACAGTACACAACAACCTGCCCAGGGTGGCACCACCCATAGTGGGCTGGGCCCTCCCACAGTGCTTGACAATCAAGACAATACTCCACAGACATGGCCACAGGCCAATCCAATGGAGCCAATTCCCCAATTGAGGCTCCCTCAACCCAGGTGTGTCAAGTTGACACTAAAGCTGTCCAGCACAGAGCGATAGGAAGTAGGGTGGTGGTTCCAGGGCTTGGCGGATTAGTGCAGAGTTATTATTTAGTTAGAGTTTCAGTTATGCAAAATGTAAAGGCCCTGAAGAAGGATGACAGTGACAGTTGCACAAAGATGTGAATAAACTTAATGCCACCACTTAAAATGGCTAAGATGATAAGATTTTATGTCATGTATACTTTTCCACAATGAAAAGTATCTAGGAAGATAGAGTCACAGAAAATCTATATGTGATTCTCTTCATTTTCCAAGCATGGCATAGAGACAGTTTAAAGCAGGGCTGTTGTGCACTGTCTTCTGTCTTCACTCACAAATATCTAATTCCTAGGATTCCTACGCAAGCTATGATGTCAATGGAAATGACTATGACCCATCTCCACGCTATGACGCCAGCAATGAAAATAAGTACGTCCTCGTCCCTTCGCTGTTTCTCTGGCTTCTCTTCCTCTCCCTCAGCATTGCTATTGGTTTTCACCAGAGGTGCCCTGCAGAGGTGATGGGCTCTGGGTACTTCACCTGCTTGAGAGCTGCTGTGGGCTTGTCTAGGGTCTGTAAGCCACCTGGTACAGCCCTTCGGGCACAGGTGGCATCTTCCTGTGCTGGTATCACCTCTGCTGGTCAGCTAGAAACCAGTATTAGAGAGACATTTTTCCTGTTTCCAACCACTGGGGACTATTTAAAAGAGTCATTTTGTTTTGGGGTCTCTGTGTGTTAAGACTTCAGTTTGGTCTACCTGAGCACCCAGGTCATATGCCCTGAACCTTCGTGACTCCATTCTTGACCTTATGAGCAAGGCAAAGGTCATGAGTGATACTGGACGAATGAGGGTTCAATTCCCAGCTCTACCACCCACTGGCTATGTGACATTTGTACACACTGAACCTCTCTGAGGCTATCTTCATGTCTTAGAGGTGTTTCATGGAGTTGATGTCCTTGGCTCAAGGGTTGCTGGGAAGGGTAAATGAGGTAACAGATGAAGAATGCTCACCGTGGGGATTGTTTACACTGTGTAAGACACCACTTCTCTGGTGACTCTAGAAATGTCAAGTGACCGGGGCTGGAGAGATGGCCTAGCGGTTAAGAGCACCGACTGCTCTTACAGAGGACCCGGGTTCGATCCCCAGCACCCACATGGCGGCTGAGAACCGTCTGAAGCTCCAATTCCAGGAGAACTCCAGCTCCAGGGGAATCCTACACCCTCTTCTGACCTCCGCGGCGTTGCACGACACGGGTGCACAAACTTGCATGCAGACAGTACATTCATACACATACAGAAATAAATAAAATTAATAAAAAAAAAATTAAAAAAAAAAGAAATGTCAAGTGACCTATGCAAGGTAAACGCAGCCCTGGTGTTACTCCTGAGGATTCTTTGGTGGGACCTGTTTATCTTTTTCTCTGTCAGTATGCCTGATACCCTGAGCTTTTGCCATTCTTCCAAAAATATTTAGAGGACAATAACAAAATCTTCTTCCTTCCCATTGTTGACAAGGCACCAGGCTGTGTATATCCTCCCAATGACTGTTTTATTTAACTTCCAGAGCTATAATGAAAGTCCTAACATGATTAACTTAGAAAAGATGAAGCCAGATTCAGTGGCATGCTCCTGTGGTTCTAGCTGCCTAGAATAAAGCCAGGAAGTCTCTGGGAGTTAGACACCAGCATACATAGCACAGCAAGAACCCATATCTGAAAGATGGGAGAAGGGAGGGAGGAAAAAAGAAAATAAATAAAAATAAAGAAGTGAGGGAGAGGGAAGGTGAGAGACAAAGTGACAGAGACACAAAGTGACAGAGAGGGTTATTTGGCTTATAATTTTGGAGGCTTCAGCCCATGAGCAGTCGGCCCTTTGCTTTGGGCCCGTGGTGAGATGGCACATCATGATAAGAGCAGAGAGTAGAGCAGAACAGCTCATCCCCTTGTTCAGGAAGCCAAGAGAGAGGAAGTGGCTGGAGTCCCCCTCAGGGACACATCTCCAATGACGTACAGCTGATTCAACAAGGCTTCCCCTGTCAGAGTTTCACGACATCTCCCAGTAGTGCCATCCTGGGACCAAGGCTTTAACATGGGAGATTTTGAGGGGCACTCATCATCCAAGCTCCAATAAGCTATTTTAGCAAGCAGTGGATTAAGTTCCACTCGGGGCTGTGCAAGGCCATTCGCGGGTGCTATGTGCTCGCCTGACCACTGAACTCCCAGAGCCCCGGGAGTGCTTTCTCTGCCTCACATCTCAAGGTGTCCTTCCACTCAGCAGTGGGGAGGCCTGGGGCAAAGGGCCTGCTTCCTGTTCACACATCAGAGGGCAGGGAGGCATGATCTGTATTCCATGCAGTGACCCTTGAAGGGCAGGATAGAATCACAATGTGGATCATCTAGCAGTGTGACCTGAGAGTGGCCTTGGCCAGGGGGCTGTTAGAGTTTCAGAAAATAACAGGTGACTCCCTTCCAAAGGGCTAGCATGCAGACTCAAGACCATTTTTAAAGTTTGCTACACATTTGAGTCAATAATTCCAGTCTCCTGTGGATGCTCCTTACAGATGTACTATTTAGACTGGTCCACATTTTGGCCTCCTTTGGAGGTCAGTGTTTGAACCCAGTGTGGCACACTAGACGATGGGATTATTCCTAAAGAAAACAGTTTGTTTCTCTGATAATTTCTTTATCATTCCCCAGCTGCTATTGAGTGTTCAGCTGCAAATGTTCTTTTTCAGCACTTGTTATAATGACAGCAGGCTGTCCGGGCTAATGTGGTGCTGTCAGGACACAGGGGACAAGACATAAGTGTAGTTTGTTCTTTCTTTCCTCCTGGTGGTCAGGCAAGCATTGGCCTGTATGTGCCAAAAGACATGTCATTAGTCAGAGGAGAGACAGCCACGGCAGGTCTGTGAACAGCAGTGGCAGGGAGCAGTAACAAGTGCTGAGAACCTGGGGCCATGGGCACTGAGACCAGACGCTGTAATTCACCCTGGAGGCGAGGGCATCCTGGAAGAGAGATGGGGGGGGCAGCATTTGCCATCTGCAAGTGGCAGGGAGGGCCAAGCAAAAGCGGCACAGCTGCCTGTCCCAGGGAGCCTATAGAAATGGAGCTGCCTGTCCCAGGGAGCCTATAGAAATGGAGCTGCCTGTCCCAGGGAGCCTATAGAAATGGAGCTGCCTGTCCCAGGGAGCCTATAGAAATAAATGGAGCTGCCTGTCCCAGGGAGCCTATAGAAATAAATGGAGCTGCCTATCCCAGGGAGCCAATAGAAATGGAGCTGCCTGTCTGAGCAGTGCACAGGATGCATTGAAGTTGCTGAGCGCCTCACCTTGTGTTTTCTTGTTTGTTTGCTTCAGACATGGCACTCGTTGTGCAGGAGAAGTGGCCGCTTCAGCCAACAACTCATACTGCATTGTCGGCATAGCGTACAACGCAAAAATAGGAGGTAAGGCCGGAGGGAGCACACAGCAGGAAGCAGAAGGGGCAGGGGCCAGGCAGAAAGCTCCCTTTTGTGGGGGTTCAGCAGCCTCATGCTCTTTGGCTCACGCAATGGCAGAGCCCTGGGCCAGAAATCGCAGTGGCAGCTGTGTAGTGGCCCAGCCAGCCCCCAGTAGGTGGGGTCTGGGGATCAGAGTTGCTAACTGTTGAGCGTCCCATCAGAAGGGAACCAACCTCTTGCTCTCCTGTGGCCCTGCCGGCCACTGACTCTCCTCTGCCATCAGGACTCTCCTAACTGCTGCTTTGGGACTGTCTTGGCTTCGGGTTTTCATTTTTCCCTGTGACCTCCCTGGCACACTTGCCTATCTGTTGGCTCAGTCTCCCATTGCTCTACAGCCACTTCCTGTCACTGTGGTTGGTGAAAGGCTCCCCACCAGTGCTCCCCCTACCTCCGTCTTGTTTCTGGGGGAGTTGATGTATCCGAGGCCTGATCCCCTATACTGCCTCTTGGCTTGCTCATTTATCTTCTCACGTTGCTAAGTCAAGGTGCTCTTGTTAGCACAAGGCTTTAGACCGAAAGGTCTCATGTCTTCCTGGGCCCCATTTGAGCCTGGCATTGTGATAACTCAGTTGTGAAAAATTCTGAAGTGCCCCTACATACACAACACTGGGCAGGTGGAGGCAGAAGAAAGGTCGACAGGCAGCCTCGAGGAGTGGCTCTGTTAGAAGAGGACCTGCTGACTCAGTTGGCCGCTGCTGCCACTTCCTAGAGAGGCTCGCAGCCCCCTCAGCTTCACCTACAAGAAAGAGCAGTGGGGGCCTGTGCCGGGGGTTTCCTACGTGCTGGTCCCTGAAGAGGTTCTTGAGTTTTGATAAGTGGCTCTCAAGCTTTTACTAAATTAGGATTCTGCCTGCCTTTTCTTTTTTCTTTTTTATTTATTATTTTAATTTTATGGGTACAAGTATATTGCCTACATGTATGTAAGTGCACCTGTGTCATGCAATGTCTGTGGAGGTCAGAAGAGAGCATTGGATCCCCTAGAACTAGGATTATGGATGATTGTTAGGTACCATGTGGGTGCTGGGAACTGAACCTGAGTCCTCTGCAAGAACAGCCAGCGCTCTTAACCACTGAGCCATCTCTCCAAGCCCCTGACTGCCTTTTCTTGAATCCCTTGAAGTGGCTGGGATTTGTCCCTGGGTTTCAGGTACAAGCCCGTTCATACTACTGTACTGCCCGTGTGTTTTCGGACAACATAGATAACCTCTGAGTCCAGATTTCGCAGTACCAGGGCTACCTCCTGGGTTTGTTATGACAATAAAGTCTGATCCCATATGTTCAAGCTTTGCCTCAGAGCTAAATCTTCAGGGAGCTGCTGAGTTCCTCTCACTCTCCTACAGCAGCTCTGGCAGAATTGCATCTGATTTTGAGTGAGCATATAGAATCTGTTAGGGTAGTTTGAGCCTGGTAGAATCAGCATCGCCTGAGATTTATTGTAAATAGAGACTCCTTGCCCCATATCAGACCCATCAGCCAGATCATCACATTCCCTGAGGGCTTGTCTGGAAATGGTAGTTTGAGAATGCTGGCCTAGAGGACTCTCTGAGGTCATGTGGTAGGGTAAGATTATAAGGAGGAGTCAGTGTAAGTAATGCCCATGAAGAACTGCCCAGAGGACCTTCCCAGATTCTGGAGAGAGAGAGAGAGAGAGAGAGAGAGAGAGAGAGAGAGAGAGAGAGAGAGAGAGAGAGAGAGAGAGAGAGAGAGAGAGGGAGGGGAGAGAGAGAGAGAGAGATATGAATATCTGTGTGTAGGGCTAGTATGAGAACAAGTGTATCATCTATCTATCTATCTATCTATCTATCTATCTATCTATCTATCTATCTAATCTATCGGTCTCATTATGTAGGCCCTAGCTGTCTTAGAGCTTGCTATATAGACCAGGCTGGCCCTCAAATTCAAAGAAATCTGCCTGCCTCTGCTTTCTGTGTGCTTATATTATAGGCATGTGCCACCACACCCAACACAGGAATGTTTTTACATTAATGCACTGAACATCTTTAACCATGTATAGCTCTGGGCAGCCACTGTGGGTGGAGAGAAGATTCCAGGTATAATTTGGAGCCTCTAGGAGCTCAGCATGCCTTTGGGCTAGAAGGTACCAACCTGGAGCTCAGTACAGGACCAATATTGGAATAAGATAGGCGGATGGGGAGCTCAAGAAGACAGAAGCAAGAGGCCTGGCTGGAGCTTGACATAGGGGTTAGGTGGAAACAGCAGGTGTTCCAAGGGGACAGTGGAGTCTGCAGCATGGAGTTGGGAGGAACCATGCTCCCTTAGAGGAGGAGGGATGGTGCTGAGTTCAGGAAGACAGATGTGAGCTTGAGGCTGTCTGTCCTTGACCCGAGGAACTTGTGACAGTCAAGTATCTCCAAAGCTGCTGTGCTTAGCTACAGCTTCCACATATGTATAGCCGCCTCTCCCTTCTCCTGCAGCCCATCCTGGGGCGGGGGAAGGGGAGCAGCAACCTGGAGCACCCCGACATCAGGCAGCCACCCTCTCCAAGAGTTCTTACATGAGGCAGAGAATTGCTCTGTAGCACCTCTGAGTTGACTGTGGGCTACGTCTGGTTTGTTTGTTTGTTTGTTTCATGTCTACTTTTGTTTTTCACTTTTTCGGTTGTTACTCAGGAGAATATACTGTATATCTTCACTTGCCTCAGTCTATCTGGAATAAGTTGTATCAACTTCATGTATAATGTGTGGATCTAAAGCAGATTGCAGTTTACACTCTCGTGCTTTGGATGTTGGTGGTTTTGTGTATTTTCCATGTAATTTAAATCTGTATACATTTCTCTTGTTCTGTTACTTTTTATTTCTTTTTTGGAGACACAGTCTTGATTTTGTGTGTGTGTGTGTGTGTGTGTGTGTGTGTGTGTGTGTGTGTGTGTGATATCCATCTGTTGGCTTGCCCTCAAGTCTCTGCGTAGCCCAGGCTGGTCTTAAACTCATGACCTATGAGTGCTGAGATTGCAGCTGTGTACAATCTTACTCAGCTATTGCTATTCTTGCTTTAAACCCTCAAGTCAACTTGTAGAATGACATAAACTCATCTCCATATATGAGACACACCTGGAACTTCCTGCTTTAGGTTTCTATTTTTCTTCAACCTGAAGTTTGTGTTTGTTTTTTTCAAAGCCGATTTTTTTTATTAAAGCTTTGTGCATTTCATACAAAATTTCCCAATCAAATCTAGATCCATCCCCCTTCCTTGTCCCCCACCCCCACCCCCACCCCACCAGAGCTCATGCATTCTGCCAAACACATTTGTTTGTTTTTGAGACAGGCTCTCAGCCTAAACTGGCCTGGAACTCTATACGTAGACTAGGTTGGCTTCAAACTCATGGCAGTTATCCCATCTCAGCATCTCAAGTCTTGGGACTATAGGAGTGGGCCACACATGCCGCGCCATGACTATAGAGGTCTGAGGACAACTTGCAGGAGTCAGTTCTCTCCTTCTACCATGTGGGCTCTAGGGACTGAGCTCGTGTCTTTAGCCTTGGCAGCAAGCACCTTTCTCCACTGAGCTGGCG
This sequence comes from Rhizomys pruinosus, assembly GCA_009823505.1. Classification (NCBI taxonomy): domain Eukaryota; kingdom Metazoa; phylum Chordata; class Mammalia; order Rodentia; family Spalacidae; genus Rhizomys; species Rhizomys pruinosus. The sequence goes on along the minus strand of VZQC01010467.1, from coordinate 4,642,488 downwards.
CTGCCCTGAAAGTGTGTTTATGGCATCTTCATTGTGGAAAAAAAGTCCTGAGCGGAAAGTCTAGCTTGATGCTTTTCTTTCAGTACTTTGGAGATGTCAGTCATTAAGCATGTCCTGCCATCATTGTTGCTGATGGTGAGTCAGGTGTCATCCTCATCACTGCTGCTTTGTGTAGTGTGAGTGGTTCATCTGGAGGCTTTAGGACAGTTTTCCTAACTATTCTTTGCTTGAAATGTTAATGGTCTTTTGGGTAATTTTCTTCATATTAATGTCTGCTTGAAATTTGATATGTTTCTCAGCTCTCTCTCTCTCTCTCTCTCTCTCCACACACGTACACAAATTTAAAAAAAGAATGGCCAGTGTTAATTCAGGTACTTTAAAGTCCATTTTTTTTTCATCTCTCTCCAAATATCAGGCACAACTTCTTGACTGCTTCATGTACATCATGCCTGACAGAGGCTTTGTTTCCAGTTTCAAAGCCTTCTTCCCTGTTTGCTTCTGATTAGATGATTAGTACTATGCCATCTCCGGCTGCACCTGTGCTTCCTTTTATTGTGTCCAGTCTGTTCTTAATTACAATAGTTTTATTTCATCTTTCTGACTTATGTTTCATTTTGCTTTTTTTTTTTTTCTTTTTGCAATCTCCAAATCTTCCTTGAGACTTCCCAATCTCTCTTTCCACTCTTTATATCTATCTTTTTTTTTTCTTGGTCTTTTTGAGACAGGGTCTCCCTGCAGTTCCTGAACTCACTTTGTAGCTGGCCTGAACTCACTTTGTAGTTTAGGCTAGTCTCATACTCACAGAGATCTACCTGCCTCTGCCTCCCAAGTGCTGGGATTAAAGGCGTGCACCACTACGCCCGCTATCTTTTATCTTAGACATTTTGACATGACATGTAAGAGTCACTGGAAAGTCTTTGTACTAATTCCAGGATCTAGGTCATTTGTATGTTCCTAATGATGATTTACAATGGGTCATATATTCCTCCTATACATGTCTAGCAATTTTGTATTCCATAGTAGACATTGTTATTTTACCTGTAGAGTCTGAATTCTGTTGATTTTTTTCCTGAATATTGTAAATTTTGTTATAGCAAACATTTAAGTCTGAATTTTGAGTGACTTGGTTATCCGTGGTGTTTTTCTCACCTGCCTTAGTCTTGGGGAAAATCCCTTTGGCCAGGGCACAGGCTGTCACTCTTATACTGTGGCTCTTTCTGTATTTCATTGGAAACCTGAACTCCTAGAGTGGATAGTAGCTAGACTGTCTGCTCACTTCATTCAGGTTCTGTTCTATCATATGACAGTCATCCTAAAATAAAACTCCTTCAACAACAAACATTTCTTTTTTTTTTTTAATTTTATTTATTTCTGTATGTGTGTGAATGTACTGCCAGCATGCAAGTCTGTGCACCCATGTCGTGCAATGCCGCGGAGGTCAGAAGAGGGTGTCGGATTCCCCTGGAACTGGAGTTCTCCTGGAATTGGAGTTTCACACGGTCCTCGGCCGCCATGTGGGTGCTGGGGATCGAACCTGGGTCCTCTGTAAGAGTGGTCGGCACTCTTAACCGCTAGGCCATCTCTCCAGCCCCCCAAACATTTCTTATCTAGCAAGAGTGGCTTGGCTAAATGACTCGGGCTCAGGGCCACTGGCCATGGTTCATTAAATGAGGCTGTTGGCCATGGCTGTGATCTGAACACTTGCCTGGGAAGACCACTTTTTTTTGTAGAATTTTTACTGAATTTTTATGTATTTCACTCAGAACATCCCAATCATGTATACCCCTTCCTCCATTGATACCCTCTCACAGCCCCCCACTGGAATTCATACATTCTGTCATCTGTGTTTAGGCCTATCGTGTCAAGTTAGTATCTCCAGATGTCCCTCAGTGCAAGTTTATCTGCTGGGATCTAGTCAGCCTATCAAGAGTCCCTCCCTTTAAGACCAGCTCTTCTTCACCCAGCAGTAATCAACTGCCAATAACTCTTCGACTAAGATTGGAGCTGCTGCCCGTTTCTACAGTTCTGTGCTGGGTTTTTGTCTGCTTGAGTTTGCATGGGTCTTGTGCATGCTGACATCATTGCTGTAGGTTCATATGAACAAGGTCTCAGGAGCCTGTAGGACTCTACTTCCATATTGTCATGCACCTCCTCCCTGGCTCATATATTCTTTCTGCACCTCTTCCCCAATAGTCCCTGAGCTCTAGGTGGGTGGAGTGTAATATAGGAGTCCTGTCCAAGGACCCACACTCTGCAGACTCTTATTCTCTACACTTTGGCCATTTGTGAGCTTTTGTGTTCCTGGCCTTCTGTTGCATGAGGGAGCTTCATTGATGAAATGAGAGATGCACTAGTGTTCTCTCTTTACCCTTTGTTCTATGTTCTATGAGCCTTAGGTGTAGAGGTTGTATCTTAGATATGCCAGTTAGGCTTGGGCAATTCACAGTCTCTGTGTATGACCAGTCTTGGGACTCTGTAATAATCTCTATCTGTTGTTGCCGGGCGTGGTGGCACACGCCTTTAATCCTAGCACTCCGGAGGCAGAGGCAGAGGCAGGTGGATCTTTGTGAGTTCAAGGCCAGCCTGGTCTACAGAGCGAGTTCCAGGACAGCTGGGGCTACAGGGAGACCCTGTCTCGGAAAAACAAAACAAAAAAAAATCTCTATTTGTTGCAAAAGAAGCTTTGATGAATGGTGGCTGGGATACTTGTCTGTAAAATAAGGATCCATATTTTGCTTGTAGTAAGAAATTAAATTTTTCTAGGGATGTGACAGCCCTGGGCTTTTCTCTAAGATCTATGACCTCTCCAGCCATATGTGTTTGACTGTGTTTATACGACCCCATGTGAGTTTCCTCACATTGGGTGGGCTTTAAGTCCAGTTAGGTAGCTGTTGATTACCTCCAAGATAAAAGTGTCACTACTGCACTAATGTCGCTTGCTCTGCTGCTCATTGATGTGGTTTTTCAGCCTTGAAGCTGGGGTTGGATCATAAATTGCTGTTCTCCCTTAGCAGCTTGCATAGTGCTCTCCGTTGCTCTGAGAGGCAGCCTTCAGGGGAAGTGGCTTCCAGATCAGTTCCTGCTCCGTTGTTCCAAATCCTGTGTGTGAAGTATGTTCTGTCTTCAGCAATAGGGTCTTCTTACCTTCAAATTCTGAGAGGCAATTGCTATGTAATTTTGGGAATCTGTGGCAATAAGCCTGTGTAATTTCGGGAGTCTCTTGGACTACCCTGGCCAACAACTCAGAGGAAGTTTTCTCCTGTCTGGCACTATTTCTTGTGTAGCCTTCAGCTATACATTTGGACTCATGCAGAGATATTATATGTGCCATTTTTCAGTAGGTTTTAGATTAATATGAGTCTATTGGTTTTTTTTTATACTAGCTAGGCATTATTTATCCCTCCTTTATCCCTATCTAACCCTCCCTCCATACTCTCCCCATTTACATTGGAGTTTTTGTTTTGTTTTGTTTTTTGAGACAGGGTCTCCATATAGCCCCAGCTGGCCTGGAACTCGCTCTGTAGATGAGGCTGGCCCCGAATGCACAGAGACCTGCCTGTCTCTGCCTCCTAAGTGCTAGGATCAAAGGTGTGTACCACCATGCCTGGCTTAAAGACAGTTCTTAGGGGCTGGAGAGATGGCCTAGCGGTTAAGAGCGCCGACTGCTCTTACAGAGGACCCGGGTTTGATCCCCAGCACCCACATGGCGGCCGAGAACCGTCTGAAACTCCAGTTCCAGGAGGACTCCAGTTCCAGGGGAATCCGACACCCTCTTCTGACCTCCGCGGCATTGCACGACACGGGTGCACAGACTTGCATGCAGATAGTACATTCATACACATACAGAAATAAATAAAATTAATTAAAAAAAATTTTAAAAAGACGGTTCTTAGCCTCCATATGGGTGCTGGGAGTCAAACCCAGGTCCTCTGCAAGAGCAGTTGGTGCTCTCAGCAGCTGAGCCACTCTCCCTCCATGCTCTCCCCAGTTAAAGCGTCCCCGCTTTCCCCATTTCTCCCTTGATAGTACCTGTGTCCTATGGTCCTTCCTCTCTTGAGCTCTTCTTTCCCCTTACCCCTATAGTTCTTTATATAACTGTCCCTCTCCCCCTCCCATTTAAGTGCCCCCATTTCACCCATTTCTCCCATACTAACACCTGTCTCCTACCTGCTCTCTCTGGTTCCTTCTTTCCCTTTCCCTCCCTAGTTCCATTCGGTTTTCCTGGTTCCTGCAGTTACATCAGGATATATACTTACATATAATAAGTATTTGGTGCTAGAATCCACATGGAAATCTACTCGTAAGATGAGCCACTTACATGGCAGCTGGCTAGAGGCCTCCATTCCTTGCCAGCAATTGTAGGAGGTGTTGGTTCCTCACCATGTGTGCGTGGTTTTGGTGTCTCTGTGACCTGGGCCCTAGCTTGCCTTGCTGTAGGTGATTCAAGAGAGGGAGCAGGCAGGAAGCAGCGATGCCTTTTATGGCCTCATCTTAAAAGTCACTCACTATCTCTTCAGCCATATCCTTTTTATATTATTTTAATGTGTATGAGTGTATCGCTTGCATGTATGTAAGTGCACCTGTGCTGTGCAATGCCCTCGAGGTCAGAAGAGGGCGCCAGATCCTGTGGGCTTTCATATGACTCGTCCTTGGTCCCTCTCTACAGAGGGTAAGTGCAATAGAGCAAAACCCACTCCTGGAGCACCTCAGAGGGCAAAACTCAAAACTTTATTTTCCAGTACAGGGTATATAGGAAGCTTCTACCAATCAGCACAGAGAGCATCAGAGCCCATCCAATCACTGAAAAGGTCAACTTAATCACGAGTTACATAGTCCTTAGCCTGCACATGCTTCTGTAGATGTTTACATGCTGTTTACAAGCTTAGCACAGGGAGCAACTGATCACAGCAAGGGACCGGCATGCAGCTGTTTCCAGAAAGGGCGCATGTTGGTGGTGCAACAAGGAAGTCAGCAAAGTGGCTCACTGATCACGCCCAGGAGTGGCCTAGATCCCCTGGAACTGGAGTTAGGAATGGTTATTAGCAACCATCAAGGTGCTGGGATTTGAACCCCAGTCCTCTGCAAGAGCAGCTGGTGCTCTTAATCACTGAGCCATTCTTCCAGCCTTCTCTTCAGCTATATTCTTTGCCCATTTGAAATGTATCACTAATGTGTACCCCCAGAGAGAGAGAGGAATTTTGGTCGCACCTTTTCAATAGATGGGAGTCAAAAATTTTTTTGACATAGTTTAAAGGCAACACAGACAAGATCCTGAAAAGGTGACTACCTGATTACACAAATCAACTTTCTTTGCAAACTTCTGTTTCTTATAAATTTTAGCATGAAAATAACTAAAAGAAGTGGTGGGACTATCCAAATTATATCTCATGAAACAAGTTCCCCACCGCTGCACTCCGAGTTACATTGCCAGGAGCTGTGCCACCTACGTTCGGGAGAAAAATGATATATTCTCAGGAACCAGAAGAAGCGTGTTATCAATCATTTTCAGAGTGGGAAGTCTCTGTGTGTTTAACTGGGAGTCTCTGATGTAGAGAATTTTAATTTTTTATTAAGATCTTGAGCTTCATATGGATAATTTGTGTTCTTTTTCTATGTGCAATATTTCAATAAAAACAGATGAAATTTTTATGATGTCAAATTTGTTTATCTTCCTTTATGAGTCTGGAGTCTGGCATCTGGCTTAAGAAAAGTGCAGAATAATAAATTGATTCTCCAGCTTCCTCTGAAAGCTTAGTTTTGGAACAATAATTTATCTAAACACTTTCATGGATTTATCTTTTACTTTTTACCTTCTTATTCCATATGAAATTCATTTCCCTGAATAGCAAGTATGGAAGAGAATCTAACTTAATTCCCTCATGTGTTACTATTAAGTTAGCTAGGCACATTGCCTGTACCTCATCCTGAGTTCTCTGTGTATGTACTGTATACACTGCCTACAGCCCATCCCGAGTTCTTTGTGTATACACTGCCTGCAGCCCATCCCTAGTTCTCTGTGTATACACTGCCTGCAGCCCATCCCGAGTTCTCTGTGTATACACTGCCTGCAGCCCATCCCGAGTTCTCTGTGTATACACTGCCTGCAGCCCATCCCTAGTTCTTTGTGTATACACTGCCTGCAGCCCATCCCGAGTTCTCTGTGTATACACTGCCTGCAGCCCATCCCGAGTTCTCTGTGTATACACTGCCTGCAGCCCATCCCTAGTTCTTTGTGTATACACTGCCTGCAGCCCATCCCGAGTTCTCTGTGCATACACTGCCTGCAGCCCATCCCGAGTTCTCTGTGCATACACTGCCTGTAGCCCATCCTGGGTTCCTGTGTACACTGGCTCTTCCTTGATGGTTCATTTTCCTCTGTATTTCTGAGTTTTTTTTTGTTGGAGTCTTTTGTTTTTTTGAGACAGGGTCTCAACTGTAGCCTCAGCTGGCCTGGAACTCGCTATGTAGATCAGGCTGGCCTTGAACTTACAGAGATCTGCCTGCCTCTGCCTCCCAAGTGCTGGATTAAAGGCGGGTGCCACCACGGCTTTAAAAAACAAACAAACAAAAAAAAAAAACCCAACCTCTTTCTGAGTTTTAACAATATCATCATTCTTATCATTTAGAAGAGATTGGGTTTTTTTTTTCTTGTTTTGTTTTGCTTTTTTTTTGATAACAGGACACATTTTCTCTTGTACTTTTTTTTTTCAAAAATTTCCTGGCTATTCTTGCATATTTTCTCTTTCAGATGAACTTGAGAATCTTCTTGTCAAGTTCCATGAAAAATCCTGTTGGGATTTTGATTGGGATTGCATGGAAATTATAGATTAATTGAGGGAGAATTGACATCCTTACAATGTTGAGTCTTCCTACCCAGGAACATGGTATGTTTCTATTTTTTTTCAGGCCTTTTATTTTTTTATATCACTTAAAAAGGTTTTATCACTTTCTCTATGTTGATCTTATATGCTTCTTATTAGGTTTATATCTAGGCTGGTGTTTAGAAATTTATAATAAGTCCCTATTGGGGTAGTTATAGGAAAGGCTCTGGTTCTCGTATGCTGATTATTGTTTCTGGCTCCCTTTTTGAATGCTTTTGTTGCTGTTGTTTTCCCTTTGATACTAATGATTTTTTTCTACATGTAAATTGTTATCATCTGTGAATAGAATGGTGGGGATCTCTCTAGTACTGATAACTCTCATTTCTCTTTCCTGCCTTATTTCAGTATAGGCACTCCAGATAATGACTGCTTGGTAGTAGTTTCTGGGTTCTGTTTTCTTTTCTGATATATTCAGGAGTGGTCTTAAAGCCATTTGTGGATATCATCTCTAAGGTTACTGTAGCTGATATCATTTTGAGGAAATTTTATTTTATTCCTAGAAGTTTTTATTAGGAATGGACATTGAATTTTATTAGATTCTGCTCTCTCTCTCTCTCTCTCTCTCTCTCTCTCTGGCAAGATTTCCCTATAGCTCCAGGTATCCTAGATCTCGCTATGTGGACCAGGCTGACCAATCTCACAGAGATCTGCCTCCCAAGTGCTGGGATTAAAGGCATAGATGATCTTTTTAAAGGGATATATTGATAATTATTTTTCTTACCATTTAAACTGTTTAATGTAATAAATTACATTAGTAGGTTTTGGTTTTTCGGTCTTTTTGAGACAGTCTCCCTGGAGCCCCAGTGGACCTACCTGGAAATTGCTTTGTAGACCAAGTTGGCCTTGAGTTCCCACAGATTCACCTGCCTCAAGCAGATTTCTTGACATTAAAATTTCTTTCATTCTTGGAATAAGTTCTGTTTGATCAGGAGTAGTGTCCTTTTAATACACTGCTGCATTCAGTTGCTAATATTTTATATATGATTTTGTATCTATAAAATAGGATAAATAATAATTCCTTTTTGGTGTCAGTTATGCTGGTCTTGAGGAATGAGTTAGGAAACTCTTTTTCCCCCTGCTGGGTTCATTTATCATGAGTCTGGCCTGCTCTTTGGATGTTGGTAGACCGATTAATGACAAGTTATGGTGACCATGTTAGACACTTGGTCTACTTGAGCTTTTTATTCTCCTTGAGGAAATTTTGGTAATTAGTTTTTTCTGCAAAGTCATTCATTTTTCTCATAGGTTCAAGTATGACATAAAATTAATATCATATTCTTAGCTGGATGTGGTAGCACACACCTGTAATCCCAGCACTCACGAGGCAGAGGCAGGTGGATGTCTATGAGTTCAAGGCCAGCCTGTACATAGTGAGTTCCAGGCCAGCTGGGGCTACAGGGAGACCGTGTCTCAAAATGATAAAAAATATATCATATTCTCATAATTTAAAGGTATATCTTCTATACTTACAGTTATTATTCCTAATTTTATTTGGTATCTTTTTTTCCCCTTGATCAGTAAGAAATTTGTTCTTTCCAAAAACAACAGGCTTTTTTCAGAGAACTAGGTTTTCATATTCATCTCCTTTACTTCGTTTAGTGAATTTCTACTTTTTTCTTGTTTAGTAATTTCTTCAGCTTATTTTTATTACTGCTTGTTCCTGGTTATTAGTTTTTAATTTTTTTACTTTCCTTCATCCTAATGAATAAACTAGTATTATGTACAGGTTCCCTCTAAATGTCAGTGGATTAAGTATGCTATACTGTTGTTGCTATTTACTTCTGATTATTTTTTTAAAATTATCATTTTATAGCCAGATGTGGTGGGGCACACCTTTAATTTCAGCACTTGGGAAGCAGAAGCAGTTAGATCTCTGTGAGTTCAAGGCCAGCCTGGTCAACATAGTGACTTTCAGACCAATTGGGGCTACAGGGAGACCCTGTCTCAACAAAGACCAAATAAATGATCATTATCTTCTTCTTCTTCTTCTTATTATTATTATTATTGTACGTGTGTGTGTGTGTGTGTGTGTGTGTGTGTGTATGAGTGTGATGTGTGCATGGGTATGTGGGAATGCCACAGCATACATGTGGAGGTCATGGAACAACTTTCTGGAGTCACTGCTGTCCTTTCCTTTTAAGATCCTGGGATTGAACTCAAGTCATTAGTCTTGGCAGCAAGTACCTTTACTCACTGAGCTATCTTGTCACTTTATTTCAGAATACTTTAAAATTTTAGCTTTGATTTTTTTTTTTCTCTTTAATCTAAGAATTGTTTAGAAGAGATTTATAGAACTCTATAATTTAAGGACTGGAGAGATGGCTCAGCAGTTAAGAGCACTGACTAGTCTTGCCGAGGTTTGATTCCCAGCACCCACATGGCAGCTAAAAACTGTCCACAACTCCAGTTCCAGGGAATCTGATGCCCTCTTCTGACCTCTGCAGGCACTGCACAACATGGGTGGATTTATATGCATGCAGGGATTACACTCATACACATAAAATAAAAATTAAAAAATATTTTAAAAAGCTCTACAGTTGGATAAATTATTTTGATTTCCCATTTTTGCCAATTTTTAACTATTGGAGTAGAGTCACAAATATATCTATTTGTATTAGATCAGCCCATTAGCTGCCTCAGGCGTGAGGATATATGTTTCATTGTGCCTCACAATATTTTTTTTGTAACTTGAGCAAATGTTTATAAATCAGGAGATTTTCAGTAAGTAAGAATATAGAGTTGGACTTACTCTTCAAAAACTAGATATTTCAACTTAGAGGACTCATCTCTCATGGTAACAGTTACTGGCAAGTTCTAGTGGCCGGTCCTGACCCAAGAGGTATTTCCCCCACCTACACTGTGGTTTTGTTAATAAATAAAGCTGGACATTTCGTCAATTTACCTTGCTTGCCTGGTGCCTATAGGCACCAAATCTGTGTGTTTGATCAATCTAATTAAGCTTTTCTAGAGTCTTCCTTATTTTTTAATTAATGAAATTTGTTCATATATATATGTGTGTGTGTGTGTGTGTGTGTGTATAATGCTAGATTCTGGGAATCAAACTTGGATGATCCTCTACAAGAGCAGTACTTACTCTTTTTTTTTTTTTTTTGGTCTTTTTGAGACAGGGTCTCCCTGTAGCTCCAGCTGTCCTGGAACTCACTATGTAGACCAGGCCAGCCTTGAACTCAAGAGATCCACCTGAGTGCTGGGATTAAAGCCATGTGCCACCACTCCCAGCTGCTTGTCTGCATCATCTCTTTGAGACCTGACATTTTATCTTTTGTTTTCTGTAATTTAATTTGTCTTTTTTTCCCCAACCTCTCTGAAGGTTAATCAAATACTGCTCATATTCCAATTTGATTTATCTATAGTATTTTTTAATGTAGCCTACCATTTAGTCTTTTGAATGGCTTCTCGTGGTATTAAATTATATGTACATAATTTCCATAGACTATGACCAGTTATTTTACAGCTTTGGGTGAAGTGTAGACTCCTTATGTTCCTTTATACCTCACTATCTTTCCCCCTCAATAATAGTTATAATTGTTTTAAATACACACATCAGAGAGCAGTATAATTTTGGCCACAGTTATCAAGTATGACATAGAAAACTCAAAAGGAGAAGCAATGCCCAGCGAATCTGTAATTTTGTGTCCATTGATAACTTTGGGTAGACTTTAGTCCTTTCTTCTTGGAGTACTTTTTCTCTCTTTTGTGGGACTCTGGAGACATGAATTTTAGATTTTTTTTTTTTCTGTACGTGTATCAATGTACTGTCTGCATGCAGGTTTGTGCACCCGTGTTGTGCAATGCCGTGGAGGTCAGAAAAGGGTGTTGGATTCCCCTGGAAGTGGAGTTCTCCTGGAATTGGAGTTTCAGACGGTTCTCGGCCGCCATGTGGGTGCTGGGGATCGAACCCGGGTCCTCTGTAAGAGCAGTCGGCGCTCTTAACCACTAGGCCATCTCTCCAGCCCTGAATTTTAGATCTTTATTACAGTTCCACAAGTCCCTGAGGTGCTGGTCATTTTTCCATTTCCTTTCCTTCCATTGCTCAGATTGGGTCACTGTACCTTCTGTTTTGTACCCAGTCTTTCTTTGCTTTGTCTCCCGCACTCACTGCTGGTTTTGATGACTGTATCTTCTGTTCTAATAGCTTTACATAATTCTTTACATCCTCTGTTTATCTACTGATACTTTCCATTCCTTTATTGAGGTTTTCTGGTTTTTTGTTTTTTTGGGGTGTGTGTGTGTGTGTGTGTGTGTGTGTGTGTGTGTGTATGTGTATTTGTAATTACTTAAACATTTAAGAGAATTTATTATATGTGTATGAGTGTATTGCCTGCATGTGTAATTGCACCCATGCCATACAGTGCCTGCAGAGGTCAGAAGAGGGTGTCCTGATCCCCTGCAACTGGAGTTACAGATGGTTTTTAGCCACCCCATGGGTGCTAGGAATCAAACCTGTGTCCTCTGCAAGAGCAGCCAGTGCTCTTACCTGCTGAGCCAACTCTCCACCCCACTGAAACATTTTACTATGGCTGCCTCACAGTCTGTAGCATTCCTTCCTAATTGGGAGGATGTGTAATTGGCACTGGAAACCTGCACTTGTGTGATATATGATTTTCATTTGAAACTTGTGTTTTTCAATTGTCCTAAGACTGGGCCTCATTCAAGTCTTCCACCTCAGCTTTCTCTGAAATAGCTCTGCTTCTGCAGCAGGTGAAGGGGAGCATCCAGGCTCCTCCTCCAGCCGGTGCTCAGACTTGAGGATGGGAGATTCCTCAGTTCTTAGGCACCATGGAAATACTAGTTCCCCATGTACTTCAGGGACATTATTGTTGGACTTATCTCATTATTGTGGGTAACAGCTTTCTACCAGACCTCCTGATGGAACTCCAGAGAAGAGCCAGGAACACCTTGACTGAATGAGAGTGGGCCTTTTTGTAACTAGGATGATAAAAAGCCTCAAATTTTACCTGCTAGTTTCTGACATCACTTGGCTTGGGGTGGAGGGACTGTCACTTCTTCACAAGGGTGGAAGGCCAGATTTGCCATCCAGCTTTTGCCGTCATAGGTGGGATGATACCATAGTTTTCTTCTGGTGTTTGGCCAGGATAGGGCAGTTATTATGTAAAAGTTTTCTGTTGGGTCACTAGTTGCCCTTTTTCATACTGCTTAAGCTAGTGGGAGAGAGCTTTTGTTGTTGCCTTTTTCCTCCTTGTATCTGTATCTGTTGCTCTTGGATAAGTGAGGCAAGGAGACAGCAAGCTGAGCGTGGAGCTACACACTTGTATTCCCAGCACTTGGGAGGCTGAGGCAGGAGGACTGAGAGTTCAAGGGCAGCCTGGGATACCGTACCTAGCAATGTCAGCAGTGGCAGTAATGAAGAGGCTGCTCCATATTGTCACCTGAGCAGCTGAGGAGTTTTTTTCAGAGACCTTCAATTGGTTAAAACTGGATCCTTGGCCATGCTGCAGAGAAGAGTTTCAGGATAAACCAATATGAAGTGAGATTAGGATTTGTTAAAAATAGGAAGGCTTCCAGGGAAAGAACAGACACACCGGAGGGTAGATGTGGGCTCCTCAGAGAAGAGTTGTCCAATTATGAGCTTGGATGTGGGATTCTCAAGAGAATCACCTTTCAGTGTTTTAGCAGTAGACACATGCTGTTTTGGTGTCTCTCGAGTTATATTTCAAAGGACTGCTAAGATATTTTTTCTTTTTTCCTTCTTTTTTGATAAATGAAATAATAGGGCAGTTCCAAAGATGCTTCATAGGATCTGATAAGATATAGCCAGAGATTATATAACTGAGGTTGCACAAGAGATTGGGACATGTCTGTTTCATGTCCTTTTTAAAGGAGGCTTCTAGTGAGATTCCTAGAAAAATGAAGGTTCACAGCTGGGTCTTATGGGAGAAAAGTCTTATGAAAATATTATTAACTGTGTTGGAATCCTTGATGCTTAGCTTCAGGCAGATTCCTGGGTGAGCAGTGTTGGAATCCAGACCAGACTGCTACTCAAGGATCGAGATCGAGCCACTGGGCCTGGCTTCCCACATCTCAGAGCTTCTATTTGTTTCCTGTATAACCTCTAGGATTTGGCTTTTCAAAGCAGGAGGAATGGGGTGAATTTCATCTCTTCCATCTTCCCAGAAATAGGCCTCTAGCTGATTTTCAGCACATACTATGTCATCTTGCATAATTTTGAGCATATTTATAGTTACTACTCTCTTGTCCCTGTCTTTTTGGGTCCATTAGGTTTGTGGAGCGTCTCTTGGCTGGCTCCAGACTTACCGTCCTCCTGGTTCAGCCCCTGCGGTGGTCGGATTACAGCTTGTGCCACCACACCACCACACCTAACTGTGTTGCTTTTTAATTTGATGTGTCTTCTCTCCATATTGGCTTTCTTCAGATTGCTGCCAGTTCTTGGTTGTGCATTCACACTTGTGCTCACAAAGCTCTCTTTGACTGTGGGTGGCTATCCAGTCTACTGTCAGGGGTCTTCCTGTGATGGGGGAAGGTGGGGATCTGGTGCCAGCCCTGTTCTTCTAGAAGGGTCTTGGGTGAGCTCCCTAGTCCAGGACACTGTCCCAGTTCTCTAGTCTACCATCACCTCTGAGTGAATCCCATGATGCTCCTGTTTAGCCTGAAGAATTGGCAACTGTCACACAAGCACCCTTCCCAGGACCCCTGCTGTCCTCCCACCCTAGGCCTCAGGCTTTGAACTTGAACTTTTATAGAACTGCTTCCCTTGAGGGAAGAAACTTCCACTAGGGCACTGCCTGCTGATCTTGTCTGCTGGCTCTCTTTCAGTGTCTCTGAACCTCTTGAATATCTATTTCACATTTGTTCTTTTTCTTCTCTTTCATATCTAATTTGGATGATGGCATTGGTGTGGGAGCCTCAGGTTTGACTGCACTCCCAGCCGCAGATCAGCAACAATTCACCTATAAGGCCATCTCCCTGGGGCATGGCCCATCCTGTGGGGGTCCACAGAGTGCAGAGGCTACACTCACAGGTTGGAGGATATGGGCCCACTCAGTGCATCAGATCCTCCTAATAGCACGTGCCATTCAGTACTCTCTGACACGGGCTTTCTGGGGAATTAGGGGTGCAGCCTGGGCTTAAGCTGAACTTGATGTCAGGAAGGCCCAAAAGTATGGGGAGCCTTTGGCCAGCACCTCACCAATGCTGTTGTCTAACAAGACTCAGATTTTTTCTGGGGCAGAAGGGCTGTCACGAGGCACACATAGAGTTCAGGGTACCATACCCATGTCCTGCATTGCCTGCTGGAGGGACCAGATCACTCAGGTTGCTCAGGAGCAGGTGGCTTGGAGGCCATGCAACAAGGGTGCTGAGCAGCAGGAGGCCACCAGGACCCCAGGCTTGACTTCACTTTCCCGTGTGGCCTCCCTGTTTGTAGCCAACTTCTGCTGTGTTTGCCCAGCTTCTGATAGGTCTCTGTTGGTGTTTTTGTACCATATTTTGATTAGGGAGCTAAATCATGTTGTTGTTTTTTTTCTCTTTCATAAACATGAAAATGTTAAGTACATAACAGCCAAGTTAATCTGTGCCCATAAATTGGTTAATTATGTTAATTCTGAGTCATAGAATTCAGTCTCATTAGCGCTTCCATTAAGCAGTTTAGGTTTGTGAGCGGTTTAAGAGAACTGTTTAAGCTTCAGATTAATCTTCAAAGGCTCCAAGAGCATTTTCAACAGCAGAAGGATTTAAAATGCATGGGAGGTTTGGGGGATTTGATGAATGCAGCAGCCAGTGCTGTCAAGAAGAAGGCTTCCTACTTCCCTCACATTCTTATCTAAACCACCTGCCTGCTGGGCCTGAGAATTCCTAGGCCTAGCAAGAGGCTCCTGGGAAGAGGAGATAGACCAAATAAACCAGCCTAGTCCCTTCTTCACCCAGTGATTCACTGGTGGCCACACACACTCTCCCCAGACGGTTCTGATATAGACACCCCTCCCCCCCCCCAGGACAGGTAAGTCTGGCTCCCAGATACCATGGATAGCAGCCCAAGCCAGAGTTTCTGAAATAATTCCTCAAACATTGAGGAAAAGCCTCATTCTTGTGATCTTGAGCAAGACACACTGAAGAAAAGACTCTGGGAAAGAGCACAGCTTAAACGAAGTACCTGGCTTTCAGGCTGTTTGTGGTTCCCCTGTGTCTGTCTTACTTCCAGCTGCCCTCTTGTCTCCTTCAGAGGTCGGCTCAGGGCATGAGTTGGTTTTTTCTCTGCCTCTTAGCCATACACTTTCTTGGGGTTCTTTACTGACCTTGCCTGTGATCTAGATATATAGGTGTCCTTCGTAGCTCCAGAGCATGCAGTTCTGCCCTGTGTCCCCAGCTGTCAGCTCTGAACTGAATTGCCGAGTCCCTAGGGAATTCACCTCTGACTGTAGCACCATTCCTTACTGGAGAGACTGTGAAAGAGTCAGTGTAGATGTCAGCTCTCTAGACAACACCTAAAGCTTTTCTTTTCTTTGAGAAATCAATTGGACCCAATGATGAGAGGGAAATAAGGTTTTCATTATTATTTAGATTGTTTATTATTTGAGCAGACAACTGTTGATTGAAAAGGCACATCGTGACTTACAGTTCCCAAGAGGACAGGCCATATCACCCCACGCAGGGCCTCATGTGGAAGCTCCGAGGTCGGTGGGTCAGGAGGTAGTGCAGCAAAGGTGAGCTTCCTGGTAGTTTCAGTGGTGAGGCAGGGAGAGGAGGCTTGGGACTGGCTAGTTTAGATGACTTCAGCAGGAAAGCACGTACCACTCATCATCTGATAACTATTCACCTCCTGCTCCCTGGGGTGACTGGGGCAGGAATAGCAGTCAGAGTGTGAGGGCCCAGTGAAGGAAGAGGTTGGGGGTATAGACTCTGAATTAATTGTTTTTCATATGCAAGCCCCTTTACTATGTCTCGGAATTGGCTAGGGTTGAAGGGGACAGACTTTTCAGGGTTAGCGAGACCCCAGGTGTCAAAGAATCGGCATACGGAAAATCAGAAGACACAGACATCAGACCTGTTTGAGATGGGCCTTATCTCATTGGCCCAGGAACAAGGCCCACGGGCACGTGACCATAGTTTGCACGCTTCATTGGCTGCAGCTGCATCTTGCCTCAGAAGGAGATGGAATGGTGTGTTGGGAGATCAGGCATCACAAGGGAAACCAAATGGTCACTTGACTTAGTGGTGACCAACCATTGTCTGCACGTACTTCCTGGGACACTGGGAAATGTAGACACATATTTCCAGCTCCCAGGGTCCTGGTACCAGGCTGCATCACTGAGGCATATTTAGAGATTTGAGAGCCCCGGGGAAGTGATAAGACTTGTCAGTAATCTTCCGTGGCCTTTTTTTTTTTTTTTTTTTTTGAGACAGGGTCTCCCTGTAGCTCTGGCTGTCCTGGAACTTACTCTGTAGACCAGGCTGGCCTCGAACTCACAGAGATCCGCGTGCCTCTGCCTCCCAAGTGCTAGGATTAAAGGCGTGCGCCACCACACCCGGCATTTATTTATTTCTCTATGTGTATCAATGTACTGTCTGCATGCAAGTTTGTGCACCTGTGTCGTGCAATGCCACAGAGGTCAGAAGAGGGTGTCGGATTCCCCTGGAACTGGAGTTCTCCTGGAACTGGAGTTTCAGACGGTTCTTGGCCGCCATGTGGGTGCTGGAGATCGAACCCGGGTCCTCTGTAAGAGCCGTCGGCTCTCTTAACCGCTAGGCCATCTCTCCAGCCCCAGTCCGTGGCCTTTCTAACAACTGCTGAAGCCTGTCCAAGCATAGCTGCTCATAGAGTTTTGCTAGAAAGCAAACATTTCTCTGTGGAGTTACTAAAATAAACTCAGGATTAATGAGTCAAATTTGTTGTGGAGGCCTATTTGTCACACTCAGCAAGCTACAATCTAATTTTACTCACTGCTGTTCATTGCTGCTGCATTGCCATTCATTTGCTGAAGGCAAAATACATTACTTCTCAATAAACAAAAGTGGGTCCAGCAGGGCACCTCCCCTGCTTTCTCTCCAGGCAGACAAGATGGCTACTTCTGCTGTAGGGGCTGGTACTTCCTGAGTACCAGGCTCAAGAAGTTTGCAGGGCCAATGGTACATCTTGTTCACTTCATAGGGCTGACTGCATGTTGATAGTTTGCCTTGGCTCATACAAGCCTGTCGTTTAGAAAGTCAAGATGTAAGGTATGGGGAGGGGGATGTGCGGCAAAGGCCTCGAATCCAGCACCGGAGAGGCAGAGGCAGGCAGATCTCTGTGAGATGGAGGCCTGTCTGGTCTACTTATCAAGTTCTAGGCCAGCTGGGGCTATAGGGAAATCCTGTCTCAAAACAAAAACAAAAAAACAGAAAATAAAGTCAAGATGTAAATTTAAAACTGAGGAAGAAGAGGAAGGATGAGTCACCATGAGAAAACTGGTATTTTCTTTTAGGTTTTACTTATAAAATCATTGATTTCAGCCAGGTTCTCCCATGCCATTTAAAGTATTATTAGGTTTAGTCAGGCATGCTGGTGCGTGCCTTTAATTCTAGCACTTGGGAGGCAGAGGCAGATGGATCTCCGAGTTCAAGGCCAGCCTGGTCTACAGAGTGAGCTCCAGGCCAGCTGGGACTAAAGGGAGGCCCTGTCTCAAAAATACAAAAAAAAAGTATTATTAGGTTTAGACAACTTAATAAGAAAGTATAAATTATGGAAAGGGAGGCAAACCTGTCCAGTATTCTCTGGGATGGACTTCTAGGGGTACCTAGAATTGTTTTGTGGGGAACTGAGCCCAATAGCCATCTGCTTTGCCTTCTCAAGCACACAGGTTCAATTGGCTTCTGTCTCTGCACTCCCTCAACCTCATACCCACAGACTGGTCCTCACAGTGGACAGGTCAAGCATGTTTACCTTGTAGTGGTGTGCTCTAAACCCAGCAGGCAGAAAAGCAATGCATTAGCAAGCTAACAACAGGGAGTTAATTTGCCATCAAATTGACTTGTCCAAATTATTTTTGTCCCTGGCAATTTATAGTAAATGGGACTTGCTTTTTTTTCATTAGAGAAACCATTGCTGTTTTTCTTCTCCTTGGCATTTGCAGAGAGCCATTCACATTTGAATCTAATGTTGGAACAGCAGGTTTCTACTGAAAATATTTACCTTTTCTCTGTTGGCAACCTGTCAGTGCTGGGGAAAATAGATTCTCCATCAAAATCTAAATACATGATGCTTGCTTCTCACACATCCATCAGTCTTCTCCAAGATGAAGGATGTCGTGGGGAAATCATTCTGGTTGTATGGTTTTATATATTTTCAGATGTCACTGGCATCCTGTTCTTCTCATTCAGAAATAGGCATTTCACCACCTGCAACTGGTATGAGAAGTCCTAAAATAGTGGGTTTGATTTCAACGCTAACACATCAGAATTGGTTTTGGCTGTTTATGAGGCCAGTCAGGTCACTTGCCCTAGAGTCTGCTGCTAAATTTAAAAACAAAAAGAAAACCATTGCTATTTATGCAGCAGCATTGGGTACCAGGGCATATTAGTCTATTTGCCATCACTGTAAACTTGTAAAGAAGAGTTTTCGTTAGGTCCGTTTTGGAGGCTGACAGTTCTAACAGCATGGTGTTGGCTCTGGCAAAGTCCTTCCTGGCTACATCACATCATGGTAAAGAATCACAGCAGGAGCATTTGTGAGAGGAAGAGATGCATGATGTGACAGGAAGTCAGACAGCAATTTAATGGTAGTCTTTCTCTTTTAAAGCATCCCCCTCTCTTGACAACTAAACAGGGTCTCATGAGACTTTATTTAATACCACTTGTAGGCTGTGCATTCAGTAACTGAGCCACCTCCCCACATCTCCCACCTCCTCAAGGTTCCGCTACTTCTCAATATCACCACACTGGGACCAAGGTTTCAACATTTGAACTCCAGGGATTCTCTTAAACTATGTCCAAGCCATGGTCAGGGGCCTCAGCTTCCTTCATTAGTCTTCTCAATGGCTCTAACAGGTATTTAGAAAATAGGAATTCAAGATGCAAGACAGGGCAGAATGCATGAACTCAGGTGGGGTGGGGGGCATGGAAAGGGAAATGAGTCTAAATTGGATTGAGACATGATATATGAAAAAGTTTAATAACAATAAAAATATATTAAAAAAAAAAGAAAATAGGGATTCAGAGAAGTTGAATCCATGCCCAAGATTAGGCAGACCTGAGATTTCATCTTGGGAACTCTCTGACCTTGGTTGTTTCTCTGCTGGGAGCTGCTCTGAATTTTGTTAGTGGCCATGCTTTTTGTGCCATGGAGGCACCAACTTCCTGTATTGGTGTGGCCCCAGGGGGGAGGGTCATGGCCAAGTGAGCTGGGTGCCTGGGCCTACTATCTCTGAAACAGCTATAGAACTTAGAAAACTGGAGACTGGGAAAGGATTGTGCCTTATAGCCACCCCAGTTCTCACCCGGAGCCCCAGAAGTTTGAGAAAGTACAGTGAGCCGGCATCACAGCCCTTGTGGAGCTTTGTCCAGCCAATGTAATGACGTTGACAATAGATGCCAACAAACCCAGGGGAGACTTGAGCCTCATAGGACTAAGATCTCAAAAGGAAGTGAGCATTTAACATTATGACAAAAGCCTGTGGAGAAAGGGGTGTGGCTTCATGACAGAATGCTTGCCTAGCTTCTACAAGGCCCTGGACTCAATCCCTAGCACTTGAAATATATCACAAACCTGTTTATCCAGAGACACCATAACAAAATAAGACAGAATATAAACTGGGAGACTTTATTTATTTATTTATTTATTTTAATGTGTATGGATATTTTGCCTGCATATATGTAAGTGCACCCTTGTCATGCAATGCATATAGAAGCCAGAACAGGGTGTTGGATCCCTCGAAACTGGAGATACAGATGATTGTTAGCTACCATGTTGGTCCTGGGAACTGAACTTGGGTGGTTTATAAGAGTAGCCAGTGCTCTTAACCACTGAGCCATCTATCTAGGACAAACTGGGAAACTTTTATAATTCATATAACTGGCAAAGTATTAATTCCTAGGACAGGCAAAAGTAAATAATGTGTTCTTTAAATATGCATACAGTTATAAAACAATGACAAGAAAGAAGTCTCTTCATATACAGTAATGATATAGCTTTCTCTTTCCAAATATTTTCCAGCAGTGGTTTTGGTTGAATCTGTAGAGGTAGAACTCATGGACACAGAGAGTGCTGACTCTACGTCTGTCTGTCTATCTATCATCTATCTATCTATCTATCTATCTATCTATCATCTATCTATCATCTATCTATCTAATCTATCCATCCATCCATGCATCTATCTATCTATATCTAGCTATCTAAGTTATTTCAAAGTTTCTGTTCGTGAGGACCCACTAATGTTCATGTGTTTTATTGGATGTAGGTCTAGTACAGGCGAGCTAGGGTGCCCCTTCTTGGTAAAGCAAGGCCCAGAGAAGGGATGGCTGGGCCTGAGGTGTGTGGGGTAGGTGTACACAGACATTAATAACCATGTCTTGAAAATGTCTTTAATCACATAGGGAAATGTTTTGTTTTTGGAAAGAAAATACAGGTTTCAGGCAAAGAGAACTATTAGAAGAAAGTAACTAAAAATTACCTTTGGTATTTTATTCACTAAACTTTTATTAAGGAGGGCATATTCTTTTTTTATTTGAAATTTTATTTATTTTCATATGTGTATGAGTGTACTGTCTGCATGTAGGTTGGTGCACCCATGTCATGCAGTGCCGCAGAGGTCAGAAGAGGGTGTCGGATTCCCCTGGAACTGGAGTTAAAGACGGTTTTCAGCCGCCATGTGGGTGCTGGGGATTGAACCCGGGTCCTCTGCAAGAGCAGTTGGCACTCTTAGCCACTAGGCCATCTTTCCAGCCCCAAGGAGGGTGTATTCTTTTTTTTTTTTTTAATTTCATTTATTTATTTTTTGTGTTGTATGAATGTACTGTCTGCATGCAGGTCTGTGCACCCATGTCGTGCAGTGCCGCGGAGGTCAGAAGAGGGTGTCAGATTCCCCTGGAACTGGAGTTCTCCTGGAATTGGAGTTACAGACGGTTCTCAGCTGCCATGTGGGTGCTGGGGATCGAACCCAGGTCTTCTGCAAGAGCGGTCAGCACTCTTAACCGCTAGGCCATTCCTCTAGCCTGGAGGGTGTATTCTTACAATCAGAAAGAAAATTTTCATTTCTATCACATAGAATTTTTTTTTTTAATGAAAAGCGTGGCCTTTGTACATGCCCAGATCTAGGTCCAGAATACAAGGAGCTCTGGGGACTTTGTGTGAGTGTTATCTGTGGTCAGGGTCTGGTCCAGCTCTTTCCAGAGTCTTGGTCTTTTATTCAGGAATTGAATAGGGTATGTACATGCAGTTTGATGAGGTGGGGGTCCTAGGTTGCTAATAGATTGCTGGGTACATTCTTGGGGGGGGGGGTCAGTCACAGTAAAGGTAGGTGCGAGTCCCAGGCTGCAAAGTGCATTATTATTATTATTAGGAGGATTTGCGTATAGCCAAGCCAAGTGGAGACCCAGGTGGCTAAGTTATTCCTTATGCTCACCTACCTCAGGAAGGGGATGGCAAGCTTTTCTAAGCCTAGAGAAGTTTGACTATGCATCTCCTGGTAGCCTGAAAGCACTGTGCTGGTTGCTGTGGTTACCTAAGATTTCTCAATGTGACCATAGGCATCTCACCCTCTGGGTGATGACCTGTTGGGAGGGACACAGCAGCTGGGTGCAAGATAATGGAGGCATAGGGTCAAGAGGAGAGGCCCTGACTGGGGCCACGGGTATGGGTAGGATGACCATTCCTCCTCTTCTTTTGGGGTACTCTGGATGAAGCTGGACCTCCACCTCTAGAAACCCTCCTGGAAGCATGGAGCTGAGCCCATGTGGAGCAGGAAGCAGCATTCAAGTCTTCTTGATATGCTATGGTGTGGACTCCTGTCTTCCATGTTCACATTCATGGCATGATTTCATTGTGTTCTACAGCAGGGACAGACTCAAAGAGGAAAGAGAAATAAACCCAAGCCATGGACTGCTGGCAAGTTGAAAAGACTAGAGTTTTGTTACAGGAATGTGTATCTTGGGGCTAGAGAGATGGCTAAGTGGTTAAGAGCACTGACTGCTCTTGCAGAGGACCTGGGTTCGATTCCCAGCACTTACATGGTGGCTAAGAACTGTCTTAGGCCAGGTGTGGTGGTACATCGCCTTTAATCCCAGCACTTGGGAGGGAGGCAGAGGCAGGCAGATCTCTGTGAGTTCAAAGCCAGCCTGGTCTACATAGCGAGTTTCAGGCCAGCTGAGACTAAAGGGAGACCCTGTCTCAAAAAGACCACAAAAAAAAAAAAAAAAAAGAAAGAAAGAAATGTGTATCTTTATTTTTTTTATTTTTATTTTTTTTATTAATTTTATTTATTTCTGTATGTGTATGAATGTACTGTCTGCATGCAAGTTTGTGCACCCGTGTTGTGCAATGCCGCGGAGGTCAGAAGAGGGTCTCGGATTCCCCTGGAACTGGAGTTCTCCTGGAATTGGAGTTTCAGACGGTTCTCGGCCGCCATTTGGGTGCTGGGGATCAAACCCGGGTCCTCTGTAAGAACGGTCGGCGCTCTTAACCGCTAGGCCATCTCTCCAGTCCCGAAATGTGTATCTTTAGATCCCAGCATGGCATCATGGGAAAGGAGAGAACTTTCGTCCTCTTTGGGGAATGGCTGCTTTCCCTGCAATGCTCACACCACATCCATAGGAGCGCACTACAGGGTGGCCTGGTCATTTTAACTCCTTTATACCACCCAGTGCAGAGAGAAGGAACAAGTGTCTGAAAACTGACATGGGAAGAACAGCTGGGAGGCCAGTGGTGTGGCCCGGGTAAGGTGCTGGCCTCCCAGTGGTGTGGTCCCGGGTGAGGCCCCAAAGGCTCTGCAGCCTTGCTGACCTCCCAGTGGTGTGGTGGTCCCGGGTGAGGCCCCAAAAGCTCTGCAGCCTTGCTGACCTCCCAGTGGTGTGGTGGTCCCGGGTAAGGCCCCAAAACTGCAGCCTTGCTGACCTCGCAGTGGTGTGGTCCTGTGTAAGGCCCCAAAGGCTCTGCAGCCTTGCTGACCTCCCAGTGGTGTGGCCTGGGTAAGGCCCCAAAGGCTCTGCAGCCTTGCTGACCTCCCAGTACCAGGGTGACCTTCACTATATGCTTGGGATCCTCGATGCTGACAGAGGGCTTCCACCTGTGCTTTCAGGCATCCGCATGCTGGACGGCGACGTGACAGATGTGGTTGAGGCCAAGTCCCTGGGCATCAGACCCAACTACATTGACATTTACAGTGCCAGCTGGGGGCCAGATGATGACGGGAAGACAGTGGACGGGCCTGGCCGACTGGCTAAACAGGCTTTCGAGTATGGCATTAAAAAGGTGTGAGTAACCCAGGGCTACTGGGCGCTCCAGGGTGGAGGGACAGCACACATTTTTAACACAAAGCAACAGCAGCCACAGCCCAAAACAGGACTGGCAAGGAGGCCTGCAGTGCCAGGACGGGAGGCATCCCTTAGGGACTCTGGGCTGACCAGCTCAGGTGGAAGGTCTTACCTGGTCCAAAGGAAACCAGTCTGGCACCCACCCGCCCTGCTCACTCTGTTGGAGTCTTCAGAGGTCTGTGCAGGTGGTGGGAGGCTGCCCGGCCAGGTCTCCTGACCTGGTCTTTGGGCTTTATAGATGGAAAACCGAGGAGCTTTCTGTCGGTCACAGGGTGTGGCTAACCGGGGCCTGGACACCCCACCTTTCACAAACACATAGCCCAACACAGGCACAGACCATGAGGAACATCCAAGAGACAGGAGAGGCTGGCAGGCCCCTCCCAGGAGGCCACCCACCCCTAGCCTCCCTGCATCCACTGTGGGTCCACAGGGGTTGGGGAAGATGAAGCTGGAAAGAGGTAGCAGAAGGCGAATCCGCTATCATAGGCCGGGTGGCAGGATGGGGTTCCAGTGAGCACAGCTTCTTGGAGCAGTCAGATGCAGCTGTGCTTGGCATCCAAGAGCCCTGGGTGGCCCAGTGAACCCCAGCCCAGAGCATAGCTGTGGCTAATGGGTGTAGGCAGGAGAGGGAGAGTCCAGCAGTAAGTCCTAGCATCTCTGACGTCTGTGAACAGGAGATAGGACAGGATGAGGTGCAGGAGTCAAGCCTGTTTCATCATTTAAAACATTTTTTTAAAGTTTTGGTGATATTGTAACCCATGTGCAACCATCAAGATGCAGTTACTATTAATAAATACATCAAACAGTACCAAAAAATTACATTGAAAATAGCCTCTATGTCTCCTGCTTTACCACATCCCTTGCAGTCTTGCCCCAGAGAGGAACAATCTCCACCTTTTTAAAGATTGATTGATTGATTGATTGATTGATTGACTGATTTTTATTTTTGAGGCAAGGTTTCCCTGTAGCCCCAGCTGGCTTGGAACTTGTTATGAGTAGACTAGGCTGGCTTCGATCTCACAGAGATCTACTTGCCTCTGCCTCTGGAGTGCTGAGATTAAAGACATATGCCACCATGCCTGGCAACTTTCAGAATTTTTTATTTTCATTTGATTTAATTTTTTCCCACCTTACTTTTTTGAAACAGGATCTCTCACTGACCTTGGAGCTTCCTGATTGGCTAGGTTAGCTGGCCAGAAAGTGCCATGTCGTCTTGTCTGTACCTCTACTACACTGGGATTTTAGGAGCGGGTCCACTGTCGGGGTTTTGGCTTTTGTTTTTATTTTTTACGATGCTGGGGATGGAGCTCCAGTCCTCTTGTTTGCGTGGCAGGTGTTTTTCCAGCTAAGCGCTCTCCCCAGCCCCAATCTTTTTAAACTTATTTTTATTTTATATGTAGGAATGTATTGCCTGCTTGTTTTTATATGTGCACTGTATGAGTCCAGTGCCTTCAGAGGCCAGAGGAGAGCATCAGAACCCCTGAAACTAGAGTTACAGATGGTTGTGAGCTACCATGTGGGTGCTGGGAACTGAGTCCAGGTCCTCTACAAGAGCAGTAAGTGGTCCTAACTGATGACCCATCCCTCCACCCCTCCACCCCTATCTTTTAAATACTCTATTCACAATTTACACCTCCCCCTCTTTTTTTTAGTGTGATTTGATTTCTTCCCTGGATATATTGAGTTGGTTGCTGTGTGTTGTCTCTTCTGTGGCAACAAGAATTTTTGTCTTAGACAACACCCAACCTTGCCACCTTGCACCGTGCTGACCCCTGGATGTCCTCCACTTCTGTAGACTTCCCAGCTGGGCTCTGCTCTTGTTTCTACTTCCTGCCAGGCACATGTGGTCCACACACAGCTGCAGTACAAGGGAAGACATCCTCCTTTGGTGCCCTTTCACCTGACCACTCATAGCCGGAATGCCTCAGAAACTAGTGACCAAAAGTAGAGAATGTCCAGTCAGAGGAAGAAAAGTAAGAGGGGCAGAGTGCACACGCGTCACACGTCCATAGCGTATGACCTCAGGTACGACTAGGAACACTGACTCGTCACTCTCCATGACTATAAGTGGACACAAAGGCAGCTTCCATTTGTGTACTGAGTGCCTAAGCTGAGCCATGTGCTGGGCTGTGTGCTGGGCCTGGGGAGTGCTGGCAGATTCAGGCATGACCAAGTCAGCCACTGCTCCCAAGGGAACGCTGAATAAACAAATCACTTGTTTCCATGACTCAGTTCCCCCACCCCCCCAGCCCTTAGATCACTTGGATCTCAGACTTGATGACAAGTGAAGCATCCTAAAAGTTAAGCTGTGTTTTCAGCTTCAGAGAGGGTGACTGGAGTTGGAGGGTGTGTTTTGAATACACACACACACACACACACACACACACACACACAGACAGAGGCATTGCTTGGAATGGTGCTAATGCTGAGCATCTGGCATTTCTGTGAGGTACTTTCTAGAGATGTGGCCTCTGAGGACCTGCTTCCAGGGGAGGAGATGCTTGTTTTCAAGGGGCGTTTGTATCTTCCGTTCAGTTTTGTGTACACAGAGCGCATGCAAGTTGGGATCTCCGCATTCTTAATTCTGAGTAGCAGGAGCTTTGTCGATTTGTCAGGGGAACAGGGACTTGTAGAAGGATCCATGTGGCTCCCCTCGTTCTTGTCATGCATGGTTTCTTAAAATGCAGAGGTTGTTTAATTTTTAGTCATTCTGAAGTAGAACATGTCATCCAGGGACCCTTAAATCACAGCTGTCTGAAGCTATCATGGAAAATCCTCCTAGAAATTTGATGATCTCAAACTGAATCACATTTCCCCATCTGTTATTCCTCCATGCCACTCCATTCGTCACCTGTGATCTTTGTTCTATAAAATGTGACTTCATCTTTGGTAGATGACATGGTTGAGTGCCAGGAGACTTTGGGAGGCATTGCTGGGCACAGGGGTCTGTTTGATGTCAGTCCTTGTAAAGCCTCATTCCTCACGTGACTTTTCATTCAGAAGTGGCTAAGAAGACTGGCCTTATCCAGATGGCTGGAGTTTGCCAGCTGTCAGGAGCCAGGCTCCTAAGTCACAGACAATCACACACAGAGATTGTCTGTGACTTAGGAGGGATAATTCTGAAATGCAGTTTGAGTTCAAGTATGGGTTTCCTGAATAGAAATACAACTCTGGCCAGGGTGGAACATTTCCTCTAGCTTCTGTCCTGTGCAGATAGAAGATGAGAAGAGAGAAGATTAAAACCTCAGGGCCCTTTCTTTACAACTCAGATCTGGCTATTCTCCCTGCCTCCTTTCCTGTTTCTTTCTCTCTCTCTCTCTCTCTCTCTCTCTCTCTCTCTCTCTCTCTCTCTCTCTCTCTCTCTCCAGGTTAAGAGGAGACAGAGATGCTGATTAGTCCAGTAGGAAATGGCTCCTGTCAAGTTGAAAAACTAGGAGCAGCCACACTGGCACTGCCCGAGAGTTCCGAAGGCGGCGGTCACAGCCGCACCTACTATAGTTTGGATCTGGAACATTCCCTAAAATGCCCATGTAGGAAAGGCTTAGTCTCCAGCCTGTGCTAGTGGGAAGTGGTGAAAGCTGTAAAAGGTGGAGCCTAGTGGGAGGTCTTCAGGTCTCTGAGGCCTTCTTTTCTCTCTTTCATTCTCTGTCATGTGGTAAATGGGCTTCCTCTGCCCCAAGCTTCTAATGATGTGTCACCAAAGGCCAAACCAATGGGGTCTGCCAGTCACTGGTTTAAACCTTCAAAACTACCAACCAAAATAAACTTTTTCTTTCTTTATAGGTTCATTTATCTCAGGTATTCGTTACAGTAATAGAAAGCTAATTAACCTACCATCCCGGACCCGCCAGGTCTGAGGATGTTTTAGAACAAGATTCCCAAGTGATTCAGATACAGGCACATTCAAATTCTGGGAGCACTGTTTTGAGCTGTCTTCTCTGCTTCGGAATAGTAAGATTGTTGCGCTTTGCAAAATGACAAGGTTTAAGCATAATTTTGAGCTGGGTGGGGAGTTGAGGGTGACTGTTTTAGGGATGATTCTCATATTGGAATAGATGGCTTTTTATTTGGATTTTAGTTGCTTTAAAGTCGATGAATCTTTTCCAACAGGTAATTATAGTCTTTCTTTGCTTAATGATGGGGACATGCTCTTAAGCCATCATTAGGTGATTTGGGCATTATGGAACATAATAGAGTACATATACAAACTTAGAGGGACTGACAGCCTTCTGTACCCCAATCTTCCACACACCTAGTTGGTATGGGGCCTCCTTCACAGTATTCTGCCTGTGTTTCATCACTGGTTGAAGCATCCTCTTGTACAGCATGACTGTAATCATACTGACAGGCCATTTCCTTATTCTGTGCCTTTGTTTCAGAAGTTAGCCTTTTTGCTAAGTGTAGTAAGTCTGGCGAGCTCTTGGTCATTCAGACAAGTCCACGTTGGAGATGCGGAAAGCATAGTGAATTGGGCAGCCTGAAGTAGCAGGGCCGGGGAGCAGCAGGAACCTCCCTGTGGGCTCTGTTGGGAGCCTCAGCCTGCAACTGGAGTCACCTTGGTCTGCAGTGTCATGGGGTTTACAGAACAGGTGGGTCCACCCAGCCAGGGAGAACTTGAATTCTGAGGAGAGGTAGGAGGCATCAGAATGTAGAATCTGATTGAAAGCTATCTTTAAAATTGACCCTTCCTGGGGCTGGAGAGATGGCTCAGCGGTTAAGAGCACCAACTGCTCTTGCAGAGGACCCGGGTTTGATTCCCAGCACCCACATGGCAGCTAAGAACCATCTTTAACTCCAGTTCCAGGGGAATCTGACACCCTCTTCTGATCTTGCAGCATTGCATGACAAGGGTGCACCTACCTAAATGCAAACAGTACACTCATACACATAAAATAATAAATAAATTTTAAAAATTGCCTCTTCCTGTGTTTGTAAGGGGCATTCTCAGATGTCAAGAGTCTAGGGGGGTTCAGTCCATCTTATGTACCATCACTGGGTCCACCTGTTAGGACTGAGTCAGTGTAGTCTTCTGAGCTGATCATTAACTGGTGCTTGTGGCTAGGATGACCCTCAGTTTGGTCAGAACTCATTGATCCCATGGGATAGAACACAGCAGCAGGAACCTGCCCGACCCACCCACTGTTGCTGTCATGTGCCTTCTTTCTTTCATGTACTGAGCCATGAACAGGTGAAGTCACTAGCCTGGGCTGGTGTTGACCTCTGACCTGACTGCTCCACACTTAACCACTCACCCTTGGCAGGTAGCCCAGGGAACTCTAATCAGACCCTGTAGGCAGATACCAGTTCTGGACCCTAGTCAGTTTACCCAGAAGTCACTGTCTCACTCCTCACCTCTCTTTGAAAAATTAGCTTGCTCTCCAAGGAGGTTATCTCTGCAACTATGTTTTTGGGAAAATTCCTGCCCTCCCTGACCCCAGACCAGCTCCTTTAACCCACAAAACTTAAAAATTCCAAAATCTGCCCTTGTCAGTCTATAATCTTGGTCCCTTTGATCCTCAGCTACCTAATGAAAATTAAATGCATTGCTCTGAACTGGAGCAGCTTATGTCAGGGTCTGAATTTTCCTGTGAAGAACAAAGGGGTTTTTTGGCTCTTCCTCCCCTACAGGATCCTAAGATCCTACAGTTTTAATTCTGTTGACACAGGTAAAATAGTGCTGTTGAAATCAAGATGGAGCCCCTGGGGTACCTGAGTGGTATCCCTGCATATTCACAGTCCCTGTGGAGAAACAATCAGATGGTGGGATTGTAGACTCCTGGTGAGACCTTGCCCCATGTAGTCCCACCACAGTGGCTGATGGCTTCTTCTTTTTGCCCCCACCTAGGGCCGGCAGGGTCTGGGCTCCATTTTCGTCTGGGCCTCCGGAAATGGTGGGAGAGAAGGGGACCACTGCTCTTGCGATGGCTACACCAACAGCATCTACACCATCTCTGTGAGCAGCACCACTGAGAACGGGCACAAGCCCTGGTACCTGGAGGAATGCGCCTCTACCCTTGCCACCACCTACAGCAGTGGAGCCTTCTACGAACGGAAGATTGTAAGTTATCTTGGCAGATGGAGGAATCTTTCCTTAAGAGCACTGAGTTGGGTCTGAGGTCCTAGCCTCATCCCTCCATAAACCAGCTGAGCCTGAGGTCAACCCCAGTGCCTTGGCAACCTGCCTCAGACCTGGCCTTACTCATCTGTACCCAGAAATGCCAATTAAACCCTCTCTGGCTTTAGAGATCTAAAAATGTCACTTAAGAATGGGGTACACCCTCATCATGTCTCCTTTTAGTTCTCTGGAATCCTGTGGTCACATCAGGCAGAGTTCAATTGACCAGCCCTGTTCTGAAGAGTGAAATAGAAAGAGAAAGTCTCGATGGCTGTGCCCTGGACAGTTGGAAGCAGAGCAGCGGCTTTTGTCTGTTCTACATACTGCAAAGAACAAAACTGATTTTTCTTTTCCTCTTCTTTGAAGTGCTTGGAACCCACATCAGGCACCACATTCCAAGCCCCTGATTTATTTTTCAAATGGTAACTGGTTTAGTCTATGGATAGAATTCATGCTTCTTCCTCCCTTACATTCCTCCCTACATAAAAAAAAAGAGGGAGGGAGGAAGGGTTTCCAGTCCAAATTAATGCAGAATTTGGAGGCATAGTCATTAAGTTAATTTGTAGACACTTTATTTTTCATTTAATTTTTATATATGCAGATCATTTTTTAATTATATTTTAAGGGATTCACAATATAAGAGCACAGTTGTTTTCAGATCACATTAATGTTGCTCAGTTTGCCATACAATTAGGTAATTGGCGCTAGCATCCACAGATGAGGGATACCATTCGTCATCTGTTTTTCTGGGACTGTGTTACTTCACTCAGCATGATATCTTCTAGCTCCAGCCATTTACCTGAAAAGCTCATGATGTCATCTTTCTTTACCACTGCATAGAACTCCATTGTGTAGGCGTACCACATTTTCTCTATCCACTCGTCAGTTGAGGGGCACTTGGGTTGGTTCCAGCTCCTTGCTATTGTGAACAGAGCTGAAATAAATATGGCTGTGCATATATCTCTGCAGTAAGATGAGTCTTGTGGGTACGTGCCCAGGAGTGGTATGGCTGGGTCAGGTGGCAAGTTCATTCTAAGTCTTCCAAGGGTTCTCCACACTGCTTTCCATAGTGGCTGTATGAGTTTACATTCCCACCAGCAGTGGATGAGTGAAAGTGTTCCCCTTTCCCCACAACCTCTCCAGCACTTGGTATCATTTGTTTTCTTGATCCTAGCCAGTCTTATTGGAGTAAGATGATATCTTAAAGTGGTTTTGATTTGCATTTCCTTAATTACTAATGATGCTGAACACGTCTTAAGATGTTTCTCAGCCATCTTTAATTCCTCACTTGTGAAGTCTCTGTTCAGCTCTTTGCTCTATCTATTGAGTGGGTCATTTGTTTTCTTAGATACTTTAAAAGCAAGACCATAGTGCTGACCAGACATGGTTTAATTTTAAAGCTCACTGGTACCTTTTCCTTTCTCCCACTATTCAGCCACATCTTTAGAAATTATTTTCGGGGGGGCTGGAGAGATGGCCTAGCGGTTAGGAGCGCCGACCGCTCTTACAGAGGACCCGGGTTCGATCCCCAGCACCCACATGGCGGCCTAGAACCGTCTGAAACTCCAGTTCCAGGAGAACTCCAGTTCCAGGGGAGTCCAACACCCTCTTCTGACCTCCGCGGCATTGCACGACACGGGTGCACAGACTTGCATGCAGACAGTACATTCATACACATACATAAATTAAAAAAAAAAAATTTATAAAAAAAAAAAAAAAGAAATTATTTTCAGGGATGGAGAGATGGCTCAGTGGTTAAGAGCACTGACTGCTCTTGCAGAGTACCTGGGTTCAATTCCAGCACCCACATGGCAGCTAAGAACCATCTTTAGTGCTGGGCAGAGGCAGGTGGATCTCTTTGAGTTCAAGGCTAGCCTGGTCTACATAGCAAGTTCCAGGCCAGCTAGGGCTACAGGAAGACCCTGTCTGTCTGAAAAACACCAAAAGAAATATTTTCAAATTTATTTTTACATTTTTCTGAGGGAGTACACAGGCTTCCCATTCTCCATGTGCTGTGCACCGTGGAAGGTTACCCACCATCATTCTGCCACCAACCTGGGAGTGATCCAGTTCACAAAGGTGTTAATTTAAGTCATTACTTTCCCTTTCTGCAGATGGGCAGCTGAGTCTCTGAACCATCTCCTTTTCGTCTACACTTGAGCAGGGACTTCTGAATCCCTTATTAAACAGACGCTTGGACTGAAACCCAGCAAAGGCCTACTGGCTGATATCGGACACACTGTACCAGGGGCTGTGTGCTGGGAGGATGGTGGCAATAGTTTTCTTCATCCCTCCCCCCTTTTGGAGATTTCTCATGAACCCCAGGCTGGCCTTGAACTCATGATATAGTAGAAACTTGTCTTAAACTCCTGATTTTCCTGCCTTCACTTTTCCAAATTCTGGGATACAGGCATGTACCACCATGTTCAGCTTTATTATTATTTTTTTTTAAAACAAAATTCCCTCCTCTGAGCAAATACATGGGTAAGAAAAACGTAGTTGGGAGAAGGGAAAAGAGAGAATATAGTGTCAGAGTTGCTTCCGTGGTCCTGATGACATGGGTGGCACGTTTTGTCTGCTTACTAGAGTCCAGTTTTTGCCTCACTGAGGCCGCTTAGAAGTTCTACAAGGGGCTAAGTAAGCTCCCTAGACAGTCAGTGCAGCACAGTCTTGAGTTCAGGTGAGCTCTAGAAAGAGCCAAAGCGTGGTTTCCATGTGTCCCTCCTTCTCAGCCAGTGAGTACCTAACAGCATTCACCACAGTCAGCGATGCCCTGTGTAGGCAGTGATGCCCTTTATCAGAGAATTAAAACTTAAAGTGAGGCTCTGTGACCTGAAGACAAGGGTCAGTCCATTTGTAAACATGAGTGGAGTTCCAAGCGTGGTCCTGGGACTCAGCAATGCACTACCTGCTTTGTTAATCCATCTCTGTCATGAAAGTCCCTCAGTTCACTCTAGAATCCTCTTCTCTGAACCCGAAGAGCCAACCTGGGGCCTTGCTTGCTGTCAGTTGCTGGGCTTCCAGCCCATTTACAAAGCATTGAGTGTGTGCAGGTGCCCCTCTGTAATCTGTGCACAAGCCACTAAAAGGCGTATCACTGTGCCATTTGCACATGAAAAGGCCGGGGACAAGGAAGTTGCTGCTTTCCTTGATCTCTTTTCCTTCCTCAGGTTGAGGAGCCTTAGCCCTGAGGAATGGGCATGGAAGAAGTTGGTTTCTGCTAAGGTCGCTGTCGGATCCTCCCATGCACATATGATACATATCTGATACCCCTCCTCTGGGGAACAGTCAGCCCAGATGAAGCATGACCAGAAAAATATGCTCTGTGTGGGAAGATCGATTGTTATTGCTGGAGAATTCATCCTCAAGGGTTATATAAAATGGCCACTGGAGCCCAAGCTTCCTGTTGCTGTCATAACAAGTTATCACAAACTTAGAATAACATCTTTTTTTTTTAATTAATTTTTTAATTTTTATTTTTTATTTATGTGTATGAATGTATTGTCTGCACGCAAGTTTGTGCACCCGTGTCGTGCAATGCCACGGAGGTCAGAAGAGGGTTTCGGATTCCCCTGGAACTGGAGTTCTCCTGGAATTGGAGTTTCAGACAGTTCTCAGCCGCCATGTGGGTGCTGGGGATCGAACCCGGGTCCTCTGTAAGAACGGTCGGTGCTCTTAACCGCTAGGCCATCTCTCCAGCCCCTAGAATAGCATCTTAAAGCAGCACAAATGGACACCTTGTAGGTCAGAAGTCCAACAGCCTCAACTGGCTCTCTACACTGAGTCCCACAGGCTGAAGTAAGGTGTCAGAAGGGTCCTTTTACTTTCGGACAGCTCTAGGGGACATCCATCCTTGCTCATTCAGTCTATGGGTAGAATTCAGCTCCCTGTCCTATGACCGAGGTCCCCATTTTCTAAAGCACATTCTCATTTCTAGAGCCTCTCCCCTGACTGTTTCGCTAGCTTCCCCTTCAAAGCCAGCTGTGATGGCTGAAGTCGTCTCAGACCTCACCTCTTCAACAGATTTTGCTGCCTTCCTCTTCCACTTTTAAAGCCTTCTGATTCTATCAGGCCCAACTGGATAATCCAGGATAATCTCTCTGATTGAAGGTTGGGAACCATAATTCCATCAGCAGAGTGCATGGGATTAAAACTAGGAGCAAAAGTCACAGGGGCCGAGGCTGGAGAGATGGCCTAGCGGTTAAGAGCACTGACTGCTCTTGCAGAGGACCCGGGTTCGATCCCCAGCACCCACCTGGCAGCTAAGAACCGTCTGTAACTCCAATTCCAGGAGAACTCCAGTTCCAGGGGAATCTGAGACCCTCTTCTGACCTCTGCAGCATTGCACAACACGGGTGTACAAACCTACATGCAGACAGTACATTCATACACATACAGAAATAAATAAAAAATTAAAAAAAAAAATAAACTAGGAGCAAAAGTCACAGGGGCCGTGATCCTGCCCATCACAACTGAACTCAGTGCTGATCCTGCCACCTCTGTTCCCCGTCACCTCCAAGGGAAGGAGGCCCAAGTCAGGCCCCTCAGAGCCCTAGGTGGCAGAGGCAGCTTTGTCTTCCTGAGAACAGCAGCCTCACTGTCCCACTTAGCAGGCCTTGTGATGTCAAAATCACTTCAGGATTGTCTGAGACAGGCATCCAGGCAGAGACCTTAACCCACAACCTTTCAGCTAAAGGTAGAAATACCATGTGCACTGCTGAGCACTGCATGAACAGCAGTTTTCAGCCGCCCTGAAGCCTAGGGTCACCAAGCTGAGCTCTGCACATTAGTGGTAAGAGTATAGTGCCAAGACTCAAGAAGAAAGGCCTGGGGAGTGGGGGGAGCATTTCATCTTGTCTTACCTGTTGCTCTGCACAGGCTTCTGTGGTATTCAGGGACATGCTGAGCTGATGTTTTAGAAAAGCTCCCAGCTGCTTCTCTTTCCCTGCCTCATCCCCCTGTTCACACCCTGAGATGCACCTGTTCCTGCAGCCCTCCTGCAGCTTTGCAGCTGAGTGCAAAGCTGTTCAAAGGGTGAGCCAGACTTTACCTCCTGTCTTTTCTGTGTCTGGCAACCAAAGGCACTTGTTCCAGTGGGCAGCATGCTGAGGGTCTTGATTCTCTCTAAGGGAGTCGCCTCTCCACCTCCCTGCCTCACACACCCCCCTCTCTCCCAGGTCACCACCGATCTGCGGCAGCGCTGCACGGACGGCCATACTGGGACCTCGGTCTCAGCCCCCATGGTGGCGGGCATCATTGCCTTGGCTCTAGAAGCAAAGTAAGTTCCACTTCCTTCTTCTCCTTATGAAAACGTTTTTGTAAGCTGGTAAAACACCTGACATGAGAGCTGTCACTCAGCGTTTTGAAGTGATCCTCTCACCCATGTGTGGCACATTCCCACTAATGTGAAGCCATCGCATCTCCAGAACTTTGCCATCGTCCCTATTAAACACTAACTCCCTGTATTGGCCCACTCAGGCTGACAGAAAAGGTGGCTTATATGAGGGAATTTTTAAGACCTCAAAGTTCCAGATGAAGGCGAGCAGCAGGGTTGGCATCTCCTTGGCTCGCAGATGGCTGCCTTCTGCACATGCCACTGTTTGGCCAGCCCTCTGTGGGTATCTGTGCCCAGATTTCCTTTCTTCATAAAGACATCACTCATACTGGACTCAGGCCCATGGTAATAACCTCATGCATTGGAATTATCTTTTTCTAAAAGCCCTATGTTAAAATATAGTGATATTCTGAAGATTTAGGGCTTAAGACTTCAGAACATGCCATAGTTCAGTCCATAGCATGTCCCATTCCCTCTCCTCCAGCCACTGACAAGCACCATGCTACCCTCTGTCACGATGAAGTTGACTACTTTAAGTACCTTATGGAAGTGAAACCATACAGTTCACCTGGAACATCCCTAAGCCAAAACCCCCACATACCAAATACTTCAAAATCTAAAACATTTTCACTGCTCTGAAAGTTTCAGATTTTAGAAGAATTTTAGATTTGGATTTTCAGACTAGGTCTCTTCAACCCATGAAGTCTATGCAGATAGTTCAGAATTTAGTATCCAGAAAAGGTCTGGTTACAAACATTTTGGATAAGGGATCCCCACCTTCTTTGTGGGTTTCGTGTGACTCCTGTGTGTTATAGCCCGTGTCGGAATTTCCTTCCTTTTCTTTAGGCTGTTCTTCTGATGGGTACAGAGTGGGTTTTTCTTCATAAATTCCACTGTCTCCACTCCATTGTAGGACCCCAGAGCCTCCATGACCAGAGCTTTCCACCCGCTTCCCATTCGTTACTGTGCACCCAAACCATACACTAGGCTGTCACAGCTTCCCTTTCCTGGAATCTTGGTTCACAAAATGACAATGAAGTGTACTGCTTTTTCTACCATAAGCCCCATAAAATCCCCTGGGGTTATTAGTGTGTGAATGAGTCAGAAAGAAAAGAATGAACTACCTGTATTATTACTTTTTTCTTTGCTGTAACAAAGAAAATTCCTGACAGAAGCAGTTTAAGAGAGGAGAGATTTAATTTGGCTCATAGTTAAAAGAGATGCAGCCCATAATGGCGAAGAAGGCATGGAGGCCGGGGCTTGTCCACAGTCACAGGAGCTTGTGGCATAGCTTGTTATATCTCGACAGACAAGAAACAGTGCAGACTATAAGTGGGGGGCTCAGCTTTTAACTGAAGGTCCACCCTAGTGACCCATGTCCTCCTGCTAGGCTCCACCCTGTCAGAGGTTCCACAGCAACCGCCAAACAGTGCCATCAGCTAGAGACCAAGTGTTTGAACTTGGGAGCCAAATAGGGGACATGCTCCCCACCCAAAAAAAAAAAAAAACAACTTCATGTGCAATTTTGGAGTCAAGAGACAAATTTCAGTTTAAACATCAATGGTCAATGGTCACAGAATAACCCAGACATTTGCAGTAGTTACTTGTAGATGAGTTTTGTTTTGTTTTGTTTGATGGTCTTTTTGAGACAGGGTCTCCCTTTAGTCCCAGCTCTCCTGGAGCTCACTATATAGACCAGGCTAGCCTTGAACTCACAGAGATCCACCTGCCTCTGCCTCCTGAGTGCTAAGATTAAAGGCGTGAGCTACCATGCCTGGCTTGAGTTTTTAAATGATTCAGAAAGAATGTTTGGGATTTTCAGATCCTTGTAATTATGCATACTTGCATGTGGATTTCCATACAGCCAAACACCATAACATTAAAATGCTACCAGTTTAACAAAAAGAGCTAAACATTTTCAATTTTAGGCAAAAATGTTAGTTTCTGTGTTCTGAGCTCTTTTTAAAAAATGACTACATTAAAAATAATCAGTAGCTTAGAAATCTTATGGAAGCTGAAGAAAAAAAAGAAAAACTAAAAATAAATAAATAATGCATAGTAGAGAATAACTTGCTGATCCAGCACTCTTAGCTGGTCATTATTATCACTCAGAACATTAACAAGTAATGACAACAGAAGCCAGAAATTTGTCAGGCTCCTAGGGTGGGGACCTCCAAAGATTTCTTACACTGGGTCAGTCAGAAGCTGGAAATGTTCTTGTTTCTTCCGTGGAGAGAGGCTAGACATGCCAGAAAGGGGCACTGGTTCCTGCTCTTCTGGGCGCATGACCTCTTGGTTCTTCTAAACCAGAGATGAGCAGTTCTGCCTGGCAACTATGCATGAGGGTCTGGCTGAAACTTACAGGAAACATCTGCAGCTTCATGCATGGGCTGACTGCACTGAACACCTACCTCCCCATGCTTCATCCCAGTTTGTGTCATAAGTCTTATAAAAGTCCACAGATTAATAGCTTGACATGCCGTTTCCTGGGACCACTTCTGTTATGCAGGACCTCTGAATTCTTCCTTTCATTCTTCTAAGCTCACATAATAAAATTCTTTCTAAAACGCTAAAAAAAAAAAAATGTCTCAATAATTAGTTACTTGTGTGGAAAGTTGCATTGTCATACTTAGCAAGTCATCACTCTCTGTTTTCCTCTATTCCCTACTGGAAACATGCAAGGAATGTTGTTAGTCAAAGCTAAACAGAAAACAAGCCCTGCTTAATGACGGGTTGTCCCATTAAGCTTGTCTGTGCACCCGTGAAAACTAAGACCAGCCGTCTTCCTGGTCTTTGTGTCTACTCAGAAATCTGCAGGTGTGCATCAAACATTTATAACAGTGCTTACTCAGAACTTTCTGATTGGTCAAAGAAGGAGGAAAGGTGTC
Source organism: Rhizomys pruinosus (assembly GCA_009823505.1). Classification (NCBI taxonomy): domain Eukaryota; kingdom Metazoa; phylum Chordata; class Mammalia; order Rodentia; family Spalacidae; genus Rhizomys; species Rhizomys pruinosus. The sequence goes on along the minus strand of VZQC01010467.1, from coordinate 4,604,769 downwards.
CAGGGACCCTGGCTTGGAGACTGAGATGTCCATCAGGCCCAGGCAGTAGGCAGGGCCCCAGCATTGCCTTCCTTCTGTGTTCACTGTCACTGAAAAGGCAACTGAGACAAAGCAGAAGGTTCTAGAGGAAGACACTCTGAGTAGGGAGGGGAGAACTCATGGACTGCATGGAAGAATGAAAAAAGGCCAGGTTGCTGGGCGTGGTGGCGCACGCCTTTGATTCCAGCACCCAGGAGGCAGAGGCTAGCAGATCTCTGTGAGTTCAAGGCCAGGCTGGTCTACATAGTGAGTTCGAGGCTAGCTGGGGCTATAGGGAGACCCTATCAGGAAGGAAGGAAGGAAGGAAGGAAGGAAGGAAGGAAGGAAGGAAGGAAGGAAGGATAAGAATTTCTCCCTATAGGATGGAAGGGAGGGGAGGGGAGGAGAGGAGGGGAGGGNGAAAGAAGAGGAGGAGGAAGAGGAGGAGGAAGAAGAGGAGGGAGTGGGCAGGGGAGGGGAGAGGAGAAAATAGAAAAGGGAAGAATGGAAGGGGAGGGGAGGAGAGGAGGGGAGGGGAGGGGAGGGAAGGGAAGGGAAGGGAAGAGAGAAAGAGAGAAAGAGAGAAAGAGAGAAAGAGAGAAAGAGAGAAAGAAAGAGAGAAAGAGAGAAAGAGAGAGAGAAAGAGAAAGAGAGAAAGAGAAAGAGAGAAAGAGAGAGAGAAAGAAAGAAAGAAAGAAAAAGAAAGGAAAGAAAGAAAGAAAGAAAGAGAAAGAAAAGCAGTATAAGAATTTCTAAGGGCTATAACCAAATGGTTAGAGTGCTTGCCTAGCATGAATGAAGTACTCAGTTTGATCTCTAGCAAAAGAGAGGAAGAGAGGGAAGGAAGGAGGGAAGAAGGAAGGGAGGGAAGGAAGGAGGGAGGTCGGTATCAGATAAGCCTATTTGTGTGCCTCCCTGCCACACAGAACTAATCCTCATAGAAACAGAACAAATGTCCCTAAGCCAGAAGAGGAGGGCACATAGAAGGAAAAGCTGTCTCCGAAGAAATAAAACGGCCTGGCATGGGGAGAAGTTCAGCATAAAATAAATACAAATAAAAAGGGCAAAGAATGCTTTCTAACTTTTTCCCTTTCAGATGTAGTATGTCTTCAGTTCTAAGGCTCATGCTTTCTGGTACCTTAGTGTTAAAGGTAAGGAAGACTGGCTTCAGCGTCTTTGTGAAGGCCACACTGACTTGCAGCAATAGTTTGCTGCATCTGGGCTACAGCCACATGGGCTTTGTTTGAACTCCAAAGCCCGAGCCTGTGGCCACTCCACAGGTTACATACCCTGGGGCTCTTGGGTCCACAGAATCTCTCTTGCCCTGAGGTTGTCCTATGGACCTTCATGAGGGAATAGGCAGAGAACAAGGAGAGGGCAGCAAGTCAGCCTGTGCCAGGTGGTGACCTGGAGACTGGATAGCTGGATGTGGTGAGAGGGCAGTGACCGGCAGGCGGAGAGCACAGGAAGAACCAGGGGAGACCAGAGCTAGAGCCTGAAATGGGAACCTGAGGGAAGGCTGCGCCTAAGACTCAACATCAGCTGAGCTCCTTGTAGGAAGAACAGTAGCGTGGGAGCCAGTGGTGCAGAGTGACTAGATCAGCCACTGTGGAAAACAGTATGGCGGTTCCCCCCACGTTAAACCCAGAATTGACCTATGAACCAGCAACCCCACTTCTGTGAACTGAGGAAAGAATCTGGACAGATATTGTGTTGTAACAGGAATGAACCTTGAAGGCATCTTCCTAAGTGAGTAAGGCAAATACTCTTTTATTATTGCATCTATAAGAGAGACCTTAAAAGTCAAATTCATAGGACCAGAAAGAAGAGTGGGGGGTGCCAAGGACTGAGGAAGTGGGGATGGAGAGTTGCTGTTTAATGGGTAGATTGTTGGTTTGGGGAGATAAGATTTTGGGTAGTTTTGACTGGTGGTGATCATTGTCCAGCAGTGAATGAACCTAATGCCAGACACTGAACTGTATACTTAATCATGGTAAAAATGGTAAGTTTCATGTTATGGACATTTTAACACACACACACACACACACACACACACACACATAACACACATACAGTGATCACTTGAAAAATGGTGTGTCCCACAGTCCTGGTGTGTCCCATCTGTTCCAGGAACACACATGTCACAGGCATGCATTTGTAGCGAAAAGGTGTGTTCATTGCTTAGGCTCCTGGGACAGTCCTGACCACCCTACTCATCTTTATTTCAACAGTCCTAAAAAGATAGTATGGAAAGAAAGTGTTTTTGAGGGGGATATTAAGATTTAATGTCTTTAAAGGTAAGAATAGATGCTCATTTGTTCCTGGCTAATATTCTGATTGATAAAAAGATCGTTTGGATTTGTATCCACTTAATAAAATATCTTTAAGTATTTTTTGGTTGAACTGTGAGTGGAATCCTGATCCTGTATTTCAAACTTGTCACTCAGCTGTTAGTAGTAATGGCGAGTCAGATGTAGCTTTGCATGAGCTATATTTAAAGCAAACTTGCAGAAGGCTTGCATGTTCAAATATCCAGATTCCATGACAATTAATGCTGTATAGAAGACAAGAATAGGGATTTCATTTTGTTTCTCTCTGCTTAGTGATAGTGTAGAAAACATTATTCTCATCAAATCCAAGTTGCTGTAGAATATAAAATGCATGCTTTATGTCCCTAAAAACCTTGTGTTACAAATACAATCTGTTTATATTTATCAGAAGTTTTGTAATTTTTTTTAATTTTAGTTTAATTTTATTTTTTATGTATATGAATGTACTGTCTGCATGTAGGTTTGTGCACCCGTGTGCAATGCTGCGGAGGTCAGAAGAGGGTGTCAGATTCCCCTGGAACTGGAGTTAAAGACGGCTCTCAGCCACCACGTGGGTGCTAGGGATCAAACCCGGGTCCTCTGCAAGAGCAGTCGGCGCTCTTAACCGCTAGGCCATCTCTCCAGCCCATAATTTTTATAGAGTTCTTTTAGACTAAGAGTTATTTAGATTAGAAAAATTACAATTAGACTATCCAGAATCATGCTCAGCACCCCCAGAAGATGTAGTGTGGTTCTGATTGCTATGGACAGAAGAGTTATAAGAGGCATCGAAGGATAAGAGTGAACTTGATTTCAGAGGTGCTTAAAATGTAGGCAAGGGACTGTAGAAATGATGTGCTTAATAGCACTGGCTGCTCTTGTAGAAGGCCTGGGTTCAGTTCCCAGCACCCACATGGCAGCTAACAACCATCTGTAATTCCAGTTCCAGGGGATCCAGTGCCCTTTTCTGACTTCTGTGGGCATTGTATATAATGGATGTACTTCACATACATGCAGGCAATATACTTGTATGCACAAAATAAAAATAATCAAGTATTTTTTAAAAAGAGAATAAAAAGGATAAGCAGATAGATCTTTGGATCCAAGAAATATGTTCCTTGATTGTCATTGGTGGCCATGTGTTCTTTGATGGTACATTCTGCTGTGTACCAAAAGGAAGTGTAAATTTAGAATTCCTACAGTCTGTAGCCTGTGAGTCTCCATAGAACTGAACACAGCTTATGGCATGCTTGTGTGTGATGAAGAATTGTTCCAAATTCTTGATAAGCATTTACAGTAACATTAAATGTTTTCTTCTCCCGGAGATGGAGAGATGGGTCAGCATTTAAGAGCACCAACTGCTCTTGCAGGGGACCCAGGTTCAAATCCCGGCACTCACATGGCAGCTAAGAACTGTCTTTAACTCCAGTTCCAGGGGAATCTGACACCCTCTTCTGACCTCCGCAGCATTGCATGACATGGGTGCACCTACTTACATGCAGACAGTACACTCATACACATAAAATAATAAGTTAAAAAATGAAGTTTTCTTTTCCCTACTTCCATAACGCCCTAAACAATTTCATGTGGAGTTTGGCAGTCAGGCTAGGTTTTTTGTGCCTGTGGGTTTCAGATCCTTTGAACTCTTCTTGCTTAGGGTTCAGTTTCTGGAAACCAATTTTTGTGAAGTGAACCCTTGCAGAGAGGTATGCAGGCTGAGCCTGGGGCTGGCTCCCTGTACTTCTGAATGGCCTGCCTGGCAAGTGCCACTAACTTCAATGGTCTGTGCTGTGTCATTGCAGCAACCAGTTAACCTGGAGGGATGTGCAGCACCTGCTGGTGAAGACATCACGGCCAGCCCACCTGAAGGCAAGCGACTGGAAAGTCAACGGTGCTGGGCATAAAGGTGCGGGGGCTCCTGGTGGGCTGGGTGAGACCCTCTGGTGACCCTTGAGGAGGCCCCAAATAACATTGTTATCATTGACTGTGTGTCACAATAACTAAAAAAAAAATGCATTTGCAATGGGTTAGGGAAAGTTTCCTGGAACATACCTGACATGAAATGATGGACAGCCCTGGGGTCCCTGGATGGAATCCATGTCCCTAAAATGCCAGGACTTTTGCTATGTGCAGAGACCACTTGTACCAGAGTGTATTTAATAGTTCTATATCAATTCCCTTCTTGTTTTTTATTTTTGCTTTTTCATAAAGAAGTATAATTTATAGAACAACTTTATATCCAAGAATGGCACATGTATCTGTGATCCTAGCACTTGGGAGCCTGAAACAATTGGATCATGAGTTCCAAGCCAGCCTGGGCTATACAAGACCTTACTAAAAAAGAAGCTTTATTATCTAGTGAATGATAGATTTGGATATATAAGCCTCAGAACTGGGGAAGATGAATTTGAGGTCTGCCTGGACTAGATGGTGAGACCCTGTCTCACAAGCAAAAACCAAAAACCTAAGGGCTAGGGATGTAGATTAGTATTTAGAATGTTTTCCAAGCATGTATAAGGCCCTGGATTGTATTCCCTGCAACATATATACATACATATATACATACAGATACACAAACACATATATACATACACACATACCTAGGCACCATACATAGACACATACCCAGATACACACACACACACACACACACACACACGTGTTACTTTAACTCTAAATTTGCTGCTGGCCAGTCCCTATTTGTACAGGTTACTCATGGCACACAGGACCTCTGCCCAGCCCAGCACACTACAAAACATCACCTCTGGTCAGACTGGGTTATCCCAGGTATTTGGGGTCTCTGCAGGAGGACATTATAAGAGATACTTAAAAATAGTTCTGTTGGCCACAGTGTGTTAGGGAAAACTTTTCACTTCTTCAGAAGCTCAGGGCCAACTATTTTGACTCCAAGCCTGATACTGCTATCTGTATATTGAGGTCAAGCATTGTTATTGGGAGTGACAGGAACATTCTTTAGAATAAGGAGGCCATTGACTGGGTCTCCTACATCTCTTCAGGTGGTGGTAGTGCACTGTAACAGGAGCTCCCTTGCATTTCAATTTTGGCCTAATTAAATAGGAAAATAGATTGTATCAAGTCTCAACCTTGCCTCTGAAATTAAACTGAAAATTTTCTCCCTTGGCCAAGTTAAATACTGGATCTAGCCAGCCCCACAAGCTTTCCTGACTGTGTGCTATGCCATGCTGCTAACCTTGAGCACTATGGGACTCAGTAGAGAAAGAAAATGATGTTTTAACAAGTTGGTCTCGTTTTATTGTGTTTATTATACATCATAGTCTTGTGTCTGATTTTCTTGGGTAGGGGTTGTGAGCATGTGGGCACGCACGGGGACTCAGGCCCAGCGCCTCATGCAGGCTCGGCCTGTACCTACCACTGAGCAACACTGGGCTCTGAGGCTTTCAGTTCTGCTCCTCTCATCTAGTCTAAGTTTCAGGGGCCATACATACTGACAGGTCCTTCTGTAAAGAAACCTGATCTTGTCCCTTCAAAAAGAAGTCCTGTACTGTCCTCTCCTGTCACAAAATGGGACGCATGTCCAGATGACCCTAAGTAAAAGGAGTTAAGTTCAGAGGGTAATGCAGCTGGGTGCACTCAGAGGGACCCATCTGCACCCTGGGATCTAGGACCTCAAGGTGACATGGTTGCCGTGTGCTTCTGGGACCTGTAGAGTTGGGGGGTGGCCTTGCTCCCTTCCCAGGGAGGCAGAAGCCAGCTCTGAAGGTCCTGTTTTTTCAGTTAGCCATCTGTATGGATTTGGCTTGGTGGATGCCGAAGCTCTTGTTCTGGAGGCGAGGAAGTGGACAGCAGTACCATCCCAGCACATGTGTGTGGCCACTGCAGACAAGAGGCCCAGGTAAGGTTCTGCTCTGACACCAGTGACTTCAAAGACCAGGGACATGGTTGTATAAAAAGGTGGGCGGGGCAGTGTTTAAGCCTGGATCCCCATGCCCACAGACAGGAACACATGTGTGCATGTACAGGATGCTGCCACCTGTATGTGCCTGAATTTTATGTTATGAATTGTGCAGGTAGGAGAAGGTGCACTTCTAGATCTGAGCCCTGGTTCCTTTTGCAACAGATTATGCCATTGTCTGGTCCTGTTTCTCAGCCTGAATCCTTTGGCTTAGAATTGGAAAGTCTCATCCATAAGGTTTAGCATAACCAAGTAGACCAGGGAATCTGCCTTCCCCAAGGGGTATAACCAGAGGGACAGCCATAAGAGTCCTTTCCGTCTCACTCACTAGAGGTTGGTGCTGCAACCCGGGCCCAGCCCTGCCCTAGAGCCACAGTGTTAACAAGAGAAGCAGCGGCTCTGGTCTTCTCTATTGTAGGCTGGGGTGTGGGGTTCACACAGACTGCACAGCAGTGCTGCATTGCTTCTCTGTTGTAGGCTGGGGTGTGGGGTTCACACAGACTGCACAGCAGTGCTGCATTGCTTCTCTGTTGTAGGCTGGGATGTGGGGTTCACACAGACTACACAGCAGTGCTGCATTGCTTCTCTGTTGTAGGCTGGGATGTGGGGTTCACACAGACTACACAGCAGTGCTGCATTGCTTCTCTGTTGCAGGCTGGGGTGTGGGGTTCACACAGACTGCACAGCAGTGCTGCATTGCTTTTATCACGGCCCATAAACCTTCTTAGGGCTTAAGCAGTGGAATGTTTAAATAAACCTGGAACAGTGGGCTGCAGGACCCTGACTCATCTCTTTCCCTGTGTTATCTTTTGGAGGATGTTTTTCTAAACCAGTTACATGTGTTTGTAATGCAAATCAGATGGGGAGAAAACTACTCATTCAAAGATCAGGTGTGCTTTGTAAGAAAGTGAACTTGATGTTTTGCTACCTTTGGGAAATAATGTGATTGAATAAGATTTGATGAAGTAATTAGCAGAATTGGGACGTGGCTCTGGTAGAACACCTGCCGAGCGTATGCAAAGCCCTGGGCTCCATCCCCACACTGAATGACTAAAACTAAAAACTGGAGCAGGGGAGATAGCTCAGTGAGCAAAGTGGATGAAGACCCGAATTTGGATACCCAGCACCCATGTAACAAGCTGGGCGCTGGAGACAAGAGGATCCTGAGAGCCAGCTGGCCAGCCACTCTAGCCAATCAGTGAGCTCTGGGTTCAACGTGAGGGCCTGTATCAAAAGATAAAGTGGAAAACAGCTATCTCAGCCTTCGGCCTCCATATATGTATGCATGCCCTCCCCAGCATGCCCTTCCGACACACACATGCACAGAGAGAGAGAGAGAGAGAGAGAGAGAGAGAGAGAGAGAGAGAGAGAGAGAGAGAGAGAGAGAGAGAGAGAACGAGAATGAAACATTGCTTTATCAACACATATAGATCACTTCTTCTGTGAATACATCTGCCTAATCTTTGCAACAAAATGGTGAGTTGTGTTTCTTGAGCATGTCTTTAAAACTGTAGGAGTTCAGAAAGTATTCACTGCATGAATAATCACTAAAGGATCTGCAGAAATACGGCATTTCCATCCTGTGGCTAACTGCCGACTGACCACCCGGCCATCTCTCTAAGGCCCAGCAGGTCTGCAGCCAGCAGGCAGGTCTCACTGTTGGCTTCCGGGTTTCCTCTAAAGAGCCTTAGTGCTGTACTTAAGAAAGCGAGAGATGCTGTAAGATAAAGGAGGCCTTTGCTTGTGCTGGCTTTGTCTGTTTGAAACTGCCTGCAATCCAGGCAGTGAGCACTGATGAGGCTAGCTCAGCTTCTCAGATTCTTGACCTGCAGGACTGCCCACTCACTCCCGCCCAGTTAGGGAGGCTCCTGAATGAAGCATTCTTCTCTTGCCAGAAATCTGTTTAAGATGGTAGAGTGGTGCCTTGGTGGCGAGTGGTTGTTTTTATTTTTATTTTATTTTGTTTTCTGAGTGAAAGCACACAAAGTCTAGACAGCATAGGTTGAGGGAACCCACCATAACATACAGTGTAACATTGTTCTGTCTTTTGAGGAACATAAGGACCCTACAAACTGCAAGAGAGAGCAAGAATCGGACTTCTGTTTCTACAGGAAAATCATCTTTCCCTTTTGCCATTTCTGACTCTGTCTGGAATTTTCAGCCAGCCTGTTTCAGACTTGCCTGAGCCTACCACTCAATTGTTCCTAAGGACAGGAGAGCCTTCAGAGAGAGTGGTGTCACTACGGGGGAGGGGGCAGATACACCCTCTCCGCCAGCCAGCGCACCTTATCTCCTGGGGACCGACAGTTGGGGAAGTCAGTCATCAGTACCAGGGCTGCTGGTCCTCATCCCCCAGTTGCGTGCTTCCCTCACCCAGTTTTTCCCCAGCTGAGATCACCTGAGCTCCCAGCGCTACTTCCTTTGCTGACACTGCTCAGATCAGCTGGATCCTCTCTCAGCCTCCTTCTGGGTTCATTCTCTCACAGTATAATCCCAGGTCTTTATCCCACACCTCATCTGCTTCCCATGGCTAGACAGAGAGAAAGAGACAGACACAGAGAGAGAGAGAGAGAGAGAGAGAGTCAGAGGGACTGATAGAGAGACATAGAGACTGACTCTATACTGTGAGTGAATACTTGTGTATATTACTTGGGGGTACATTTACTTCCCTTTCCTCTTGTTTAAAGGAAATACTACTGTGGTATTACCAAAGGTCAAAGGACTATGTTCACTGGACATTAAGTCTGGGACCTAGCAACATTGTGGCCATACCTGCTGTGTCCTCTGTGATGTTGTGTGGGGTCCTGAGAGAGGCTAGGGTGGTAGAGCATCCATCCGTTTACTCACCGGTAAGGGCAGTGACCCTGTCCTAGTCTGAAGGGAAATGCATCTCTCTACAGAGGGGACACCATGGCACCAGCACTCAGCAGTCTCTGCATCCTCCTACTGAGCTGCTTTCTCCAGTGTTTCCCTGCCAGGTACTTCACAGCTCCCGTATGATGCTCAAGGTGAAAGGAGCAAACGAGGCTGCTGACAAGAGGGGGAATGAAGGCTGTTGTGTATGGGCCCCAGTAACCAGTAACCTCTGCCTGTGCAAAACAACTTTTGAATCTATATGTAATTAAGTAGAGAAGGGTAAAATGAATACTGTCACAGCTTTTGTTCAAGTGTAAAAGAAAATCAAGAAAAGAGGCTCAGCTATTACAATATCATTTGACCCCTTGGATTTTTCTAGCTGGTACTTCCCTGCTTTAAAAAAAAAAATTTCAGGCTACTGTGACATCCAGGACTCCCAACTGGTGGGTAGAGGAACCATGACAGGGAAGAGTCGGTTAAGCCGACAGAAAGCAGGACTTAACCTATGGCTCTTAAAACTTTGCTGTTTCAGGAGATTCTCATTAAGAATTTAGTTTAGTTTGATTCGTTTATCCTTTTTTGTTGTTGTTTTTGTTTTTTCCATAGCTGGTGAGTTTGACCTGTCTTTTATTTCAAAATTTTCTCTTTCTCCCTCTCCCTCCTTCCCTTTGAATATTAAAGATTATCTGTACGGCTCTAGATTAATTGCACACTACCTTCTTTTCTTTTTTTTTCACATAAATTTATTTTTATTTTTTTTAACAAATCTAGACCCGTGTTCCCACCCATTCCCCCACCCCGCCAGAGCTCATGCATTCTGCCAAACATGCTTTTCATCTCTTTCTCAGTCTTTCTCAATATTCTCCATGAGGAAGTTGACTGTTTTGAGCAGAAGTTCACTGTTTCAGTCAGTTCTTCGATGCAGTCCTTTCTGTTGTTGTTGTTGTTGTTGTTGTTGTTGTTTCCAATATGCATCACTCCCAACTGCTTTGGACAAAAGCTCAAGGGGCCATGCACAAGAAATACTTACAACTAGGTAATTGGCACTAGCATCCACAGATGAGGGATACCATTCGTCGTTTGTTTTTCTGGGACTGTGTTACTTCACTCAGCATGATGTCCTCTAGCTCCAGCCATTTTCCTGCAAAGCTCATGATGTCGTCTTTCTTTACTGCTGCATAGAACTCCATTGTGTAGATGTACCACATTTTCTCTATCCACTCATCAGTTGAGGGGCATTTGGGTTGGTTCCAGCTCCTTGCTATTGTGAAGAGAGCTGAAATAAACATGGCCGTGCATGTATCTCTGCGGTGGGGTGAGTCTTGAGGGTACATGCCCAGGAGTGGTATGGCTGGGTCGGGTGGCAAGTTCATTCCAAGTCTTCCAAGGGTTCTCCACACTGCTTTCCATAGTGGCTGTACGAGTTTACATTCCCACCAGCAGTGGATGAGTGTTCCCCTTTCCCCACAACCTCTCCAGCACTTGGTATCATTTGTTTTCTTGATCCTAGCCAGTCTTATTGGAGTAAGATGATATCTTAAAGTGGTTTTCATTTGCATTTCCTTAATGATTAGTGATGTTGAGCAGTTCTTGAGGTGTTTCTCAGACATCTCTAATTCCTCGCTTGTGAAGTCTCTGTTCAGTTCTTTGCTCCATCTATTGAGCGGGTCATTTGTTTTCTTTTTTCTTTGTTTTTTGAGTAGTTTATATATTCTGGAAATCAATGCTTTGTCAGATGTATCTGCAGTGAAGGTTTCCTCCCACTCTGTGGGATTTCTCTTCACTTCCTTGATTGTTTCTTTTGATGTACAGAAGCTTTTGAGTTTGATGAGGTCCCATTTGTCAATTGTCGACCTTAATTCTTGTGCAGCTGCTGTCTGATTTAGGAAGTCTTTTCCTACGCCTATGTCTTGTAGTCTGCTGCCAACTTTTTCTTCTATCACCTTCAGAGTTTGGGGTTTCACGTTGAGGTCTTTAATCCATCTGGAGTTGACTTTTGTACAGGGTGAGAGGTAGGGGTTTAATTTCATTCTTCTACAAGTGGTGATCCAGTTTTGCCAACACCACTTGCTGAAGATGCTGTCTTTTCTCCATTGTGGTTTCTTGGCCCCCTTGTCAAATATGAGATGGCTGAAATTGTATGTGCTCAGATTTGGATCTTCGGTTTTGTTCCATTGGTCAACAGGTCTGTTTTTGTGCCAGTACCAGGCTGTTTTTATGACTATAGCCCTGTAGTATAGTTTAAAATCTGGTATAGAGATCCCTCCTGTGTAGCTCTTTTCACTCAGGATTGATTTGGCTATTCGGGGTCTTTTGTTTCTCCAAATGAATTTAAGAACTTTTGTTTCCAAGCCTGTGAAGAAACTCTTGGGGATTTTGATTGGGATTGCATTAAATCTATACAAGAGTTTTGGTAAAATGGACATTTTTACAATGTTAATTTTCCCAATCCATGAGCATGGGAGGTTTTTCCATCTTCTGAGGTCTTCTTCAATTTCTTTCTTTAAGGGTTTAAAATTTTTGTTGTAGAGGTCTTTGGTGTCTTTGGTTAGGTTTGTTCCTAGGTATCTTATTGTTTTTGAGGCTATTGTGAGTGGGAAGGTCTCTTTGAATTCTTTCTCCAGTTGCTTGTTCTTGGTGTAAAGAAAGGCCATTGATTTTCTAAGGTTAATTTTGTATCCTGCCACTTTGCTGAAGCTGTTAATCGTTTCTAGGAGTTTTCTGGTGGAGTTTTTTGCATCTCTTAAGTAAACAATCATATCATCAGCAAATAGGGATAGTTTGACTTCCTCTTTTCCAATTAGTACTCCTTTAATTTCCTTTTCTTGCCTTATTGCTCTAGCAAGTGTTTCAAGCACTATATTGAAGAGGAGTGGTGACAGGGGGCAGCCTTGCCGAGTTCCTACCTTTAAAGGGAATGTTTCTGTCATTTCCCCGGTTAGGATGATATTGGCTGTGGGTTTCCTGTATATAGCTTTGATTACATTGAGGAATGATCCCTCAAATCCAATTCCTTCTAGGACTTTAAGCATGAAGGGATGCTGGATTTTGTCAAAGGCTTTTTCAGCATCAGTTGAGATGATGGTGTGATTTTTGTCTTTGATTCCATTTATGTGTTTGATACTACCTTCTTTTCTGATATTTCATTATTTCTGGAATGTCATTAGGCCAGACTGTTTATGATACCCACTCTACATATAAGAACATAGAACTGTGAATGATTGACAGTGGATAACAATTATACAGGGACTTTCTGTGCTCCAGGCATTGCTCGAAGTGCTTTATGTATATTAACTTGTTGAAAATCCCCAGTAAGGGAGTACAGTATAGGGACTATTTTTACTCTCCCATTTATAGATGAAGAAACTGAGGCACAAAGAAGTTCAGAAACTGGCCTAGGGCCGTGCTGCTGGCACAGCTGACCTTCTACCCCAGGCTCCTTGCCCCTCTAGTGGGGACTTGGGCCATACAGAAACAAGATAAATAACCTGCACACCTAAGACCTGTCCTTCCCTCTCCAGGTCCTCTGCCAGCTGGATCCCACCCTTCAAAAGCAGAAAAGCGCCAGCCCCTAGCAAACTTCAGGATCCTGATAGAGTACTTGTGAACCACATACATCTTGGCTTAGCATCTGTCTAGGAAGCTAACTCTCCTTGGGGCTCCTTCTGTATTTTGAATCTTGCCTCTCTAGCACAGTCCTCCATGGCATCTGACTCCAGAACACACCTAAATACTCAGTAGGTCTTTACTTTAGGTTTTCTCCTTTGAGAATGTGTGGGTCACTCTGCAGCCCTGTCCTGATGGTAACCACATGGGGCTATGACATGCGTTCTACTTCCTGATATCCCTTCAGGCTCTGTTGAACTTGAACAATCTGCCCAGTTCTACAACCCTTGCCCTGCTAGCTTAGTGTTTGAAGAAACCTGTTCATCAAGTTGTAAAGGTTACTTCCTTCTAAACTTAGTATTTGAATCAGAATCCTATGGTTGTTTCTCATTAGCCATGGTCGTTACATGCTACAGAGTAGCCATAAACATGGAATTAGTGACTCTTGTATCATCGTTCCAAGGATGGTCCTTTCCTGGCTAGTAAGAAGGGTCATGGCTGACATCACCGTACCATAAAGCGGGCTGACAAGAGAAAAAAGCATAACAAATTCATGTGTTCATAATTTTATATGACACAGGAATGTTCAGATTGAAGACACAAAGATCCAGCTTAGATCATTTATTTTTATACTTAGGTTGGATGAAGCATCAGTGGATATGTTGACATATGATGACACAGAAAGTTGTGGTCTAATAGTAACTGGCTGAGGGGCCCCCAGCGAGGCCTGTCTGCACAGATTGTTCTCTGCTACTCTGTGCAATTTCCCCTCCTCCCAGAAATGGTGCAAGAACCCATCTGGAATGGGATCAATTATCAGATGAGGCGGGAGAGAGAAATTCCTCATGGACAGTTCCAACATAGAAAGTCAGGGAAGTTTAAAGTTTATACTTTAATTTTAGGCTTTGTGACTGGCTTTGAATAAGATCTAGACTGTGATCTTAGGGAAGAGAAATATGTTCTCTTACCTGTACTGGGATGGTAAGTGGGAGCCAGAGAAAAGAGGGAAGAGGGTCAAAAGAGAGACTTCGGGGTATCATTTTCTGAACCCCAGTGGGATGTGCGGGTAATTCCTTCTAGTCCCCGGTCACATTTTTGTCAGCTGATCAGTACAGAAACTTGCTCTGGGTGTTTCTGTTTAAAGATGCCTTATTTACTGACCATCACTTATTCATTAACATTGAACTCATTCACACCTGAACTGAATTTAGCACATGCATGTTTCTTTTTTTTTTTTTTCTTTTTTTTTTTTTTGTATGTGTATGAATGTACTGTCTGCATGTAGGTCTGTGCACTTGTGTCGTGCAATGCCGCGGAGGTCAGAAGAGGGTCTCGGATTCCCCTGGAACTGGAGTTCTCCTGGAATTGGAGTTACAGAC
>VZQC01010467.1:4500063-4589780 GCA_009823505.1 Rhizomys pruinosus | reverse complement strand
TATATATATATATATATATATATGAACAAAATGATCTTTACCTCAGATCATTCTATGGACAGCATTCATTGTAGAACGTAGATCTAAGAGGCGACTCACTGAGTTGCTCTTCTATGGCTGAATTTAATGCATGGACAAGCTTCTGTTACAGTGGTTCTCAGCTGGTCAGCTACTCTCTCATTCCCCCAGCCAGATACTGCATACATCAGAGGGAAAGGACTGCTTCCTCCTGATTCTCCCGGACGTCCCAACATGATCTCAGAATAGGCTGATGAGAAACGAGGCTGGGCCAGTGTGGAAGGACAGCATTGTCCTGGCAGTTCAAATATGCAGGTGTCCTGGTAAATCTGAGCTGGAATAAGGTCTTCAGGGTGGAACTCAAAATCCTGGCTTGTCACGGCTTCTTGGCTAGAGCAGGGAGATTAATTGGACAGTGGGGAGGCCCCAGCAGTAGATGGTTTCAGCCTGAGGCCTGCCTTCCTCTGTTCTTCCTTGTCACTTGTTTACTTTATTGTTGACTTTGAATGTCACTAAGAGTCTCAGGAAATGAGGGGAAAGGTAGGAGGCTGCCATACTCATGACCTGGGTAGAGATGCTTCTTGCTATTCTGGGAGCTACTCTCTGATGGCTCTCTGCCTCCTGGGAAGGGAGTGGCCCAGAGGGATGCACAGAGACCATCTGGAGGATGAGTAATTAGTTCTGAAGTGGAGCTCAATGGGAAGTGGCATTTCTCAGTCATTAAGGATCTCATCCAAGTCCCCAGTGTCCCTAGCTTAATCAAAGGCAGCTCTTTTGGGATCCTTTAACTCCTCAAGTTCTGCTAGGGCTCTTGGAAGATGACTGTGCACAAGACAACAGCTTCAGAATTTAATTGCTAAAAAGCATTTTCAATTATCTAGGGAACTTTACGATCTTTCAAAATCAATTTTCATGATTAAAGTACAGCTAAGCTGTGTTGGTATAACAAAGGTAATCCCTGTGTGTTGTTAAACTTTAAAAAGAAATTACAGTTTACTTGTGTTTTCTGTGCAGTGATTGCAGAATAGGGAATAAGTTCCACTCAAAAATATTGCTATCCTTTTCATGAACTGCTTTATTTTCTGTCTTGAGTTAAGAAAATCTTAAAACTTTTGGCTTTTGATACTTGGCTTTATGATTTCTTGGGGTTTCTGTTTGAAACATAGGATGGTTGCAGTTCGGTTGTCATGACCCATTTCAAAGCCTCCTTCTTTTTACTTTTCCATGAAGAAATTTAAAGGCCCCACATTTTGGGTGTTAGGTTATTTGTATCAGCAGTAGTAGGAGAAAGAGGACAACTTGCTTCACTGTCCTTGTAATGAGTAGTGTCCCAGCTCCCAGCTCTCCCCTAGAACTTGCAGAAATGAGGCATCCTGGTGGCCTGTAACTAAATGATTTCATAGTAAAGAGAATTCACATAAAAAACTTAATTGTTATAGTTAGCCTTGCTCCCCAGGCAGGATGGTCCCCATACCCAGAGGAGGGTAATATTCTGATTGTGAAAACCAAGTTAGGAGATGCCATTAATTTCCTGCAGGGGCAAGCTGCCC
This sequence comes from Rhizomys pruinosus, assembly GCA_009823505.1. Taxonomy (NCBI): domain Eukaryota; kingdom Metazoa; phylum Chordata; class Mammalia; order Rodentia; family Spalacidae; genus Rhizomys; species Rhizomys pruinosus. Next base: position 4,588,212 of record VZQC01010467.1, on the reverse strand, counting down.
ATCAGCCTGCCATCCTGGTGTGTGAGACCGGCCAGCTTTCTCTCCCAGCAGCTGGAGTCCCTTAGCGGGAGTCAGTCACATCAAGTTAGAGGAAAGTGACGCCAAGTCTCTTAAGTAAGATGTGTTTTTCCTCTAGGTTTAGAGGCTCTGAGCTGGAGCCAGACAGCGTGAGCGAGGCATTTGGGGTTTGGCTGGCTTTCTTTCCCCTGCTCCTGTTCGCTTAAACCCTACATCTTATCAGTGGGATTAAGGTTTCCTCGGTGGGATTCTAGGTCTGTTTCTAGAGTGCAGTGATTACTCCTGCCATTAGCAAAAAGCTAGGGTGAGGACAGTGTTTCAAGCTTGGCCAGAGCTTGCTTTTGTCTTTTTTACCTTGACCTTGCTATTCGACCCTGGAAAAGTGCTGGAAATGGTACTCCAAGGCTTGGGAGTGCCACGTTTCTAAGCTCTGGGGGAGCATTAGTGACTTTTTCTCTACTACGCTAAGGAGCCCCTTGTCACCAACACACCCAGATTACACCTGAATGCATAAGTGGGGTGGTGCAGAAAGCACAATACATGGAAGTGTATGTGGGCCTCTCCGGAACTTTCTACTGTGTTCTGTATCTGCCATGGTGGTGGGGCTCTTGACCAGTAAATCCAGACAGTAAAACTTGGAGAAGGCAATGAAAGAAACCAGTACTTATAAATCAATTTATGGTGTATGGAAAGCATGTTTTCAAATATTTACAGAGTCTCAGGGGGATTACATCACTATTTCTGTTTTGAATGCTTTCTTATGACTCAGGCCCAATAGGGCCCAGCGATGTAATTCCTAAGAGATTCCAAGCACACATTCTGATCCTCCCCAGAGCAAAGTTCTGCACAATGGGAAAGGCACTCCTGTAAGTAAGCCCAGCTCCGGCCACGTAGCAGAGAATTACTAATGCACTGCTGTGTGGCAGTAAAGTCTCTACCATGCTTTCTTCACTTTGCAAATTGTTGGGAGTGCACTAAGCTTTCAGAGACATAGCCATTGAAGCGACTTTTGGGCACAGAGTTTGTGTCTGCTTTGGGAGTCTGAAAACTGATGGAAATGACTCTTGAGTGACCAGAGCTATGCTTGTCATCCTCAGAGTCTGTCCCCTGGGATAGAAGTGCCCTTAGGTTATGAAAGTACCACCATCTGCTTCCTTCAGGGCAGGGGGTTGGCAGTACAACCAACAGTGAACCAATTCTAGCAATTTTGGTCTCTTGAATGTGGGGGGTCCAGTCCACATAAACATTTTGCACAGATGGCATAGAGATTGAGGCAGAGGGCCAGAGTCTCAAATTCCAATTCCACCTCTTGGTAGCTGTGTGATCTTGAGTGCAGTCTTTATTTCTCCCTGGTTGGAATGGGTTAATCTTTATAAATGTTCCCACTAGTGAGTGCCTCATGGTAGTTGGTCAGCTAGGAAATAATTTGCAATTGTTGTTCAACACGGTGACTTCTGTCTTCAAGTCTAGTCTTTGAAACAAAGTAGTAGGATGTTAAAGCTTTTTCGGACCTCAGGCGATTGAAGAAGTGAGCTGTCCATTCACTACTTAGAGAAAGTCACCTCCAGAATGACAAAGAGAAAGTCCCTAGATGCATGGGCCCAGGTCTGCATGAAGATCTGCAGACAAATTCTGGAACTATAAAGTTTTCTGAGCAAATAGAATAGAGCGTCCTCTTTGCCTCCCTAAGAACTTCTGTGTAAGACTTCTGTGGCTCTCCAGGGGCCCTTAGAACCCAGATGCCACAGCAGGCAAGGACCAGGCTTAGGCACTGGAGTCTGTAGACCCAAGTGCTCAGTACTGAACTTGTCCTTCCTCCACAGGAGCATCCCTATAGCACAGGTGCTTCGAACCACAGCCCTGACCAACGCCTGTGCTGACCACTCAGACCAGCGTGTGGTTTACCTGGAACATGTGTTGATCCGAGTCTCTATCTCACACCCACGCCGAGGAGATCTCCAAATCCACCTGATTTCTCCCTCGGGGACCAAGTCACAACTTTTGGCAAAGAGGTAAGGCCACTCTCCCAAGGATTTGCTCCATGAGGGGACTGTCCACTTTGGACCCCTCTAAGACACCATGGACACGGAAGTGGGGGTTCCTTACTAGGTCTGCAGGCAGTCTCTTTCCTCCTGGAGACCTCTCATATGGACCCACAACCCTCAGAAGTAGCTCTTTGAGTCCTGAGTCCTTTGAAACAGACCTGGGAAACTTCCATCTTCAGAAGACAAGAACAAGGAGTTGTTGCTTATTTGGTTTGGTTGTTAGGGAGGGCAGGATTGGGATTCAGGCTGTGTCCTTATTGCTCTTAGACGTACATTGAAGAGGGCTGGAGAGATGGCCTAGCGGTTAAGAGCGCCGACCGCTCTTACAGAGGACCCGGGTTCGATCTCCAGCACCCACATGGCGGCCGAGAACCGTCTGAAAACTCCAATTCCAGGAGAACTCCAGTTCCAGGGGAATCCGACGCCCTCTCTGACCTCCGCGGCATTGCACGACACGGGTGCACAAACTTGCATGCAGACAGTACATTCATACACATACAGAAATAAAAGAAGTACGTTGAAGATCATGATCAGACCATTCAGTTGCCACTGAAGCAAAGAGCATCATTTGTCCATGGGAATATCCCCCATCTGGTAATAGGCTGCCCCTGAGGGCCAGGGAGGGCTTTGTGGAGTACAAGGAAGTTTTCAAGGATGTTCTATGCAGCCTTCTCCCCTAAAGGCTCAAACTTAAACTTGGGCTCCCTAGAGCTTCCTTAGATTCCTGCAGGATTTGTGGAAAGTGATTCTGTGGAATCCTATCTTCCTGGAACCTTGGAGATGTTCTTACATAGCTCGTAGGCAAATAGGGTGGAGGGGTTTATAGGAACCTAGAGATGCTGGGGGAGCACCTATTGTCTTTAGCTAAGAGGCAAAGGGAGGAAAAGGAAGGTTTCATAGACAGATGAATATTTCCAGAACTAGCATCTGTGCCCACTCCCCTAGAAGAAGCACCTGTCACCAGGTAGCCCTAATCTGGGCCGTAGGGAGCCTGGGAGATTGGGAAGCAGGGTATTAAGGAAAAACTCTCAAATAGGGGCAGTCAGGATCCATCCACCCTTTTCTTTAACCCCTTCTGCCCTCTCCTCTTGAATAAGACAAAACTATTTCTGCTTTGCATAAGATAGCAATGAAAGATTACCAGGGCCACTGTCCCAAGGAGAGGGTGTCTGTGCTATGTCCTCCGCCCTCTTCCCAGCTTCCAGGGCCAGCAGCCCACAGATGGGGCAGTGAGTAGCAGGTGATAGACCTGGCGTCAGCTTTACCCTCAGTGCTTTGGAATTAGCCTTGAGAGCTGACCCTAGTAGATGGGTTCTGGAAGCTCCCCTACCCCCAGCGTCCACTTTGCCTAGCAGAAAGAGCAATGTGGAGGCATCTCCCTCCTCAAGGTTAGCTCAGCTACACTAAGCCTCTACACAGGGGAGCCAGTGTAGACAGTTTGGAGGTACCAGTCAGCAAGGCAATTTTGCACTCAGATTTTTTTAAATGTATCTAAAAAAATCTACACTTCTAGCATTTGTTGAAAACTTGGAAGCTCACCCTCACAGGCTTTACAGGAGCTAGGCAGAGGGCAGATCTGCTCCATGCTCTCTGCTTTCCCCCACTCCAAACTACACTGATATCTTGAGGCATCTGAGTTTGTGACTTGTGACTCAGGGGTGGAGCTTGCCTGCACGGTAGGGATCCTGCTAGACCGAGAGGCCACAGTGAGGCTGAGTGGCAGGTGACAGGCAGGAGAGATGCAATTGTTATAGGACATGTGCTCTAGAGCCTTGAGAGGAAAGCTCATTCCCCAGCCTCAGCCAGGCTTGTCCCAGGAGCCAGCCACTTGACTGTCTATTCCTCACCTCTGAACATCCCAGCCACTCATCTGTAAACATTAAGAATACTACGAGAATCACATATGTTGGTAATGATACAAATGCTGGTTGTTCTTCATGTCCTGCTGAAATCGGACCAGCCATCTGACCTGCAAGAGCCTTCCAGCACCCAGCATGCCCTCTGCCAGCTGTTTTCCTTCCCTTCTGACCTGACCTTCATCCATCTATGTCTCTGGCCCAGTGTTTGAGGCCCCTAGGACTGAGAACAGGTCTTGTGGATTTATTTGGAGTTCCTCAGTTGCTAGGGACACCTGCAAACACTTTAAAGTACTGCCCCGAGGCCAGCTGGCAGTCACCTGAGTCTTAGGAATTTTTTTTTCCCAAGGCAGATTCTTGTCTAATGTCAAAGACTTTGGTTTTAAGACTCTGTTAACTTCCCATCTTTTTTGACTCAGCTTTTCAGATTGCCAAATATTTTCACTGAAAGTTGCCAGTCTTAAGGGCCTCAGCACTTAAAAGACAATTTCTCCTTGTTTTATTCCCAGTGTGTTAAGTTCCACTTCACTTTATGTGAAAATTAACCCTGACCTTGCCAGTTTGATAGCACTATTTCTTTTTTTTTCTTTTTTTTTTTTTGTATTTTCGAGACAGGGTCTCCCTGTAGCCCCAGATGTCCTGGAACTCACTCTGTAGACCAGGCTGGCCTTGAACTCACAAAGATCTGCCTGTCTCTGCCTCCTGAGTGCTAGGATTAAAGGCGTGCCCCATCACGCCCGGCATTGATAGCAATATTTCTTAGGCTATTCCCCTTGCAAAGAATGTTTCTCCCCTTCTCCTCCCCATCTTTGGTCTTTTTGACACAGGGTTTCCCCACAGCCCCAGCTGGCCTAGAACTCACTCACTATGTAGAGCAGGCTGGCCTAGAACTCACAAAGATTCACCTGCCTCTGCCTCCCCGGTCACTCACTATGTAGAACTCTTTGTGAGTTCTAGGCCAGCCTGCCTCTGCCTCCCCAGTGCTGGGATTTAACATGTGTACCACCAAGCCTGTCTGTAAAGAATGTTTTCTAAAACATCATGACATTTCCAGTGTGCAGGGAGCTCCCATACCAGAGAAGAACCTGACATTACACAGAACTTATAAATTTGAATTTCTGATGAATAATAAAAGGGTTCAGTACTATGTGAAAATTCTTATTCCAAAATAGAGAAGCTTAGTCTAAGAGAGGTGAGGCTGTAGCTCAGTGGTAGAGTGCTTGCCTACCATGCACAAGGTCCTGGGTTCAATCCCCTAGTAAGGCAAGAAGAGAAAGAAGAAATTAGTTATGAAGAAGAAGAAGAAAGAGAGCGTAGAATTTTCTGGTAAGGCAGAAGACCAAGGGGGCTGGGGTGGAGTTGGGGGAGAGAGGGTGTTAAGAGTTGCTTCTGTTTCTGCTTGAGCTAAGTATGATAAATGGAGGAGCCTGAAGGTCCAGGAGCTGGTGGAGACAGTTGGGGGGAAGACCTGTTAGGAAAGGGGAGGGGCACCACTGGAGTGGGTGCAGGGAGCATCCTCCTCTGCTTCCTGATCCTCTCCCAGGGAAGCCTCCCAACCACCCTGCCTGTCCTTACCTTCATTCCCTGTGCAACTGTCGAAGCAGACTCGGGCCTGGAGATTCAGAGAGACGCGTACTTATTTCCCTTTCCTTAGCTGTGTCTGAGAACAGTATACAGTGCCAGCTCTAAGACAAGGTGGACATTTCTTTGATTGTACAAACACACACTTTGTGAATATCCTATGGGCTTTGGTGGGTCAGGGGCCCTTGCCCCTGTCTGATTTTGTGCATTCAGGCACTGAGACATAAGCTGATAGTCTTGGAATAGGGAGGGAACAAAACGTTCTTCAGGGAATTGGTGACGCTGATGGTGATGATTGGTGATCCAGGTGCCCTGGTGGAGTCCCACCTCAGCTTCTTATGGGGGCTAACCTGCAGTAAACTAGTGCCCTAGGATCCCTCCTTTGTGAATTAAGATGAGAGGGAAGACCATGTGGACCAGTTGCTATATTTTATTGAGCGCTGGAGGCCTCCTGCATCTCGAAATGCTAGGAGGTCCAGTGAGACAACAAGAGATGGAGCTTAGGTGTGAGCGTTCAAACCAGAGCTGGCATGGTGGCTCAGCAAGGAAGGAGGCTTGCAGACAAGTCTGGTGACCTGAGTTCTATACCCCGGGACCCATGTGATAGGGGAGTACCCCTCCCACCCCCAGGGGAACCCTCCACATGATAGGGGAGTACCCCTCCCACCCCCAGGGGAACCCTCCACATGATAGGGGAGTACCCCTCCTACCCCCAGGAGAACCCTCCACATGATAGGGGAGTACCCCCCCCAGGGGAACCCTCCACATGATAGGGGAGTACCCCTCCCACCCCCAGGAGCACCCTCCACATGATAGGGGAGTACCCCCTCTCACCCCTAGGAGCACCCTCCACATGATAGAGGAGTACCCCTCCTACCCTCAGGAGAACCCTCCACATGATAGGGGAGTACCCCCTCTCACCCCCAGGAGCACTGTCCACATGATAGGGGAGTACCCCTCCCACCCCCAGGAGCACCCTCCACATGATAGGGGAGTACCCCTCCCACCCCCAGGAGAACCCTCCACATGATAGGGGAGTACCCCTCCCACCCCTAGGAGAACCCTTCACATGATAGGGGAGTACCCTTCCCACCCTCAGGAGAACCCTCCACATGATAGGGGAGTACCCCTCCCACCCCCAGGAGCACCCTCCACATGATAGGGGAGTACCCCTCCCACCCTCAGGAGAACCCTCCACATGATAGGGGAGTACCCCTCCCACCCCCAGGAGCACCCTCCACATGATAGGGGAGTACCCCTCCCACCCCCAGGAGCACCCTCCACATGATAGGGGAGTACCCCTCCCACCCCCAGGAGCACCCTCCACATGATAGGGGAGTACCCCTCCCACCCCCAGGAGAACCCTCCACATGATAGGGGAGTACCCCTCCCACCCCCAGGAGCACCCTCCACATGATAGGGGAGTACCCCTCCCACCCCCAGGAGAACCCTCCACATGATAGGGGAGTACCCCTCCCACCCCCAGGAGCACCCTCCACATGATAGGGGAGTACCCCTCCCACCCTCAGGAGAACCCTCCACATGATAGGGGAGTACCCCTCCCACCCCCAGGAGCACCCTCCACATGATAGGGGAGTACCCCTCCCACCCTCAGGAGAACCCTCCACATGATAGGGGAGTACCCCTCCCACCCCCAGGAGCACCCTCCACATGATAGGGGAGTACCCCTCCCACCCCCAGGAGAACCCTCCACATGATAGGGGAGTACCCCTCCCACCCCCAGGAGCACCCTCCACATGATAGGGGAGTACCCCTCCCACCCCCAGGAGCACCCTCCACATGATAGGGGAGTACCCCTCCCACCCCCAGGAGCACCCTCCACATGATAGGGGAGTACCCCTCCCACCCCCAGGAGAACCCTCCACATGATAGGGGAGTACCCCTCCCACCCCCAGGAGCACCCTCCACATGATAGGGGAGTACCCCTCCCACCCTCAGGAGAACCCTCCACATGATAGGGGAGTACCCCTCCCACCCCCAGGAGCACCCTCCACATGATAGGGGAGTACCCCTCCCACCCCCAGGAGCACCCTCCACATGATAGGGGAGTACCCCTCTCACCCCCAGGAGCACCCTCCACATGATAGGGGTGTACCCCTCCCACCCTCAGGAGAACCCTCCACATGATAGGGGAGTACCCCTCCCGCTCCCAGGAGCACCCTCCACATGATAGGGGTGTACCCCTCCCACCCCCAGGAGCACCCTCCACATGATAGGGGAGTACCCCCTCACCCCCAGGAGCACCGTCCACATGATAGGGGAGTACCCCCTCTCACCCCCAGGAGCACCCTCCACATGATAGGGGAGTACCCCCTCACCCCCAGGAGCACCGTCCACATGATAGGGGAGTACCCCTCTCACCCCTAGGAGAACCCTCCTTGAGCTGCTCCTTTGCCTGGTTCCTCAAGGACGGCCTCCACTTTATAACGCTGTGTCTCCCATTGCAGATTGCTGGATTTTTCCAATGAGGGATTTACAAACTGGGAATTCATGACGGTGCACTGCTGGGGAGAAAAGGCCGAGGGGGAATGGACCTTGGAAATCCAAGACCTGCCATCCCAGGTCCGCAACCCAGAGAAACAAGGTCAGTGGCTCTGGCACTGCATGACACTGTTTATAGTTCACGCATTTCTTCACTGGGCCTTTATTTAAGCAAAATGTTGCTGGTAAGGTTTTTTATTTTGGGGGAAGGGGTGGAGATAAAATGCACTATAATAATCATTTTGAAGTTCAGTAATTTTTGTATATTCATGATGTCATGCAACCATTCCCACTATCTAATTCTAGAACACATTGCTCACATTCCTCTCTCCCCTCCACCCTCTGACAATTCCCAATCTACTTCTAGTATCTGTGAATTTGTCTATGCTGGAAATTCTATGCAAATGGAATCATACAATATGTGCATTCTTTCACTCAACATTGTTTTCAGGGTCAGTCTATGGTATGGTATGCATTAGACTTTCATGGCCAAACAATATTCCACTGTATATATAGCCCATTCATAGTTGCTCATTTATTGGCTGGTAGAAACTGGTTATTTTCCAAAAAAAAAAAAAAAGAAACTGGTTATTTTCCCTCTCTAGCCACCCCTGAATTGCACTCGCATGAACATTCACATGTATAGACATATGTTTTTGTTTCTCTTAGTTTTTTTTTTTTTTTTCCTGGTCTTTTTTAAGACAGAGTCTCCTTGTAGCCCCAGCTGGAATTCACTATGTAGACCAGGCTGGCCTTGAACTCACAGGAGATCCACCTGCCTCTGCCTCCCAAGTGCTGGGATTAAAGGTGTGTTCCACCATGCCCAGCTTCTCTTAGTTCTGTATCTATACCTAGGAATGGAGTTGCTGGCTCATATGGTAAGTATATGTTTAACTTTTTGAGGTACAGCCAAACTGGTCCATTGACTGTACCATTTTGCATTTGCCAGTTTACGGGAGTTGATTTTTTCCACATTCTCTCTGGCACTTGTTACTTACTTTTCTTCTTGTTAATAACCAGCCTTGTGGGTGTGAAGCTGTATCTGTGGTTTCAATTTGCATTTCCCTGATGTCTAAGAAAATTGGGTATCTTTGCAGGTGCTTGTTGCTCATTTGCATATATTCTCTACGGAGATGTTTATCCAAGTCCATTGCCCATTTAAAAAATTAGATTACTGGTCCTGGAGAGACGGTTAACCAGCGGTTCAGAGCACTGGCTGCTGTTGCAGAGGACCCAGGTTCTCTTCCCAGCACCTACATGGAGGCTAACAACCATCTGTAACTCCAGTTCCAGGGCATCTGATGTCTTCTTATGACCTCTGAGGACATTTTACATGAGTGGACTTACATACACGCAGGCAATAGACTCATACACATAAAATTAAAATAGTATTTTTAAAAATCACATTACTTGCTTTTCTGTTGTTGAATTGTAAGAGTTTTATCATATATATAACTTGAAAATGTTTTTCCCGTCCTGCGGGCCATGTTCACTTGAGTGATGGGGTCCTTTCCTACATAAAGCTTTATAATGAATTCCAGTTAATTTTTTTTCTTTTGGTACCATATTTAAGAAACCATTGACTAACTCAGTGTCATCCAGATTTATTCCTGTGTTCCCTTAAAGTTTTTTTAGTTTCAACTCTTGATTTAGGTCTTTGATCTGTTTTAGTTCATGTGTATATTTTGAGGTAAGCAGCCAAATTTATTCTTTTGTACGAAGCTATCCATTTTTCCAAAAATCATATATTGAAGAGAGTCATCTTTCCCTATTATATGATATATGGATCCTTGTCAAATCCCTTGGTGATGGGTGCAGGGATTTTTTTTTTGCCAGGCCCACCTGGCCTAGAACTCACTGTGTAGACCAGGCTGGCCTTAAACTCATGGAGATCCACCTGACTCTGTTTCCTGGGTGCTAGGATTAAAGGCATGCACCACCACACGCCCAGCCTGGTTTTATTTTTAAAATTTACTTTTTAAAATTTTTGCATATGTGTGTGTCTGTGTGTCACATGTGTTAGGGTACCTTCAGAGATCAGAAGAGGGTGTCATATCCCTTTAAGCTAAAGTTATAGAATGCTACGAGCCATTTTACTTCTAGAAGACCTAAGTTTGGTTCTGGGAACTGACCAACAAGTGCTCTTAACCACTGGCCCATCTCTCTAGCCCCTGGAATTGTTTTTCTTAAATTTTGTTTTGGATGATTTATAACACTAGCAATTTTTACACCCTTTCATTACTGCTTCTAGTAAATAATTTTATTTCACTGATCTTCAATGAATGACTACTGAGACCAGGCACTGAGCTAAGTAATAGAGGTATAGGTACGAAAGAAAGCTGGAGTAACCGTCACATCCTGTAGTCACCCACAAAGGTTAGTAAACTTTTCCCATAGTTCGCTGGATTCATAGTGGTATTAGTTACTTTTTTTTTTTTGGTCTTTTCAAGACAGGGTCTCCCTGTCACTCTGGCTGCCCTAGAACTCACTCTGTAGACCAGGCTGGCCTTGAACTCACAAAGATCCACCTGCCTCTGCCTCCCGAGTGCTAGGATTAAAGGAGTGCGCCACCACGCTCAGCGTATTAGTTACTTTTCAATTACTTTGATAAAATACTATGACCATGGTAACTTATAGAGGGACGAGTTTATTTGGGTTAGAGTTCCAGAAGGGTGAGAGTCTACCATAACTCGGAGTCATGGTGACAGGGATAGCCGGAGCAGAAACCTGAGTGTTCACATCTTCTTCTGTTTTTTTGTTTGTTTGTTTGTTTTTTTGTCTTTTTGAGTCAGGGTCTCCCTTTAGTCCCAGCTGGCCTGGAGCTTGCTATGTAGGCCAGGCTGGCCTTGAATTCACAGAGATCCGCCTGCCTCTGCCTCTTGAGTGCTGAGATTAAAGGCGTGTACCACCACACCTGACATTCACATCTTCACGTAGGTACAGGAAGCAGAAAGAGCTAGACTGGAAGTGGGCAAGCTGTATACTCCAAAGCCCACCCTCATGATATGCTTCCTCCAGCATGGCCACATCTAAAGTTTCTGTGACCCTTCCCAAACCATACTATGAACTGGGGACCAATACTCAGAGCTTATGGGGACATTCTCATGCAAACCATTACATTAGTAATGGGCTAGGTTGGAGTCTTGGTTTTCTGCAGAAATTTCCTTAAGGTTTTGCTTTCACTGTTCTGTTGATTCTTGCCCCTTTTTTATGATGATACCCACCTTCCCTTGATCAACTTATGTGTGCATAGCATCTTCCTGTTTTAATTCATTTCCAGTTCTTTTAAAGTAGAGCTTCAAAAGACATTGTGTTGTTGTTATTGCTGCTGTTGTTATTTAATGGTGGTAGGGGCACTAGCTTTCTTTATGCAAAAAGTTGATTTTAAATGAGCAAGTCATCTATGATAATTCTCTCCAAATCACTTTCCAATTTTAAAATAACGATCACAAGAAAATATTATTTTAATTCTAGAAATATGAAAGCATAAAAATTTAATGACAAAATTTTCCTATTTTAAAAATAGAAACTCTTAAATTATTTCCTTTAAAAGCCTCCAAAACATATGGGCCTATTATTAAAACTTGAGACTATTTTCCCCTGCCAGCTGTCTGGTCAAGTACACACCGCACTGATTCCTGCAGAATTCCTGATCCCACCTGCATGGGTGTCTGCGAGGCTGGCACTGTGGGCAGGAGCACATGAAGGCTGGTGGCCCGTCACTGCATGACTCCACCTGTGGTCATTGCTCTGTTTCGAGAGCAAAATACAGTGAACTCTGCTCATGTCTGCTGCAGCCCTGAAGGGCCGGGCTGACCCCTGTGTCACTGCTACAGACTGATTCACGAATCTCCTTTCACCTTCCCTGGCACCCACCACATGGCAGACATGTTGCTGGACTCCTGAATCCGCAGAGGCTGCAGCCTATGCTGTGCTCTCTTTTACAGCAAAGCAGTACCTAGGGGCTGCTCACTCCAAGCCACCCCCATCCACCTCACCAAAACAGTCCTGGAAGTGTCCCCAACTGTCACAGTGCCAAGCCGGTGGTCCTTGCTCCGTCCTCACCAACTTCTCAGCATGAATCTGCACCTCTCTGAGACTCTGACCACTCTCTGTGGTGCCAATATAGTAAAGGCTGTGGGGTTGGGAGCCAAACTTCTGCTGACACCTACTGTTACCAGCATGGGTTCTAGGATGGTCTCTGTTTAGGGTTAGGTTCATTTACTCCACCAAGAATTAAAAGGAAAAATCTCAAACCAGCAGAAAATGACAAACTTTTATTGAAAGGTGTCACATACTTATAGACCTTCACAAAGAAAAATCTCTCCACAAGTAGAGAGGGGATTCAGGAAATCAAAATCTAATATCCTAGGGAGAGTCTATGCTTTTAAGAGTTTTGGGGGGTTCCCCTCCCCTAATTTGGGGTTGGTCAGGTTAAACAAAGAAGAGAAGGCTGATAGGCTTATGGCTTCAAATGATGAGGTGTTCAAGTCCAGCCTGGATCTTACCTGGACTGATTTGAACTAGTTGGCTAGAAGAGAACCTTGCTGCCTAGAGAGGGAGCTCTCAGGGTTTCGTTTCACACCAAGAAATAAACAGAAGCATGTCATCTTTATTATTTATCACTGGCCCTTTCCCTGTCTGTCTGCCTGTCAGGCTGGGGAGACGGCTCAGTTGGTAAAGTGCCTGCTGTCCAAGCATGAGAACTGAATTCAGATCCCCTAATCTACATAAAGCCAAACACTGTGACACATAATCCCAGTGCTAGAAGGACGGTGACAGGAAGATCCCTGGGGCTTGATGGCCAGCCAGCCTAGCCCAGTAGCAAGCACCAGGTTCAGTGAGAGATGCTGTCTCAAAAAATAAGGTAGAAAGTGGGGTGATCAGGAAGATAACCAACATCAACCTCTGGCTGCACATTCTACCCCCCGCCCCGTACAAACATGCACTTGCACATACCCACATCAACATGTACATGTATGACATATACACAAAGAAAATGAGATGATGTCCATATGATCAAGTTACAGGACGAAGTCTGTCAATTCAAGCTAGGTGTTGAGAGCAGGGCCAGCACACAGCAACACGGGGCAGCTCATGGCTTCTGGAAGCACGTGCCTTGCATGACCACAGAAGCCTCACCCCACAGGCTGTCTCCCTCTCATGGAAACCACTGTGGGTCTCCCTCGATGTTCCCTGTCTCCCATGTCTCCTAATAGATATGTCCTCTGCTTTGTCTATTCCACCCAGGCCCTTCATCCAATCCCATTCAATACTGTACCTGATAACAATGCCCAACCCCACCTCTCTCTGCCCCTCCCCAACCCTTCTTATATTCCATACCACCTCTATAGCAGCTGCCTGAGCTCTGCGTGTGGGTTTTAATGGACTCTGTGCCCTAGGCATCTCAGACAGGACTCCAAACAGCTGCTCCTTGTTCCTTCCTTAGCATAAGCGACCTCCCTGTCTGAACACTTGGTCAATCTTCGGGTCTTCTCTGTCCTTCTCCATCGTCTGTGTCCAGTATGTATCAGTCTACCCATTGCCCTCCCAGCCCCTGTACCTCATCTCCCCTGCCTTCCTGACCCACCCACAGCCACTCTGCACACAGCAGCCAGTGAGCTGACAACTTTATAGCCTCCACAGCTCTTCAGCAAAATCTGGTCTTTTAGCCAGCCCTGCAAAAGAGGGCAACCCATCTCAGCTTGTTTTGTTTCCTTTGACTTCTTTTCTGTGTCCTGAACATGTTTTGTCCCACCTGGCACAGGGCTTTTCCATCTGCTGTTACTACCTCTGGAGAGGCTCACTGCCTATGGCTATAGCTCAGATATGGCCTCCTACAAAGGTCTCATCATGTGACCAAAGTCCCTATTACACTCCCACCCTTTACAAAACAAGTTGGGGAACAAAAATTTGCTAAGATTCTTATTTCATACCAGATAATAGATTGTATTTGATTCTTAGCACTGATAGAGACAAACTCGAATATCCTCATTAATGTGCAGATAGTCAAATTTCAAAACAAGATGCAGACCCCCAAATTTCTAGAAGAAAAGCAGATTGAAGGAAAATGGATTGATGTGAAGAACATTAAACCCCAACTACAGGCAAATATGCATAAGTATGTAAAATCTTAAAACAGTATCAAGTGGACGTCATCAGTTTCTTCAAAGAACTGTGTACCCTTCCAAGGACATAGCCTTCATTCATCACATATGCTAGGTTCGAGGCCCTGGAGAGAGTAGTGGCCAGAACAGACACTGAGCTTGCATCCTAGTGCTGCGGCAGCCACTGAGCAAGGTTACCAAGTAGACGACTGCTATCCAATAGATGACAGGCAGGAAGCAGAGTAAAATAGACCAGGGCAGGAAAGAACGCCGTAGCCCTGTGACTAGCACCAATGAGCTCATGGGCAGGTTTTTGTGTGGACGAATGCTTCAGTTTCTCTTCATCATGAACCTAGGAGTGCAATTGCTAGGTCATGTGCTAACAATGTATTCAGCTCCCAGAGGAATAGACAAACTGTGCACTACATTGACTGTGCCATGTCATATGTGACCAGCAATGTACGAGAGGTCTGGGGCAGGTCAGGATGACCAGGGAAGGACCTATGAAAGAGACATTTGAATACAGCTTGAAGAGCAGGGAGTGAGCTACACAAGTGATCTGGAAAAAGGACATGCCAGGCAAAGGTGTTGGTGGTGGTGAAGGTCCCGGGGCAAGAGTTTCCTAAGGCACTGCCCCACACAACAGAAAGGCTGCAAAGTTACAGAATATGACAGGGTAACTCGCCAAAGGAATATGGAGCCAAATCGCATTGGGCTTTGTAGACCATCCCAGGACCTGTTGAGAAGCCACTGAGGTGATTTTAAAACAGAGAGCCCTAACCTGAAGTTGTGTTAATAGGCTCAGGGTCAGCTCAGAATAGACTGAAGCAGGAATGGAAGGGGAAGAAAGACAAGGAGTCCAGTTGGGAGGTCATTGCAATGAGAGGTGCTCATGGCTCAGATCTGGATGTAGCAGGTAGAGGTGCCAAAGCAGTCAGATTCGTAAATGAGAGAGATTTCTTCCTTTGTCACAGGCTGTCAGAGAAGAGGGTGGGACCAACAATTCCATGTTTTGTCCTGCACAATAAAAAAATGGAGTTGAAATTCTCTAAACCCAGAACATCACAGGAAAAGCAGGTGCTTCATCATGAGCTCCCTTGGGGAAGGTCGAGTTGAAGACACCTAAGCTAAGTCCAGGTAGAGATGCAGACCTAGAGGGCAGGCGCAGCTGGAAGTTGGGCATTACCTGTGACATGTGTCAGGTTTCCAGGGCTTGTGGGTGATGGATGATCTATTTATATAATGCCCATTAACATGCTTTGGAGCCGACCAAGTGTCCTTGTGCTGAGCAGGCTTTGGTGCTGCAGTGTTGCACAGGCCATGATCACATGCCCTACAAACCTGTGTCCTGGCCAGCCAGGGGCTGCCCACCAACACCAGCTCTTTTCTCCTCTTTAGTGCTGCCTGAAGTCTAACCCCTGCTGTGCCCTGTCACCCATGCCAGTTCATGATAGGTATACTATAATGCTGGCAAATTAATCAGTCCACAATCACCACCTGACAAGATGCCCTGCAAGCTACAGAGACAGGATTTATAGATGCAGGACACTCCCAAGAAAGACCCCAAATTAGATCTTGAGATGAGCTGGTCTCCATACTTAACCATGTTTAGAATCTGGGTCTTTGTTTTTCCATTGAGATTGGAGCAGGATAAACATCCCATGAGTGCTTCTTGTTCTGACCTTCTGTGATTTTCTGCAACTTAGGAGGTGAAACACATTCTCCATTGTTGTCACAGGGACCCTAAATGTTTCGACAGCAGATTCTAGCTTGGGCTCATTCTGTATGAGCTTTCTTCCAGACAGGAGCTGCTCCTGAATGGACGGTCTTTGCCAGAGAAGGCAAGAGCAGGCGAGTGTCCTGCCTCCGTGAGACATAGCAATAGCTTCCTTCTGTGCTGGACGGTTCCTTCTCTGAGTCACATGCTTAGCAAATCATGACACCGGGGAGCTCTCCACACAGCTGGAGTCCCGTGGTGGCGGCTGGGCCTCCCTGACATTCCACTGGCCTTTCCTCACTCACCTGCTCAAGGGGTGGCCTCTGAACTCTATGCTGGGGGCTCCTAGAACATAATGAGTCAGGTGATGAATGAAGGCCAAAACTGGGGGCAGAGGGACTCCACTAAAAGAGAGGTAACCCTCCCCTGGGCTGCTGTGTGAAGCCGAACACTCTTGAAGTCCATCTGAGGCCACTAAATCAGCAGGGTCTGTGTGTGCTGTATTTATCTCATGATTGACTGAGGCAGTTCCCACACTTGCCAGATGCCACACAGATGTTCAAGGAGCCTCGGAAGAGTGGGCTAATCAAGAAGGATTCAGTTTTGAGTAATACCACATGCAAGGTCCCAGAGGCCACCCCATTGCCAGAGAAGGATCCCAGAATTTAGCAGAGCAAGCAGTGACTTCTGGCTGAAAGAACGAGGAAGGGCCACCTTAAGGCCTGCCAAATGCCTGCGGTGGTGGCTCACTCCTATGCTCCCAGCTCTCGGAGGGCTGAGGAAGGAAGATCGTGATTCCAAGGCTCTCCTGGGCTAATTAGTGGGTTAGCAAGATCAGGGCCAGCCTGAATTACATAATGAGACCCTATCTCAAAAAATAAATAATAATAAAATAAAATAAAGAATAAGGCTTGTCGAAATTCCAGAATCTCCTCTGTATTACTTTGGTGGGTTTTTTGTTTGTTTGTTTTTGTTTTGTTTTTGAGGAGTCTGACTATATTGCCTAGGCTGGCTGGAACTGCTAGGCTCGAGTCATTCTCCTGCCTCAGCCTCCACATAGCTGGAACTGTGGGTGAGTGCCACTGTGCTAAGCTCCTACTTGGCTTTTTTCTTTCTTCTTTTAATATTAGGAGGACAGAAAATGCAGACAATCAGGAGGTGGGGCAAACCATCCAAAATGGTATTGTGTTCCTCCCATTTGTCTGTAGATTATGTTCTTTGCTAAGGCACTCGGGGTGGGAGTCCCGGGGCTGCCCTTACTCACCAGACTGTGAGATCCCAGGGTGGGTCACCCATGAATTAGCTGGGCTTCCATACCTGACCAGAGGCCAGGTAAGGAGAATACATGGTCCTGAGTGACAGCCTTCCCAGATCCCTTCCTCTGGGGCAGGGCTGGGGCTTCCTGGCCAGGCTGACCGGCTGCGGCTGTAGACACATAGGGCATACCAGTTACTTTACATATTGGTGTGGCAAAATACCTGATGAAAGCAACTTAAAGATTTATTTTTGGTTCCTGTTTGAGGGTACGATCCATTATCGGGGTGTAAGCTGGCTTTTTCCTTCTCCCTTTTTTATTCATGCCAGGACCCAGCTTATGAACTGGTGCTGCCCACAATCAGGATAGGCCTTTCTTCCTCAATTAAACCTCCCTGGAAACTGACATGCCCAGAAGTGTCTCCTAAGTACTCAAATCCTGTCAAGCTGACAATGAAGATGAACCATCAGACAGGGCTGTGGTGGAAGGAGACCTGGAGACAGCAGAGTTAAAGAATGTCTCTAGAAAGGGTGATGTTGTCAGAAACACTATGTAGCAGAGAGCTGAAGAGACACTGTAAGGTATAGGTGGTATGTCCACTGGCAGTTCACCAAGGCACACAAGAGTGTGGCCATGGACCTGGTCCAAGGGTAAGGACTATTCACAGTGAGACCACACCCTAAAAGCTTTGCAGGGGGTGAGAGGTATAGGACAGCCTCCTGGAGGGTGCATATAATCAGTGTCTGGGTGAAGAGGTCCGCAAAGCCCTTGTGCACATTAGACACTGCATGGGTGTATTATTGTCACACAATAGGGCTAGAGAGAGAGGTACTTTGTCATAGGCAGTATGCAGTGTAAGGCGGGGTAGATCTCCAGCACTGGAAAAATCAGGTTACTCTGATGTTTGCTGTGACCTCAGCCTGGAAAGATAACACTAATTCTACGATTCAAAGCCTAGGAGAAGCACAGCCTATGGTCATTATCATGGTTTGCTGTCCTGGTAGTGGTGTTACGGAGGAGTAAGGGTGGGTGAGTTCATCTCAAATAGCATGGTGTTTTTCTTCTTGGCGGGGCCTGTGACCTCCCCAGGCCATTGATCTCAGGGCATGATTCAGAAAACCCAGAGGTTAGTGTCGCCGGGCGTGGTGGTGCACGCCTTTAATCCTAGCACTTGGGAGGCAGAGGCAGGTGGATCTTTGTGAGTTCAAGGCCAGCCAGGTCTACAGAGTGAGTTCTAGGACAGCTGGGGCTAAAGGGAGACCCTGTCTCAAAAAGACAAAAATAAATAAATAAATAAAACCCAGAGGCAAGATGCTCAGAAAGGGCAGTACTCAGTTTTTTACAGGGATCCTGAGAGCTTGATCTTGGGGTGAAGTGCTTCCTCAAGTCTCTACAATAAATTCCTGGAAGGAAGGAAAGAAGGGAGGGAGGGACAGATGGAAGGAGGAAAGGAAAGGAAGAAAGGAAAGGAAAAGAGTGAAAATAAGAGCTTCATTTTAATGTAATGCTGCATAAAAGTGCTTGAAAATTCCCAGATAATAACTGGGGTTTATTAAGTAATTACGCGATATGAATCACACTAGCTGGAGTCTCACCTCCTGGCAGATTAAACGGCTTATGTAATTGGTTTTAAAACTATTCTAAAACCAGAGGAGATTAGTCATCTATTTCCTCTTCATTTCCTAAAACAAGGAAGGGTGTTTTCCTCTCCCAGGATCACTGTCCTGGAGCAGGCAATTTAGGAATGGCAGCCAGTGCCGGTCCCATTCACAGTGCCAGCAACTTTGCTTGGTTCTTGCATTCAGCATGCATTTACTGGACTCAGTGCTGGATCTGGAGACTCAAGAACCAGACTCCTCAGGGAAGGCTTACGGAAGTGCAGTCCTTACATACACAGGTGGGGACAGCTTCCATGTAGAGCCTCTGACGCCTGAGACAGGGAGCAGTCAGAGCAGGTAAGGGGATTCTCCCTGCACAAAACATTTCTCAGAGCAGTATGGCTACATGTTCAAGTATTTCCATCCAGAATGCTCAAAAATTTTAAGTTCAGGTGCTGCATGTAGGATGGGACAGCTGACAGACCTGGGCCTGGGTCCCCCTGCCTCCAACTTTACTAGCTCCACAGCCCTGGCACTGGGCTGCTTCTTTTTTTTTAATTTAATTTTTATTGATGGTTTGTGCATTTCGTACATCATTTTCCAATTCAGATCAGGCATATTTCCCTTTCCCTTCCCCCCCACCCCCACCCATCCCAGATCATGTATTCTGCCATAACTGTCCTGCATCTTTCAGGGTGTTTTTTTTTTTCATTTTTTAGCTATAAGTGATAATCCATGAGTATAAGCATCCTTCGTGCAAAACCAATCTACAGACTGTTGTGCCCAAACCCCCACAGTCCCACCATTCAGTGGGGGGTGACAGGTTGTTTGTTCAATCAAGTTGATCAAATGAGTGTCCAGACTACATCGCTGTAGTTTCACCGTTCACCCCAGGGGGCTGCTTCTTCTATAAGTTGGATCTATGTAAGAGGTAGTGGCCCAGGTGGTCACTGAGGGAAGAGCTGCCCTTTACCAGACTTCTCAGTGGGCCACAAGGCAGAGCCATATACCTGCCTAAGTCAGGCCAGACTGCCTGCCGAGGTTTTTTTCCCACTCAAGCAGCCTATCCCTAAGGAACGGCCCCACACCTCCATGTAACCTAGGGCTCCAGATCACCTGGTGATGCCTGGATCTTCCTACTCAGGTGAGGCCTGGATCTTCCTACTCAGGGACTAGGCTTGCCTTCAAGCAGCCCCAGGGTGACTTGGTGCCTCTCTCATTCAGCACACAGCTTGATTACATGTCTACTGCATGCCAAGGACAGGTACAGGACAGAGGTGTGTGTCCTCATTCTTTGCCTGCATTCCCCCACAGTGCAGAGGATCCAGTTCAGTGCCTTCAGAGCCTGGTAGGAAGTGTTCAACCCTAGGTATGGTTCTGTCTGCAAGACTCTCACTGTACTGGGCACTTCTATGTAACCAACTGGAGCTTGGGTATCTCCCACTATTTCCCCTGCCCTGGGAGCCTTGAGTATCCACATTCAAGGGGAGCAAATAATCAAGCATACCTTCCAAGCCCTCTTCCAATAAGCCTCCTGTATCTCATTTTGTGACTGTCTTAGCATAGTACTTGGCATTCCCAGAGTAATAAATAGACTGAGTGTTTTAAAAATTCTGTCATTTTGTGTCACTTTACAATATTTAAGTTTTTATGTCCTTAAAGATACGTTAAAAAAAAAATATCAACTACAAACGTGAAGGGGAGAGAAAGCATGGCACCCAACCACATTTCAGCAATACTTCACTCATTCTTTTAGTAAAGTTTTAAGAATGTCATACTGATGCTGGGCGTGGTGGCGCACGCCTTTAATCCTAGCACTTGGAGGCAGAGGCAGGCAGATCTTTGTGAGTTCAAGGCCAGCCTGGTCTTCATAGTGAGTTTCAGGACAGCCTGGAGCTCCAGGGAGACCCTGTCTCGAAAAGACCAGAAAAAAAAAAAAAAAGAATGTCATACTGACATGAGCTTGAAATAATCTCTAGGCATTTTCTTTGATGCTCATGACGTGGCACTGGTGATGTTAAGTAAAAAAATAAAGAAACAAAAAAATTAAAAATTCTGTCATTTTCAAACGCAAAGAATTTACACTTTCTGATTAAAATCTTTTTCCTTCTTTCCAAGAAAACAGTGACTCCCCCCCTACTGTTTTTCATGTGCATCAACAGTATTATTTTCCAACAATCTGGAGATGTGATTATCAAAAGAATAAGATAGGATTAGGATGATGATCCCTACTTGTGCATTTTTCACTGGACATTGGCACATTTGACAGCATTAAAAATCAGTGTGGAGGGGCTGGAGAGATGGTTCAGCAGTTAAGAGCTCCAACTACATGGTGGCGCACGCCTTTAATCCTAGCACTTGGGAGGCAGAGGCAGGCGGATCTCTGTGAGTTCAAGGCCAGACTGGTCTACAGAGTGAGCTCCAGGCCAGCTGGTAAGGGAGACCCTGTCTCAAAAATACCAAAAAAAAAGAAAAGAAAAAAAAAAAAAAAGAGCTCCGACTACTCTTGCAGAGGACCCGGGTTTGATTCCCAGCACCCACCTGGCAGCTAAGAACAGTCTTTAACTCCAGTTCCAGGGGAATCCGATGCCCTCTTCTGACCTCAGCGGCATTGCACAACACGGGTGCATCCACCACCTACATGCAAACAGTACACTCCTACAAAAAAAAAAAAAATCAATGTGGAATCAGAGGGTCTTAACCAGTCACAGATGCACAGCTATTGGGAAGTCTGAGCAGGAAATGAATGTGCCAAGCAGAATTCACAGTGTGGATTGTTGTTGTGATCCTCCAGTGGGGATATGGGCATCCACATGCTTTGCACTTTTTCTTCCACTTTGTGTCTTTTTTGTTTTGTTTGTTTGTTTTTATTTTTTTTTTATATAGACCAGGCTGGCCTTGAACTTACAGAGATCTGCCTGCCTCTGCCTACCAGTGTGCTGGGATTAAAGGCATGCTCCACCATGCCCAGTTTACAGGTTCTCCCTTTAGCCCTAGCTAGCTTGGAACTCACTGTATAGACCAAGCTGCCCTTGAATTCACAGAGAGCCACCTGTCTCTGCCTCCGTAGAGCCACACTTTGTGTCTTCTTGAGAATTTCCATGATGCAATTGTTTCGTTTGCTATAAAGACGCTTTTAAGTTTTATACAATTCCATTTGTCCATTCTTGGTTTTATTTCCTGAGGCAATAGAATCCTTTTCAGAAAGACCTTGCCCATGGTTACATCTTTTCAGAACGATCTTGCCCGTGGTTACATCTTTTCAGAATGACCTTATGGTTATAGTTACATCTTTTCAGAACAACCTTGCCTATGGTTACATCTTTTCAGAATGTCCTTTCAGAACAACCTTGCCTGTGGTTACATCTTGAAGTACTTTCCCCACGTTTCCCTCTGTTTCAGAGCTTTAGGTTTTTGCAGTGAGGGCTGTGTTCTGTTTTGAGTTGATTTTTATACAGGGTAAGAGCTAGGGATCTAGTTTCATTAACTGACATGTGGATATACAATCTTCTCAGCACCATTTGCTGAAGAGAATTTTTTTTTCTCCAGTGTATTATTTTGGGGAGTTTGGGGGACTTTGGAGGGAACCTTTCTTAAAAAAAAAAAAAAAAAAAAAAAAAAGAAAGAAGTCAGGCAGCTGTAGCTGTAAGGGTTTGCGTCTGGGTCCTCTATTCTAGTCCATTGATTGACATGTTTTTTGCCAAGACCATGCTGTTTTTGTTATTAGAGATTTGCAGTATAATTTGAAATCGTTTTTGGTGACACTTTCCTGGCATTCTTCTTTTCAGTTTTTTTTTTTTTTTCTATTCAGGGTCTTTTGTGCTTCTATGTGAATTTTAGGGTTTTGTTTGTTTGTTTGTATAAAGAATGGCATAAAGCCAGGTGTGGTGGTGTATGTCTTTAATCCCAGCACTAGGGAGACAGAGGCAGGGGGATCTCTGTGAGTTCAAGGCCAGCCTGGTCTACAAAGTGAGTTCCAGGACAACTGGGGCTGCAGGGAGATCCTGTCCAAAAAAAAAAAAAGTAGCATTAGATTTTCTTTTTGAGACAGAGTCTTGCTATGTAGACCAGGCTGACTTCAAACTGACAAGAGATACGTCTGCCTCTGCCTCTGCCTCCCAAGAGCTGAAATTAAAGGCATGTGCCACCATGACTGGTCTGCATTAGAATTTTGATGAGGATTACATTGAGTCTGTAGATTTCTATTGACAACATAGCCTTTTTCACAATATTAGTTCTGCCGATCCATCCATGAGAATGAGAAGTCTGTCTTCGAGTGCCTTCTTTAGTCTTCATTGTGTAAAAATTTTCATCCTGGAGGTCTTTCCCTTTCTTGATGAGATT
The DNA here is from genome assembly GCA_009823505.1 of Rhizomys pruinosus. Taxonomy (NCBI): domain Eukaryota; kingdom Metazoa; phylum Chordata; class Mammalia; order Rodentia; family Spalacidae; genus Rhizomys; species Rhizomys pruinosus. Next base: position 4,565,189 of record VZQC01010467.1, on the reverse strand, counting down.
TTTCTCCAGTGTATTTTTTAGGCTATTATGAATAGTATTGTTTTCCTGGTTTCTTTTTCAGCATATTCATTGTTGATATATCAGAAGATTCCCGGTATTTTGCATGTTGATTTTTGTGTCCTGCTACACTGCTGAGAGTTTCCATCAATTTTAAGAGTGTGCTGTTCGAATCTGTAAGGTCTCATGCATAGGATCATGTCATCTACCAACAGAGAAATTTTGACTTCTTCCTTTCCTATCTGCATCCCTTTTATTTCCTTCTCTTGTCTTATTCCTCTAGCTAAGACTTCAAGCACTACATTGAGTAAAAATGGATAAATTAGACACCCTTGTCAGGTGGAAATACTTTGAACTTTTCCTATTTAGGATAAGAGGATATAGCTTTGTTGTATATAGCCTTCAGTATGTTCAAATATGTTCCTTACATCACTAGTTTCTTCAGAGTTTTTATTATAAAAGGATATTAGACTTAGACAAAGGCCTTTGCAGCATCTGTGGATGATGATGTAATTTCTGTCCTTAAGTCTTTTTATGTAATATATTAATTGATTTTTATATGTTGAACTATTCTTTGTATACCTGGAATGAACCCAATTTGATCTTTGTGAATAATATTTTTTTGGTCTTTTTTGAGATAGGGTCTCCCTGTAGACCCATCTGGACTGGAACTCACTATGTAGACCAGGCTGGCTCTGCCTTCCGAATGCTGGAATTAAAGGCATACGCCACCATACCTGGCTTAAATAATAATCTTTTTATGTGTGATTTAATTTGGTTTTCAAGCATTTTATTGATAATATTTTACATGTATGTTTATCAGGAAGATTAGTATATAATGTTCTTTGTCATTGTGTCTTCATCTGCGTTTGGTGTTGGAGTAGTGCTGGCTTTGTAAAGAGAGGTTAGTAGTGATCCTTCTTCTATTTTATGGAACAATTTAGGGAACGTTGTTATTACTTCTTTAAAGATCTGGTAGAATTCAGCAGTGACTCCATTTGGGCTTAAGTTTTTTTTTTTTTAGTTAGGAGGGTTTTTTTTATTATTACTTCAATCTCTTTGCGTGTTAGTTCTCTTTAGAGTTATTTAATGTCATCTGGGTTTAATTTTGGTAGGCCATTTGTATTTAGAAATCCATCTGTTTCTTTTAGATTTTCCAACTTAAGAAATATAAGATTTTCAAGTATATCTTAATGATTGTCTGAATTTAATTGATAATCTTTTGGAATGCCTCCCTTTTCACCTCTGATTTTTAATGATTTGGGTTCTCTCTCTCTCTCTCTTTCTTTTGGTTAGTTTAGCTAAGAGTTTGCTGATCTTGTTTATCTTTTCAAAGATCAAATGTTTTATTTCATTGATTGTATTTTTCATTTCCATTTTATTAATTTCTGCCTTGATCTTTATTATTTCTTTTCATCTATTGATTTTAGGGTTTTGTTCTCCTAGGACCTTGAAGTACATCATTAAGTCATTTATTTGAGATCACTCTGATTTTTTTTAATTTATTTATTTTATGTGTATGAATGTACTGTCTGCATGTAGGTTTGTGCACCCGTGTCGTGCAATACCACGGAAGTCAGAAGAGGGTGTCGTATTCCTGTGGAATTGGAGTTACAGACAGTTCTCAGCCATCATGTGGGTGCTGGGGATCGAACCCAGGTCCTCTGCAAGAGCCGTCGGCTCTTTCCAGCCCCATGAGATCACTCTGATTTTTAAAAAGAAAGTTCTTATAAGCTATAAACTTCCCTTTTAAACCTCCTTTTATTGTATCACACAGGTTCTAGGATGTTGTGTTCTCATTTTCATTTGATTGTAGGAATTATACATTTTCTCTTATAATTTCTTTGATTGGCCCATTCATTCATTACTGTATTCTTTTTTCTTCATGAGTTTGTATATGTTTCTCTTACTGTTGTTTTCTAATTTGTTTCTATTGTGGCCCAACAAAATACAAGAAATTGTTTTAGTTTGCTTATATCTGTTAAGATTTTCTTTGTGCTCTGAAATATGGCCTATTTTAAAGAAAATCCATTTGCTACTGAGAAGAATGTGTATTCTGCAATATTTGAGTCAAATATTCATAGATGTCTATTAAGTCCACTTGATCTATATTGTCATTTAACTCTTATGTTCCTATGTTTGTTTTTTGTTTGAATAACCTGTCTCTTGGTCAGACTTATGTATTGACTCACCCACTATTATTGTGTTGAGGTCAATGTGTGTCAAACATTCAGTGATGTTTGTATTATGAAATTAGGTGTGCTGATGTCTGGTACATATATGTTTAGAATTATTATAACCTCATAATGGACTATTCCCTTAATCAAAATGAAACGACCTTCTTATCTCCTCCAATTTTGGTTTGAAGTTTCCATTTACAGATATTAGATTAGTGAAATTTGCATTTTTCCCATCCTTTTACCCTAAGGCCGTGTTTGTCTTTCGTAGTGAAGTGTACTTCTTGTAGGCAGCAAATAGATGGGTATTGTTTATTTTATTTTTTATTTTTTTAATATATATTTTGTACAAGATTATCAAATCTAGACCCGTGTTCCCCACCCTATGCCCCCACCCCACCAGAGCTCATGCATTCTGCCAAACATGCTTTTCATCTCTTTCTCAGTCTTTCTCAAAATTCTCCATGTGGAAGTTGACTGTTTTGAGCAGAAGTTCACTGTTTCAGTCAGTTCTTTGATGCAGTTCTTTCTGTTGTTGTTGTTATTGTTATTGTTGTTGTTGTTGTTGTTTCCAATATGCATCACTCCCAACTGCTTGGACAAAAGCTCAAGGGGCCGTGCACAAGAAATACTTAAAACTAGGTAATTGGCACTAGCATCCACAGATACGGGATACCATTCGCCTTTTTTTTTCCTGGGACTGTGTTACTTTACTCAGCATGATGTCCTCTAGCTCCAGCCATTTTCCTGCAAAGCTCATGATGTCATCTTTCTTTACTGTTGCATAGAACTCCATTGTGTAGATGTACCACATTTTCTCTATCCACTCGTCAGTTGAGGGGCATTTGGGTTGGTTCCAGCTCCTTGCTATTGTGAAGAGAGCTGAAATAAACATGGCCGTGAATGTATCTCTGCAGTGGGGTGAGTCTTGGGGGTACATGCCTAGGAGTGGTATGGCTGGGTCAGGTGGCAAGTTCATTCCAAGTCTTCCAAGGGTTCTCCACACTGCTTTCCATAGTGGCTGTACGAGTTTACATTCCCACCAGCAGTGGATGAGTGTTCCCCTTTCCCCACAACCTCTCCAGCACTTGGTATCATTTGTTTTTTTGATCCTAGCCAGTCTTACTGGAGTGAGATGATATCTTGGTTTTGATTTGCATTTCCTTAATGATTAGTGATGTTGAACACTTCTTCAGGTGTTTCTCAGCCATCTCTAATTCCTCCTCTGAAGTCTCTATTCAGCTCTTTGCTCCATCTATTGAATGGGTCATTTGTTTTCTTTCTTCTTTGTTTTTTGAGTAATTTATATATTCTGGAAATCAATGCTTTGTTAGATGTGGTGAAGGTTTCCTCCCACTCTGTGGGATTTCTCTTCACTTCCTTGATTGTTTCTTTTGATGTACAGAAGCTTTTGAGTTTAATGAGGTCCCATTTGTCAATTGTCGACCTTAATTCTTGCGCAGCTGCTGTCTGATTTAGGAAGTCTTTTCCTATGCCTATGTCTTGTAGTCTGCTGCCAACTTTTTCTTCTATCACCTTCAGAGTTTGGGGTTTCACATTGAGGTCTTTAAACCATCTGGAGTTGACTTTTGTACAGGTTGAGAGGTAGGGGTTTAATTTCATTCTTCTACAAGTGGTGATCCAGTTTTCACCTCTTGCTGAAGATGCTGTCTTTTCTCCACTGTGTCTTCTTGGTCCCCTTGTCAAATATGAGATGGTTGAAATTGTATGTGTTCAAGTTTGGGTCTTCAGTTTTGTTCCATTGGTCAACAGGTCTGTTTTTGTGCCAGTACCAGGCTGTTTTTATGACTATAGTCCTGTAGTATAGTTTGAAGTCTGGTATAGAGAGCCCCCCTGTGTTGCTCTTTTCACTCAGGGTTGTTTTGGCTATTTGGGGTCTTTTGTTTTTCCAATAAGGACTTTTTTTTCCAAGCCTGTGAAGAAACTCTTGGGGATTTTAATTGGGATTGTGTGGGTATTATTTATTAATCCCATCTGCTAGTCTGTGTTGTGTGTAATTAGAGAAGTGAGGTAACCATTGGAAGGTATGTAGTAATTCTTGTCATTACATTGTTTTTGTGACCTTTTCTAGTCCCTGTTTGCTTAGGTACAGTTTCTCTGCACTTTATTCTTTCTTGTGACTTCATGGGTGTGTCACTTTCTTTTCAAGGTTTAGGATTCCTTCTAGTACCTTCTTTAGTGCTGGCTTAGTGGTCATGGATTCCTTTTGTTTGTGTTTATTGTGGAAGGTTTCTCTTTCTGCTTAAATTATGGATAGACTTGCTGGCTATGGGATCCTGTTGCCAATTACTGTCTCTCTGAGCTTAGATTAGATATTTCCTTGCCCCCATGGCTTGTAGAGTTTCTGTTGTGAGATCTGCTGCTATTCTGATAGGTTTGCTTTGCATGTGACTTGGTGCTTCTCACCTGCAGCGCTCCTGTTCTGTATATTTGTGTTGTCACTATAACAGGTCATCAAGAAGTTCTTTCCTAGTCTTGTTCTAAGTATCCCTCTATGTGGATAGGCATCTCTTCCTAGATTTGGGGCATTTTCTGTTCTGGTTTTACTGAATATATTTATCTATGTCTTTATCTGGTAGATCCCTTTTATGCCTGTTATTTATAAACTTAGTCTTTTATTTATTTATTTATTTTTAATTTTTTTAAAAATTTATTTCTGTATGTGTATGAATGTACTGTCTGCATGCAAGTTTGTGCACCCGTGTCGTGCAATGCCTCGGAGGTCAGAAGAGGGTGTCGGATTCCCCTGGAACTGGAGTTCTCCTGGAATTGGAGTTTCAGATGGTTCTCAGCCGCCATGTGGGTGCTGGGGATTGAACCCAGGTCCTCTGGGTTCAATCCTCAGTCGCCGCTCTTAACCGCTAGGCCATCTCTCCAGCCCCAAACTTAGTCTTTTAAATAGCACATGTTCTGTTCTTACTTTTTAATTATTTCATCTTTGTCATTGCTTAATATTCTAAATCATCTGCTTAAGGACACCTAAGACATGATACCCTATCTTCTGCTTGATCCGTTCTGTTGGTGAAGCTCTCCATTGAGGACTTTTTTGGTGTGTGTGTGTGTGTGTGTGTGTGTGTGTGTGTGACTTACTAAGCATTTCATTGCTAAAACTGCAATTGGTATTCTTGTACTGTTTCTCTTTATTAAATTTTGATTTCATGTCCTGATTCACTTTTTTTTTTTTTTTGTCTTTTCGAGACAGGGTCTCCTTGTAGCCCCAGCTATCCTGGAACTCACTCCGTAGACCAGGCTGGCCTTGAACTCACAAAGATCCACCTGCCTCTGCCTCCCAAGTGCTAGGATTAAAGGCGTGCACCACCACGCCCGGCCTGATTCACTTTCTTATTTAAGCTGTTTAGTTATAGTCTCTTTCGATTTTTCTTCGGCTGGCCTGGTGGCCTTTAATCCTAGCACTTGGGAGGCAGAGGCAGGCAGATCTTTGTGAGTTCAAGGCCAGCCTGGTCTACAGAGTGAGTTCCAGGACAGCTCTGGGGCTACAGGGAGACCCTGTCTCAAAAAGACAAAAAAAAAAAAAAAAAAAAAAAAAAAAAAAAAAAAAAAAAATCAATTTATCTGTTCACCAGAATTCATTACTGTGGAGCTGATCAATTTCAGAGGACTTATTCTTGCCTTGATTTTGTATTGTTGTTGCTTGAATTTCTGTTGGGACATATATTACCATATTGCTTCAGTTCAAGTATTTATAACATTCAAATGTGACTAGAGTGTAGTAGAGTTCCAAATCTGCCCTATTCAGACAATCTCTTCAGCAATACAGTGGCAATACAGTGAAATTTAGGTGATGGAAGGAGCTTGATTGAATGATTCTAACATTTATATGGAAAATAGACATGGAACGTGAAGTGAAAAAATCCAATGCAGATATTTAAGCATATATTTACCTATAATCATGAAGAAGCCATGACACTGGGAACTAGAATACCTAAGTTAAGGGACCAGTATGGACAGTCTGTAAATAAAGCCATGCAGGTTGGAAGTAGTCGGCACTTCACTATCTGAGTGGGACTGGTTCCAGGGCTGCCCCATGATGTGGAAATCCTTAAGTATTCACATCCATATATGAAATGATGTAGGTTTTGCCTAGAACCTACACATACCATCCAGTATATTTCAGAGCATCTCTAGATGACTTATAAATACCTGATTAGTGTATATAATCTACAATAGCATTTGTAACGTATTGTTTGGAGAATAATGACATGATATAAAAATTATACATGAGGGATTGGCTGAGCAGTTAAGATCACTTGCTGCTCTGGCAGAAGACGGAGGTTCAGTTCCCAACAGCCATGCTGTAACTCATGTTCTAGGTGATCCAACATCCTCTTTGGCTTCCATGGCACCAGGATCACATGTGGTAAATATACATACATGCAGGCAAAACACTCATATACATAAAATAAAAATAAATTTTAATAAGATAAACTTAGTACTTAAAAAATTGTACATGGTTTTGGAATGTAATTGATCCACAGTTAGTGGAATCCGTGGATGGAACCTCAGGAGTGGAGGGCTCGCTGCACAGCATTTCAAATTGGTGGGGAAAGAATGAAGCACTGAGCAAAAGCTGTTGGCAACTGTCAAGTTGGAAAGTAAATAATTGCCATTTGGAAAGTAAATAATTGTTATGATATGAATAAATACATGCAAAGTTAGAAACCTGTGCTTGGCAAGAAGACACTAAAGTATCAAAATTAGAAGAATACTTATAAACTATTTGAGATAAACTTGAGTAATTCACAGATGGCTTCTTATACTTACTCAGTCTAAAAATTGTAAAACTCATTGTGAACAAAATGCAGGTAGTAAATATATTGGGCCTTCTGGTCTCTGTGACAACAGCTCAACCTTGCCATCAAATTATGAAATATGTAACCGAATGGTGTGCTGTGTTCCACTCTAACTTGACAGAAAAAAAAAAAATGTGGTGGGCACCGTTTGTGGCTCCTGGCGGTACCTTATTTGCAAATTGCAGTTGAGTTTAGTAGTTACCTGTTATGTTACTTTTCTGTTGCTGTGATAAAACACCATAGCTAACACAACTTACAGAAGGAAGAGTTTATTTGGGCTTATGGTTCCAGAAGGATAAGAGTCCATCATGGTGGGGAGCCATAGTGGCAGAGCCAACTCCAACAGAAAGCTGAGCTCTCACATCTTCAAGCACGCACAGGAAGCAGAGAGAGCAAGCCGGAAGCGGAGCAAGGCTATGGCCTCTCAAAGCCTGTGCCCAGTGACGTGCTTCTCCAGCAATGCCTCCTAAAGGCTCCATGACCCTCCCAAATAGCACCACCAACTGAACAAGTATTCAAATATTTGGGCCTAAGGGGGACACTTCTCATTCAAACACTGCACCTTATAATTAATACACCTGTTCATTTGGGTGCTATGTAAGATATCTCCATTTTCCTGCCTTGGACCCATATTGTCCTTTATACTGTTTAACAGCCAGTGTTCTTGGGGAAATTGTGAATCTTAATGTCCACATTTATATTTGTATGTAAATGTATATGCATATGTCACATGAGTTTATAATAGATAGAAATGACATATAGCATACAGTTTACAAGCAAATATGTACTGCTCCTATTGTAAATTCTATATAACCGCTTGATTCTCAGAGAAAATTTTCAGTGAATTTCCTCTCAGTTCCTGTGCCCATGGGCAGCCTATACTTGTAATTCATGAGCAACTATTTTTTACTTTCTAACATAAATATACCTTAGTGTTTTTGTCTGGAAAATAATGAAGACATATTAGGAACCTAACTCATTCATCTGTAATAGGAGCAATTTCTTTTGCTGAGTCAGGTAAAGTTTTCAATTATAGGAGGAATATTTTCTCTGATTTTTATGCTGTTACAATGTACTGACTATGCCATGCTCATAATCCTATCTCCAGTGTGGCTGAGACACCAGGATCTAAGTCTGAGGCTAGCCTTGGCTACATAGCAAGATATAATCTAAAAGCAATTAAAACAGGGGCTGGAGAGATGGCTCAGGAGTTAGGTTAAGAGCACTAGCTGTTCTTGCAGAGAACCTGGGTTCAGTTCCCTTACTCACATGTTAGGTAACCACTATTCATAACCCTAGTTCCAGTGGGTCTGCTCTGCAGGCATTGCACATACGTGATGTACTTACATATATGCAGGCAAAGCACTCATACACCTAAGATAAAAAAAAAATAAAAAGGAATCTTAATTAAAAAAAAAAAAAAAACATGAGGCCGGGCGTGGTGGCGCACGCCTTTAATCCTAGCACTCGGGAGGCAGAGGCAGGCGGATCTTCGTGAGTTCAAGGCCAGCCTGGTCTACAGAGTGAGTTCCAGGACAGCTGGGGCTACAGGGGGACAGCTGGGGCTACAGGGAGACCCTGTCTCGAAAAGACAAAAAACAAAAACAAAAACAAAACTTGGGGACAACTTAAAAATTTAAAGAGATTATTTGAGCAAATGGGGATTCATGAACTGAGCAGCCGCTTACCCCAGCGGCTTGAGACAATTGGGACATGAGTCACTTCCCCAACACAACCAGGAACTCTTGTTTCATTGGTTTATTTCTTTTTTATTTTTATGTGCACCTGTGTCATGCAATGCTTCGGAGATCAGAAGAGGGTTTCAGATTCCCCTGGAACTGGAGTTAAAGAAAGTTCTTAGATGCCATGTGGGTGCTGGGAATCAAACCCAGGTCCTCTGCAAGAGCAGTCAGTGCTCTTAACTGCTGAGCCATTTCTCCAGCCCCAGGTTTATTTCTTACCAAGACCTCTGCACAGGTCTGTTTGCCATTGGCTTAATTGACTATTGAGTAAATCAAACTATTTTTCTGACTAAATCTTGCTAACTATCCTCTGAATTATCAATATGCTTAACTGTCATTTTTCTACCAAAAAGGAAAAATTAAAACAGTATAAAAATTTTGGCTGGGCGTAGTGGTGCACACCTTTAATCCCAGCACTTGGGAGGCGGAGGCAGGCGGATCTCTGAGTTCAAGGCCAGCCTGGTCTATATAGCGAGCTCCAGGCCAGCCCAGCTGGGACTAAAGGGAAACCCTGTCTCAAAAAGGGGAAAAAACAAAACAAAACACCTTTTACTACAGGGGCTGAAGAGATGGCTCAGTGGCTGCTCTTGCAGAGGACCCAGGTTCGAATCTCAGCACCTGCATAGCAGCTAACTACCAGATGGTTATTATGGATATAACTCCAATTCCAGCTCCTCCTCTGATCTCTGGGGGCATTGCAAAAATGTGTACTTACATACATGCAGACAATACACTCATACATGTAAAATAAAATAATAAATAAAATATTTTAATGTCTAATACAAAGATAGGCATTTTCTTTGTCTCTAACATCTCAGTGCCCCATGCTTAGCTGATTACTAACAGAACTTTGTAAATTTTTTTTACTTTTACATATAGAAAGTGTTGAGAAATCCTTAAGCTCACACAAAGCACTTAAGTAGAAGGCTGGAAAAAGAACCTGAAAAAAATCAGTTTATAAAGACAAATACAAATAACTAATAAATGAAAGGCATTAAGCCATTTTTAGTAGTTGCTGAAATTATAATTGAAAACTTGAGAGTTATATGATAGCAAGACAGACGTTCCAGGGACTGCAGAACAGATTCCAGAATGCACATGACTTACAAACCTGGGGGTCCTGGTGAGGGCACAGTGACTGGCTGTGAGATTTTGGTATAGTTGATGGTTGTTTCCTCAATATCATATTGAGCACCCGACAGGAGTGAACACTCCTAGTGCAACTTGAACTAGGATGTCATGGAAGCTGAGGTCCTTCTTCTCCCCTCCTCCCACATACCAACTACAAATGTAGGTTTTACTGCAGGCTTTAGGAACTGGCCCATTTGTCTTCTGGGGATATTAAGTTCAGGGGTAACTCATGGAGATCTGCCCCATGACTGTGAGAAAGACTAAACAGGTGTGGTTCTGGAAAAGTTAGTTTAGAGACAGCAGAATCCAGGTCACTGCACTGAAAGCCAGCTGAATTGCTGTCCAGCTAACTGATGCCAAGGAAAAAGCTTTGAAACCCGGTAGGTTCGTGCTTATTATTCCTTTCTTCCAAGAAAGGTAAGCAACAATACGCTAATAAATAGCTTTGTTTCAGAACTGCTGGGAGCAGGTTGATCAGCTGAGAACCTGCTGGCTTCCCAGTGATTTTCTTGTATATTTGGACACATTTCCCAGAGGCAGAGCCATCATGGCAATCCCCTCACGTCTTGGCTTTCTTTGGAGCTCAGCCCAGTGGACCTGACTCCACCTGCCTGCTTCCCAAGAATCCAGTCTTAACTTCTCACAGATGTGAAAGCTCAGGCTGGGGAGGGATCAAAGAGGTCCATCCAGTCAGAATGGAAGTGCTTTTGTCAAAACTTCCAAAGTGAGCTCTAGAGGCATAGCTAAGCTAGGAGGACAGTCCATGTCACAGTCCACCTTGCCTCCTGAGAGGAGCACGTGGTGCTGAGGGGGCGACCCAGTGCTATGCTGTAGGCACTGGGCTTGCTCTAGAGCGTTCAGGTCTTGGGAGTGTTGAGGTGAGCCCACAGAGTGTCTGGCAGGCTTGGTCTGAATTTCTTCTAGCCACTTGCTGGCCTGGACGTAGACCCTGTGGTTGTCTCAGCTTCTGCTGGTATGTAGTTCCCAGCAAGGAATAGACTGCTTTTGTGGCTGTAATCCACAGTGCCTGTGATAGCAAAACAATCCCTAGGAATTTCTTTTTTTTTAAGTTTTGAAACTTGGTGGGGGGGGGGTTGAGACGGAGGTGGCTCAGTGTCCAAAGGTGCTTGTCACAAAAGCCTGACCATCTGAGTTTGATCCCTGGAGGCTACATAAAGGTGGAAAGAGAGAATCGACTCCACAAAGTTGTCCTCTGACCACCACATGTACACACACACATGTATCATGTGCACGCACACATTAAATTTTTTTTTAATTTGTGTTTATTTATTTAGTTTTGGTGCAATACTAGGGATGGAACCCAGGACCTTGTGAAGAAATTCTTGGGGTGTATGTGTGTGTCTGTGTCTCTGTCTGTGTATCTGTGCGTCTGTGTCTGTGTGTACTTGTGTGGAGTAGGGAACACGTGAGCACTTTTGTGCATGTCCAGGTGAAGGCCAGAGGTCAGCGAGGTCAGGTGCTTCCTCAGTCACTCCCCACCTGACCTTTGAACCCTCAAGCTCACCTGTTTGCTTAGACTGACCAGCCAGCAATCCCCAGGGATCTTCCTGTCTGAGCCTTCCCACGGCTAGGATTACAGATGTGCACTGTAACACCTGGCTTTTTTTACATGGGTTCTGTGACTTGAACTCAGATCCACATGCTTATGCACCTCCCTGACCGAGCCATCTCCTCAGCCTCATTAAGTATGTCTTGATATTAAACTTCTTGGGAATCAGTTACACATTCCACTTCTCTACCACGTTCTGCAGTTCTGCTGCTGTCTCACAGAGGTGCTCCCCACTTGCTGAATGGCATGCAAAGAAAACCTAGAAAAATAGGCCCTTTGCAAACATGACTCAGCTCAGAGTACAAATACTGATGACATTTTACTCCGTTAACATCCCAGGGGACTCCTCATGTATCTCCCCAGATCTGCTCAGTCCTGCTGCCCCAGGCCTCACCTCTTACCCTTGCTTCCTCTCTGCCAGATTCCCCTGAGGTAGAAGCTGGGCTTTGGCATGGCTACCATCATTCTGCCCAGGGAGGAGCTGTGATGGCTCCAGGAGTCAGGTCAAAGCCAGCACAACCTGAAGAGGCTATGGCTTTTCTTTTCCCTTCTGAGACTTGGCTTCTAGCCTCTCTAACAGGCAGCTCCTTGGCAGGATGATGACACAACCAGAATGGCTGTGCCCTGAGAGATAGGGAGATAGTCCATCCCCCAGACAGTCTAGGCATATTGCTCTCATAAGGCTCCTTAGAAGACTTCCCCTGGCCAAGCTACTTCCTGTGTTTTGCCATGCTTTGTTTTTGTTGTTCAGTTTTAACCACACCACCTTACACTTGTGTCACCCTCCCAACTTCCCCACAGTTGATTGCCTTGTACCCCTCGACATAGCTGAAGCCCACACACTTCACTCTAGAGAACCTGGGCTAAAACATGTAGAGAATGAGTAAAAGCTTCAATAATCTCTAAGGAGCAGATTCCAAAGCCATTGCATATTGGTCCAGTGTAATATTGCCATAGCCCTGGCAAGTCCTGAGCACAATCTGGTCTCATCTCTTCACTTGCAGCTCAGTACTGAGAACATGGTTAATAAGTAGTTGTTGAATGATTGGATAGTGGGTGTGCATGCATGCATGAGCCTTATTTCAATCAAAGGCTCGTATAATTTTAATCAACTCTGTTTTTGGCTGTGCATACTCAGTAAAATGTTTAATAATCGGTTAAAAGGGGAAGAAATTAGTCTCTCCTATGACTGTTCCCCCCCCCCCCCATCTTAAATAGTTCCATGGTTTCTTCATTGCTTTTTTGGTGGCCCATTCATATTTGTCTTTTTTTTTTTTCCTAAGAGCATGGCTGTTCTTGTATTATTGCTAAGCTTTAGTGACCTGTTTTATCGACATCTGTTTTTGAGCTAATCTTCATTTCCAAATGAGAGCTGAAATTTTGCAATCTGTGATTGATGGCTCAATCTATCTTCTCCACGATACTAAAAGAGAAGACGGATTTAATGCACAAGCCTTCTGTGCTGGCTTTAAACTTTTTCACTAAACTCTCATTTCTTCAGAGTGTGATGATGGAGTGTCTCTCCCACCTCCTTGGAAACAGAGCAGAGGAATTCAGTACCATTTCCTAACAGTCCCCAGACACATGGTTGTCACAATCCATTTTTAGCACCATTTGCGTTAATACTGCAGTCAGCCATGCTGCCTCACTTCCACCTTTCCGGGCCCCATAATGGCGATTTTCCCCTGGAACTCAAGGACAAAAGAAAGACCTTATCCCATTAGACAAGGTGTCGTCTTCCACAGCTGCTGAGTATGTATATATGAGGAATAGCATTTAATCCATTCTTTTTCTCCTCAGAGCAAATGTAGCAATAGGAGGTTTGTCTCTCCTCACATTTAATTTTCAAATGATTTGCTAAATGATGATGAAAATGAAGATGAAAAATAGATACTCACACGGCTGAAGAAGTGGCTCAGTGGGTAAGAGCACTTACTGGTCTTTCAGAGAACTAAATAAAGTTTGATTCCTAGCACCCACGTCAGACAGCTCACACCCCTCCAGCACCAGGGGATCTAACGCCCCCTTCTGGCTTTCACAGGTATCTGAACTCACATCCATCTACCCACATACAGATGACTAAAATCTTTTTTAAAAAGAAACAAGAAGGGCTAGAGAAATGGGTCAGTGGTTAAGAGCTTTCAGATTTGATTCCTAGCACCCACATGGTGGCTAACAACCAACTCCAATTTTAGGGCCCTCTTCTGGCCTCCATGGGTGCAAAACACTTAGATACATAAAATAAAATTTAATAAGAAAAAAAGAAAAGAAAAATCTCTCCAAGGCCCCGTTCTTAGATTGGTTCTGTCAGCATCTAGGAGTGGAGGTTCACCTTGGTCTTCTTAGGGCCTTCCTTCCAGCCAGTGTTGCTAGGGACCAAATCCTGCTCCAGAATCAATGGATGCATTTAGTTTCTGAACATAAGTAATAAAACTTATTTTGGGAAATATGGCATGTTCAAAAATAAATCTCTATTTCAGTTTGGAATTTTTTTCAGTAACATTTTACAGAGTTCTAACCATGTTATGTATATAACTTGATTTTTTTTTTTTTTTTTGCTACTTGGATATCAAGCGCTTTTAATGTTATTATATACCTTTTTTCAAAAACAAATCTCAAATTTTTCCTCCAGATTTTTGACCATTATTTCTTTTGTAAACTTCCCAATTTGTTTATGATTTTTAATTCATGTATAATTTTTTATATTTTTATTATAAGGTAGTCTAGCTATTTTTTTCTATATTGCTAAAAAAAAATTACCCTAAACAAAACCAGAATGAAAGCATTAGTCTCAAGACGTCCCTGCCACAGAAAAGAATTTGAAGTATCAATTGAAGGGATGGTGGCCAACAGCAGACCTGGAGAGACAAAGCCGGCCTCTGCTGAGAGGCTTCTGCCAGCTCTGTGGCGCCTCCATGGGTAGAGAATCTCTTTGCAGACCCACAAAAATGGAACCTAGATTACCTTATAGTTGTTTAATGTACTTGCTCTTGCACCAGGAATATTTTATGGACTCCCAGTGGATACATTATCAGCTCTGCTTTGGGAGGCTGACTGATATAGGGGCTTCCACTTAATCAGTGGACAGGGGAGAAGAGAGAGGATTTCAGAAGGTGAGTGGAAGAAGGAGGTGTTGCTCATTCCCCTAGACTTTTATTTATTTGTTTAAAAAAATTTTTTTTAATTAATTTTATTTATTTCTGTATGTGTATGAATGTACTGTCTGCATGCAAGTCTGTGCACCCATGTCGTGCAACGCCGCGGAGGTCAGAAGAGGGTCTCGGATTCCCCTGGAACTGGAGTTCTCCTGGAATTGGAGCTTCAGACGGTTCTCAGCCGCCATGTGGGTGCTAGGGATCGAACCTGGGTCCTCTGTAAGAGCGGTCGGCACTCTTAACCGCTAGGCCATCTCTCCAGCCCCTCCTCTAGACTTTTAGAAGCCAGCAACCCTCAGGATCACAATCCACCTTCCTCTCCATTATAGAACCTCAGCCCCAGGACCAGCATCCTTCCTCTAATTTCGTTGGCCTCTACTCACAAAATAGTCACTTTATTAAAGGCTCCTTGAGTTATCTTAGTTTAGTTATTCTGTCTGCTTCCTGCTGGAACTGTTACCACTGTACATAGAAAATTATCTGAAACATCAGGAAGCCAAAATATTCCAAGCAGATCATAATGCCCCCCAAAGGCTGGTATGGTTATATCAGCATCAGGCAAGCAGAGGATTTAGTAGAAAGCATCACAAGAGCTGTGTGCATTGTCAACAGGTCACTGTCAAGAAAAGGTTTGGCTCAATTCAAAGTTTCACTTTGAATCTTTTGTGCAATTCATAGCATAACTTTAATATATAGCAAAAAATATTAAAACTACAAAGAAGAAAAAGCAAATTTACACTTTGGAGGAGATTTGGGGGTACCTCATATAGTTAGTAGATAAAACAGCAACAATCCATACAGATGAGAGAAGATGTGAACACCACATTCCATGGGTGCTTGAGAAGCCTGTGTGCTCTTGGGCATTAAGTGCAGTTTCCATCATGTCTGTCAGTTACATCCATTAAAGTCTTCAAGAGTAGTGAAGAGGCAGCCTTTTGTTTGTTTTGCTTTTTTAAATTTCTGATTTTTAAAATTTTAATGATGTGTCTATGTTTGTGTCTGTGTATGGCTATGTACACACAAGCGCAGCTTCCCGTGGAAGTGAGAGGTCACCCGGGAGCTAGAGTTGCACCAGTGGCAAGCCACCTGATCTGGTCACTGGGACTTGAACACAGGTTCTCTGGAAGAACAGTTCATGTTCTTAACTGCTGAGCCATGTCGCCAGCCATGCATTTTTTTTTTTTTGAAACAGTCTCCTTATGAAGCCCAGGCTGCCTTGAACTCATGTTGTAGCCCACCCAAACTAGCCTTGAACTTTCAATCTTCCTGATTCAGCCTCCTGACTACAGTTATATTTTTTATTTTGATTTCTAATTCAAGTGTAATGCTAAGTATCCAACTTAAGAGGCTATCAAAAGGCCAACAATATGTAAATTCAAAAAAAAAAACAAAGAAGGATTTTTGAAGAACTTCATAGGACATAAAGCAAGCATAAATCTTAAAAAGCCACAAATTAGGACTTAGAAGAAATTCATAAAATAGATAAACATCAGAGCTTGAGAGATGGGTCAGTGGTTACAAGCACTGAATACTCTTGCAGAGGACCCAGGTTTGGTTCCCAGCAGCTGCGTGGTGCTAATAACTACCTGTAACTCCAGTTCTAGGGGATCTAACACCCTCTTCTGGCCTCCATAGGCATTACACCACACAGATGCAATTATATACATGCAGGCAATATACTCATACACATAAAATAAAAATGGATAAATCTCTTGGAAGATTAATTAAGGAAGAACTTGAGAATACTATGCAATTTTAAAAATGAAAAGAAGAACATTATCATAGACCTGAATATATTATAATTAATTAGAGAGACAAGGGGCTACGTGGTAGTGTTTTCCCAGTGTGTACAAGGCCCTGGGTTCAGTCCCTTGTGTTACAGAACAAAAACAGGAAACATAAAGAGGATGTTATAAATAATGCAACCTAACAAAATAGAAACAAACTGAAATAAAAGTTAAAATTGTTCATTGATGAAATTGATTCTGTAATTTAAAAGAAGACTCAAGGCCACATAAAGCCTCTGGCAAATTCTAAACATTTAAATGAAAGATAGTGTCATTGTTCCATAAACTCTTCAGACAGTAGCAAAAGAGGGAAACTGCATCTAACTAGTTTGATAAGGGTAATATATCCTTGTTTGCAAGTCCCAGCAGCCCATTATAAGAACACAGAATTTTCACACGCCTTTAATTCTAGCACTTGGGAGGCAGAGGCAGGCAGATCTCTGTCAAGGCCAGCCTGGTCTACAGAGCAAGTTCCAGGACAGCTGGGGCTACAGGGAGACCCTGTCTCGAAAAAAACAAACAAAAAAAGAACACAGAATTTTAAACCAGTTCACTGAAGAACACAAATACAAAAATTCTAAGTCAGTATCAACAAATGAAATCTAATCATAATTTTAAGTGAAGTCCTTTTAAATGTTTTTTTATTTTTTTATTCTATGCGTGCACTTATGTACATGTATTCTATGCATGTATTTAAGTGCACACATTTCATGAAATGCACTCAGAGGCCAGAAGAGGGAGTTGGATCTCCCAGAACTGGAGTTAAGGGTGTTTGTTAGCCACCACGTGATTGCTAGGAACTGAACCTCGGTCTTCTGCAAAAGCAGCCAGTGCTCTTAGCTGCTGAGCCATCTCTCAAGCCCACAACCGTATTTTTAAAGTAATATAATTTGATCTTCTTTTCTTGTCTTGGATAAAATATTTTTCAGAATTCCCTTTTATTTCCTGTATTGGCTCTTTAGCCATACTTTGAGTGGTTGCTCCAGGGATTACAAATGCTCCCTTAATTTATTACAGGTTAGTTAGAACTAACATTGAATAGTTTCACAGATCACAAATGTAAGAACCTTCTCCCCTCTTCCCTCATTTGTACTCTTGCGTGCCATATATTTTTCCTCTGTGTATACTAGAAACTCCATCTTTCAATGTTGGGGTGGTAATTTGTTATTGCGTTAAGCAGTCTTTTGTCTCTTAAAGAAATTAAGAGATAGAGGCACTAGGAAGATGAGTGAGTCAGTATAGGACCTGCCAAGCAAGCATGAGGACCTCAGTTCCAATTCCCAATATCCATGGAAAAAAAAAAGGTAGGCAACAAAAAAAAAATAAATTAGGGAAAGGGAAGGAAAACTCCTTTTCTATGGATCTACCTTTTCCAGTGCTGCACTTTCTACTTACAGATCCCCATGACTTGAAGAATTTTGTCCACTCTTACGTAGATAGGTCTTACTGTGTAGCCCACAGCCGGCCTTGAGCTCCTGCCCCTCCCACCTCAGCCTCCTGAGTGAGTACTGGACTCAGATGTGAGCCAGCATGCTTGCTTCTCTTACCACTTCCCTTTTTGTAAATTTTATTTATTTTTCTTTATGTGTATGAGCGTCTTGTCGGCACGTAAGTGCACCTGGGTTGTGCAGTGCCCATGGAGGCCAGAAGAGGGTTGGATTCCCTGGAACTATAGTTACAGATGATTATGAGCTGCCATGTGGGTGCTAGGACCCAAACCTGGGTCCTCTGCAAGAAAAGCCAGTGCTCTTAACTGCTGAGCCGTCTCTCCCTCCTGCCATTTCTCGTCATGCTGGTTTTCTGGCAGTGAATTCACTCAGCTTTGGTATATCTGCAAATATATATATATATATATATATATATATCTTATATATAAAATTTATATTTGAGCTTTTTGCCCTGCATGTTAATGTGAGTATGCTTGTTGCATGCATGTATGTGCATTTCGCTGGTGTATGTAGTGTCTCATGTATTTGTACACGTGTCTGTGGGACACTTGGAGGAAGAAGGGTGCATTTGCATCCCTTGAAATGGAGTTATGGATGGTTGTTAGCTGCATGTGGGTAGAAACTGAACCTGGGATCTTTCTGTCAAAAAACAGCCAGTTGCTCTAAATCACTGTAAGCCATCTCCATTATCCTTAATTTGGGCATCAAGTTTCATATTTTTTGTGGTGGGACTTTGGTCCTCCTGTATGTATGTGCACCATCTGTGTGCAAGTGTCTATGAAGGCCAGAAGATGTTGGAAGCCCTTGTCAGGAGTTATGGACGCGTTGTGTAGCTTTACCATTGTGGTAGCTGGGAACTTACCAGCGTCCTTTGCAGACCAGTAAAGTCTTTTAAACCATTGAGCCAACTCCCAGCCTCATGATATCAACACTTTCAAGATATTTCAACTTTGAGCAAGTAGTGGTTACATGCTTTAAATCCCCAGCACCTGGGAGTAGAGACAGGTGGATCATCGTGAGATTCAAGAGCCACCCACCTGTCTATGTAGTTATTGGTCCCAGGGCAGCTTGGGGCTACACTGGACACCCTCCGTCTCAAAAAAACCAACCAAAACACAGCAACAACAACAAAAAAAACAACTGGCACTTTGATCGACCATCGTGTTTCAAGAAGAAAATGTTCATTACCATTAGATGTTATTACCCAGAGCCAACTAATAGTATACTGTAAAATTTCGCCTTCCATATTATATAAAGCTAGCAAGTCTGCTGGATACACAAAATGAATAAGACAAAAAGCTTAGATTTCCAGTATTTCCAGTGAACACAGCAAGACTTCCAATCAGCTTTTTATTGCCTCACTACTAAATATGAAAGGATGCCTGAGGACCAGGCGTTTGAGGGGGTTATTCAATATTAAAACAGAAGCACTCTACAGAAAAAAAAAAACTTGGCAAGGGAAAGAACAATTCAGGCAGCAAAAGGGAACTTCAGGAAACTACAATCAGAAAACATCTCAGCGGTGAAACAGGAACCAGCTGCTGCATTATTTAAAAGAGCATTGGAAAACCCAGACAAATGCCTTAAAAACTTAGGCATGAGGGGCTGGAGAGATGGTCCCTGAGCGGATTAATGAGCGCCGACCGCTGCTTACAGAGGACCCGGGTTCGATCCCCGCACCCATGGCGGCTGAGAACCGTCGAAAAACTCCCAATTCCAGGAGAACTCCAGTTTCCAGGGGAATCGAGACCCGCTTTCTGTGACCTCCGCGCTTGCACGACCACTCACCAATAACCGATGAGAAGTACACATAACAACAAAAAAAAAAAAAATAAAATAATAAATAACTAAAAAAAAAATTTTTAAAAAAAAAAAAAAAAAAAAAACTTAGGCATTGGTTGCAAGAAATGAAAAAGTGCAAGCTGAGTCCAGCTGAGTATGGTGCCATACTCTTTTAATGGTAACTGTTTGTGGTTATCAATTATACTAGCTCAGTTAATTTGGTGCTTGTATTCAAATAACTCTTAATAACACTTCAAAGCACCAAACATAGTAAGACAGTACTGGCTTTTGGGTGTAATGGGTGAACATTGTTTGACCAAAGTACGGACCAACATGGTCTGAGCTTGTATGAGTTGGTGTATAATAGGATAACTCTTCCATCCATAAAAATTAAGAGGAAACATAGTTCACACTAGTTTGGCTGTTATAACCTGACTGTAGAAGTTACAGCCATAGTGCAAGACAAATGAGAATGCAGAAGACAAGTAGCATCTCCAGGGCAGTGCTGGATGCAGTTCCCTGCGTCCACTGAGGGGTCTTGGACCATATTCCTACAGGTGCGTCACCTAGTGTAGAACTCCTAGATTCTTCTTTTGGCGTTTGAAATACCACTTTTCAGGAGGTTTATGCCTACAAGATCCTGGGTAAAACTCGTGCATATCTCCTTTCCTGAATTTGTCTCTGGAGGTGCAATGTATGCGTAGTATTAACTCATACATGTGTGTGCATTGGGGGAGGGCACAAATATGTGCCCTCTTCCTTAATCTCCTTCTCAACCCATTACCTCACTTCCCTTTATCTTCCTTCCCCTTGCTATAATGAGGGTTTAAAGTCCATTTTTTAATGTATGGTGGTTAGAAGTTATGTAAGTAAATGTTGCTGTACTAGGTGTGGATATAATATATACATAGTATGTTTGGAATAACAGACTTACTGAATTATAATTCACACATCATAAAATTGACCTTTGTATAGGTGTTCTGCGAGTTCCTTTGTTTTGTTTGTTTTTTTGTTTTGTTTTGTTGAGGACATTGGGGTCTCCCGTAAGCCCCAGAGCGCTGACAACTCACTCGTGTGGTCAGCTGGCCTTGAACTCACAGAGATCACCTCCTCTGACCCCGAGTATCGATGTGGCTAGGAAATTAAAGGCATGCGCCCACCATGCCTGCTCTGTGTACAATTCTTATAAATAGGGGGATGCTACTTGTCCTCATTCTTCCCACCTAAAATTTGCATTTAAACTTTATTACTTGATAATAACCCTAGGAATCCCACAAGAAAAAAATTCACTGAAGTGTAAAATGGAGCTTTTACTGATTTTTCTGCCCTTTCTTCCTTTCCTGTGTTTCACACACAAACTATTTTTCCTGCATATTTTTAACTCTGGGGGCTGGGGAAGAATTAATAGTCTTAATGTTAATAACTTCTTGTGATGGATCAAGAAAAAATAGGAATTTGAACGATGAGCCAGAGTGCCAATCCAACAAAGCCTCCCCACTGTGACCCGATTAGTCTCCAGTTATAAATTCCTCTCTCTAGGATTTATAATCCATGATTCAAAATGCTGGGTAGAGAAACCTTCATTACTGTTGGCATTTTCCTACTGGCAGACTCAACCTTAGGTTCTCTCTTTAATTTGGGTTTCTTTCTTTGAAAAAAATAAGAATAATACCTGTTTGCTTGCTAGGAATTTAATTCATCAAGGGGAAATGTGCATTGAAGATAGTGGATGGAGATGGAGCCATTGATTGGCAGCCGCCAGGGGCATTAGCCACAGATGATCCTTGGCCTCTCACAGTTACAATTGCCCGGACATCTGGAGGCAGCATGCTGCCAATGCTGGCCCCACTGTTTAAGCAAATGGATCCAAAGGTCTTTCTTCTATAATCTCAGGAGTTTGATGTCAAAACAGCCAAAGAATTTGGATTGGAGTATCTTTTGAGACCTCCCTTTTGGAAACTAAGGGATTGTGGTACTAGCTGCATTTTTGCCCACAGTGAACTTGAACAGGTTTGCCAAGAATCCTGGGGAGTCATAGCTTCTATTGAAATGCTTTGTCCACAGCAAGGCCAACATCCTACAACTGCCTCTAGGTGACAGTTCTGTTGAGTGTAGACTGAGGGAGCCTTGGATGTGGTCTGCCTTGTCTTCCTTGTGTCTCATCTTCTCAGAGCACCACCTCAGGGAAATGGTCAAGTATGGAGGTAGTAGGCCAGGGAGCCACATCCTCATGTGTGGGAGGCATGCAGTAGGGGAGGGCTCTATTGGACTTGGTGTAAATACTAGAGTCATGGAGCAGCTCTTCCTGCCTTGCTGTGCCATGTAGAGGTCTCATGTCAGGCCTGACTGACTCAATTATACTGGGGACTAGCAAAGAAACCCTTTGCAGGATTGTAACAGGGTCGAGGTTTCCCAGGTGATCCCTGGCCATTCCCCCGGGCTGTTTTGGAATACAGTATCATGCGATGACAGTGTGTGGCATTGGGCATTATGTGATAAAAGCCTAACGGTGTCTTAGTCTCCAACCCAGTGGTTCTGCTTGGGGAAATCTGTGCAGAGTAAGTTTTCTAGACTGATGCAAGTGCTATTTCTAGCAAGTGTGCTTATTTCTAAAAGAGAGAAATGGCACAAATGTTCTGTTATAATCCATGCTAAGAGATGGGGTAAAGACGTGGTTACAGGACTGGAAAGCTAGCTCAGTCAGTAGTGTTTTGCTATGCAAACATTTGAGGTCCTGTGTTAAATATACCTTACCATACACTAAAAAAGAGGCATTGGGACAGGGAATAGGCAGACAGGCAGATCCGCCTGGAGGTCAACTGGTCAGGTAGCCATAGCCCTACTAGTATAGTCTCAGGCCAGTTGGTATGGGTAAGACTCGATGCTCAACACAACAACAACAACAACAAACAAAAACAACCCAAGTGGTGGCTCGTTGAGGAATGTTGCTGGGTAGCTTTAGTTCAACCGTGACACACCTGGGTTTGAGGGAGCTTCAGTTGGGGAATTGCCCCCCCCCTCCTCTGGGCGTGCCTGTGGCCAATGTCCTGTGGGGTTTTCTGATTTGTTGAATGATGTGGATGGAGGGTGGTATGCCCACCCCTAGGGCAGGTAGGTTTCTGTAAAGAAAGCAGGCGAACATGGGCTGGAGAAGCAAGCCAGAAGGGGAACGCAGTTCCCTCCATGGCCTGTTGCTTCAGCTCCTGCCTCCAGGTTCCTAAGCCCTGGTAGTTCCTACCATGGGGGTTCCCTCAGTTATGAAACCCCACCGAGATGTGACCAAATAAACCTTTACCCTCCCCGAAGTTGGTTTTGTGGTCGAAGTGTTTTGTCCAGCAATGAAAAAGAAACATAGAACAAAAATCAACACTCTAAAGGTTGAAATCTTGTTCCCAATGCATACGACACTCTACATTGACAAACACACATGGTGCCCCTTACCCCCAAAAGAAATGGTTACATTCCATTGGCGGTGAAATATTTTTCTTTCAAAAAGCCCTGAATGTTTTATATAGCCAATTAATTTGCCCCAGTTATGGCAATTTTTACTAAGTGTGGAATTGTTTGCCAGCCTCTTGGACATTACTGAAGCTGATGCCCGGGTAGAAAGATACATGCCCCTGAGAACAGGAGCTAGTTAAAAGAATAATCCTCTGAAGGTGAGAACCCTATGCAGTGCTGAATGAGGAGGCCCCATGCTACATAAAAAATGCAGGGCATTGAAAAATACACCAGAAGGGTCAGAGATCATTTTTATTTCCTTACATATTGCTTAGTATTTATAATCTGGCCTCCCACAGCCTCAGAAAATAACATTTTTAAAACCTTAGAATTCCTTCTGCCTCACATTTTACCATGCCCTTCCTCCGATAAATGTGGAGTGGTTTATAAAGGATTTTTTTAAGATTTTACTTTTCAGTTTGCCAAGTATGGTGGTCTTTGAATCCCAGCATCTGGGAGCAAGGCAGGGGATCTCTGTCTGAGATTCAAGGCCAGACAGTCTACATATATAGTAAGTTTCCAGGACAGCTGCGGACAACAGGAGACCCTGTCTCTCAAAAGAAAAAACAAAAACTATTTTTTATTTTAATCATGGTGTATGGGGGGCAGGGATTTGTGCACATGCATGCAGTGCCCATGAGGCCCAGAAGAGATAGAATCTTGGAGCTAGACTCACAGGCAGTTGTGAGCTGCCCATGTGAGTTGCTGGAGAACACAAAACGCGGTCCTCAGAGAACAACTAAGTGCTCTCCACCTCTTAGCCATCTTGCCAGCTTTTATGTCTTTGAAGGCAGAAAAAATGGTGACTCCCTTGGTCAGGAAAGTGAACAGAGCAAGCCACCAAGTACAAGGGAAAGAGAGAAAGAACTCCAAATTGATGTGTGACCTAAGTTTTACAAGCCATACTTGTTAGAAGGGGAATTGCACTGTCTGGGGCACATGCAGGGTTCCTGGGGCTCCAAGGCCCTTTCCCTGCCAACTTATTTTCTGAACTGCTGCTTCTCAGTTCCACACTTTCTTAACACACTCCCTGGGGCCTTAGAGGTGCTCATAAATAAATACCTTCCAGATAGAAGGAAGGAAAACTACAAAGCAGGTTGAGCAAAACACTCTTGTTCCACTTGATCTGGCTACAGATGTGGCTTCCATGTGCTTGGACGCTTCTTGGGAAGATTCATGCATGTTCTGAGCTAAAATTGCTTCTGATTTTATCAAATCAGAAAATCATTTGCCTCCTATTTGAAAAAATGTTCAAACTTTCAACAGCAGAGAAATGGCACATGAAGCTGTTAGCAGACTATCAGCTATTGTAAACACTGGCAGGCACAAGTTATCCGTGCCAGGCTGGTGAGCGGTCCATACATTTTGACACTAGATCTTGCTTCTCCAGGAATGAGTAGCCTTGCTGTAGGGCGCCAACTTTAAAGACAGGAGAATGAGCTGTAGCATGGGAAGGCGACCCCTGTCATCCCATCATTCAGGAGGCAACCGAGGGAGGATCTTGAGTTCCAGAGCACCTAGGATCCATAGAAACCTGTCAGAACAAAACAGCATACAACATGCCAGTCACTTCTCTGAGTCAGGAAATTGTTACCACTTTTCCTCTATAGATGCAGAACCTGAAGAACAGAGATTTAGCAACTTGCCTGGAGTTCCTAAGCCAGTAATTCCCAGTTGGGAGCAGGGCCAGGATGCAGGCTGTATCCACCTCTATGCATTACCCCTTGTATGACCAAAGTTAAATCATGGGTTACATTGGAAACAACCAAGTAACACTACCTCTCTCCAAAGAAGCAAGGGAATACTTCCACAGTGCATAGCTAATGGAAAAAGCAGGGTACAGCAGAGGCTACAAGATGTGTTAATAAAGGGACAGAACATATGTTCATATCTGTCAAGATAAATAAAACACTTGGGGGCTGAGGAGAGGGCTCTGTCAGAAGAGTGCTTTGCTCATAAGCAAATGAGGACTGATTTTGGTTCCCTAGCACATAAAAGCCAGGTGCTTCAGCGTGCATCTGTAACACCAGGGCTGGGAGGTGGAGAAGACATGTCCCTGGAGCTCACCAGCCAGTCCAGGCTAGCTAAATCACAGCCAGTTCCAAAGTTTCACTGGAGAGTCTCCTCTCGCTCTCTCTTTTCTTGCCTCTCTATCTCAAAAAAAAGGGTGGGGGGAGCCTGGAGAGATGACTCATTGGTTAGGAGTGCTTATGAGGACTGGGGTTTGGTTCCAGCACCACCCACGGGTGGCTCACAACCGGGTTTTAACCTCTAATTCCTTCATGGGATCTGATGCCTTCCTCTTGCCTCAGTGGGCTCCTGCTTGTATGCACATAACTTCAGGCAAGCAAACACATACACACACAAAAAAAAAAAAAAAAAAAAAAAAAAAAAAAAAAAAAAAAAAAAAAAAAAAAAGGCTGGGAATGGTGGCACAGGCTTTTATTCCAATACTAAGGGGAAGCAGAGCCGGCAAATCTTGTGAGGAATCAAGGCCAGCCTTAGTTTACATAGTTGAGTTCCAGGCCAGCTGACTCAAAATAAAAGTACAATAAAATAAGGTGGAGACCGATAGAGTAAAGACATTCAATGTGGCGCATGGACTTCGCTCACATCATCGTGTTGTACACCACACACACACACACACACACACCACAAGAATAAAACCTTGGGCTAGGGATATATTTCAGTGGTAGAGGTCTAGCCTAGAGTGTGCAAGGCCTTTAGGTGCCCAATTCCCAGAACCACAAGCAAACAGATAAACAGACAAACTCTCCCTGGAAGAACACACCAGGAAAACATGAGGGACTGCAGTCGCCCACTGGGAGGGAAACGTCCACTGTGTTGCCTTTTATAGCTCTGGATTCTGAGCGATCCATTTACACTTCTCACTTAGAAACATAAAAGCCACTGCTGTCTAATGTTTCTTCTTTGAATATTCAGAATGCCCTTTGGTTTATATTGTTTTAAAGTCTCTTGTTTTTAAATTTTATGATATGTGAGCAGGAAATACAGTATGTGCTTGTGATTTTAAGAGAATCAGTCTAAGGGGCTATAATAAAAATGAAGTCTCTCTTCCACCCCAGCTTCCCCGTCTATTCCCTCCCCCTTCCTGGGAAATCTTTCTTCTCTCTCCCCCTCCAAACCAGACACTATTGATCCTGAGGGTAGGGCAGTTCCTTTTGTTTGTTCTACCAAAACTGTATCCAAAAATAAGAATCTAATTTCAGTGAGAAGGCTTTTTGTGGGTATTTTTGAACACACCATATAGGATCGAAATAAATTTTGGCTCAAATTATAGCTTCCAGAGCCCTCGGTTCCTGTCCGTCAGCCATACACTCCCACCTTAATCACAGTTTGTAACTATCCATAGTTAAAGAGCCCCCAGATGCCTTGTGGGTTTTGAAAAAATAGCTTTAACTTTTATCTCTAAGGATTAGGACAGAGAAAATACATTGCCATGACTGGGTTCACTGCACCTGGAGCCCTCTGACGCACTTACAGTGTGACTGCGAAGTGTGTTAGGGAGATGAGCCACTGCGCATGTGAAGAAACCAGGCCCTTTGGAAGGCTGTGCACTTGAAAAAGCTCTGCCCCAACTGGAAGGACCTTACCTCTGTCCTCTGTTGTTGCTCAGCCCAGGCTAGCCTTAGGCAATGCAAGATCCTATAGCGGGTCATAGGATTATTTGTTTTCCTTGACTTACAAGTGAGTTAGAGGCTTCTATAGCTCATGCTTCTGGAAGCTAGGAAGTCTAGGAGCATGTTACCGGCATCTGGTGAAGCATTTTGCTGCATCATAATGTGGAGGAGGGCATCCCATGGTGAGTCACAGCTGCCCCTCATATGAGTCGGGACAGAGGGAGCAAGTACCCTCACCTGAATGCTGAGAGACTGTGTGTAGTCCGGCCCCTCATCTTCGCAAAGGACAGTGGTGACCATCGCTCTGAATTCGGGGATTCTGCCATAGGGAAAGACGGAAAAGGGTGGCCTGTGGGTGAGCTAAACATAGACATGCATTACGTGGCTTGCAGTGTTTTCATGACACGAGAAGTTCTCCTGAACGGGGATTAACTCAGTGCCCANTGCAGACAATACATTCATACACATATGGAAATAAATAAAATTAAAAAAAATAAAGTAAACCTTTTAAGATTTAAATTTAAGTGACACATAAAACTTTAAAACTACATATTTATAGGGCACTCTGTATCACAGAGTGTGTATCAGTGTGATATACACATATGTGTCATATCATTTATAAGTTATATATATATATATATATATATATATATATATAAATATTTATATTTGAGCTTTTTGCCTGCATGTATGTGAGTATGCTTATGCATGCATGTATGTGAGTGTGCTCATTCATGCATGTATGTGAGTGTGCTCATGCATGCAGTGTCTGTGGAATCTGGAAGAGGGTGTTGGCTCCCCTGAAACAGGAGTTATGGATGGTTGTTAGCTGCCATGTGGGTGTTAGAAACTGAACCTGGGTCTTCTGCAAAAACAGCCAGTGCTCTAAATCACTGAGCCATGTCTCCATTTCCTAATTTGGGCATCAAGTTTTCTATTTTTTGTGTGGGACTGTTTGCCTGCATGCATGTATGTGCACCATCTGTGTGCAAGTGTCTATGAAGGCCAGAAGATGTTGGAGCCCTTGCAGAGTTATGGACGGTTGTGAGCTACCATGTGGGTGCTGGGAACTGAACCCAGGTCCTTTGCAGGACCAGTAAGTGCTCTTAACCACTGAGCCAACTCTCCAGTCTCATGATATCAACACTTTCAAGATATTTCACTTTGAGCCAGGAGTAGTGGTACATGTCTTTAATCCCAGCACCTGGGAGGTAGAGACAGGTGGATCTCTGTGAATTCAAGGCCAGCCTGGTCTATGTAGTTTGTCCCAGGGCAGTTGGGGCTACATGGACACCCTGTCTCAAAAAACCAACCAAACAACAGCAACAACAACAAAAAAAAAACAACTGCACTTTGATCTGACCTCTGTTGTTCTCAAGAGAAAATGTTTGCATTTACCATGTAAATGTTATTTACACCAGAGCCAACTAATAGTATACTGTAAAATTTCCCTTCCCATATTATATAAGCTAGCAAGTCTGCTGTACACAAAATGAATAAACAAAAAGTAGATTTCCATATTCCAGGAACACAGCAAGACTTCCAATCAGCTTTTTATTGCCTCACTACTAAATATGAAAGGATGCCTGAGGACCAGGCGTTTGAGGGGGTTATTCAATATTAAAACAGAAGCAAACTCTAACAGAAAAAAAAAACTTGGCAAGGGAAAGAACAATTCAGGCAGCAAAAGGGAACTTCAGGAAACTACAATCAGAAAACATCTCAGCGGTGAAACAGGAACCAGCTGCTGCATTATTTAAAAGAGCATTGGAAAACCCAGACAAATGCCTTAAAAACTTAGGCATGAGGCAGAAATAAAAAGTGCAAGCTGGAGTCCAGCTGAGTGTGGGGCCATACTCTTGTTAGTAACTGGTTTGGGTTATCAGATTATCTAGCTCAGTTAATTTGTGCTTGTATTCAAATAACTCTTAATAACAGCTTCAAAGCCCAAACATAGTAAGACAAGTACTGCTTTTGGGTGTAATGGTGAACATTGTTGACCAAAGTAAGGAACCAACATTCTGAGCTTGATGAGTTGGTTATAATAGGAGTAACTCTTCCATCCATAAAATTAAGAGGAAACATAAGTTCACACTAGTTTGGCTGTTATACCTGACTGTAGAAGTTACAGCCATAGTGCAAGACAAATGAGAATGCAGAAGACAAGTAGCATCTCCAGGGCAGTGCTGGATGCAGTTCCCTGCGTCCACTGAGGGGTCTTGGACCATATTCCTACAGGTGCGTCACCTAGTGTAGAACTCCTAGATTCTTCTTTTGGCGTTTGAAATACCACTTTTCAGGAGGTTTATGCCTACAAGATCCTGGGTAAAACTCGTGCATATCTCCTTTCCTGAATTTGTCTCTGGAGGTGCATGTATGCGTATGTATGTACTCATGCATGTGTGTGTGCATTGGGGGAGGGCACAAATATGTGCCCTCTTCCTTAATCTCCTTCTCAACCCATTACCTCACTTCCCTTTATCTTCCTTCCCCTTGCTATAATGAGGGTTTAAAGTCCATTTTTTAATTATGTGTTAGATTATTAAGTAAATGTTGCTGTTACTGTGTGGATATAATATATACATAGTATGTTGAATAACAGACTTACTGAATTATAATTCACACATCATAAAATTGACCTTTGTAAGGTGTTCTGGTAGATTCTTTGTTTTTGTTTTGTTTTTTGTTTTGTTTTTTGAGACAGGGTCTCCCTGTAGCCCCAGATGGTCTGGAACTCACTCTGTAGGTCAGGCTGGCCTTGAACTCACAGAGATCCACCTTCCTCTGCCTCCCGAGTGCTAGGATTAAAGGCATGCGCCACCATGCCTGGCTCTTGTACATTCTTATAAATAGGTGGATGCTACTGTCCTCATTCTTCCCACCTAAATCTTTGCATTTAAACTTTATTACTTGATTATAACCCTAGATCCCACAAGAAAAAAAATTCACTGGAATGTTAAATTGGAGCTTATTTACTTGATTTTTCTAGCCCTTTCTTCCTTTCCTGTGTTTCAACCAAACTATTTTTTCCTGCATATTTTAACTCTGGGGGCGTGGGGGAGAATTAATAGTCTTAACTGTTAATAACTTCTTGTATGGATAAGAAAAAATAGGAATTTGAACTATGAGCTCAGAGTGCCAATCCAACAAAGCCTCCCCACTGTGACCCGATTAGTCTCCAGTTATAAATTCCTCTCTCTAGGATTTATAATCCATGATTCAAAATGCTGGGTAGAGAAACCTTCATTACTGTTGGCATTTTCCTACTGGCAGACTCAACCTTAGTTCTCCTTTAATTTGGGTTCTTTCTTTGAAAAAATAAGAATAATCCTGTTTGCTTGCTAGGAATTTAATTCATCAAGGGGAAATGTGCATTGAAGATAGTGGATGGAGATGGAGCCATTGATTGGCAGCCGCCAGGGGCATTAGCCACAGATGATCCTTGGCCTCTCACAGTTACAATTGCCCGGACATCTGGAGGCAGCATGCTGCCAATGCTGGCCCCACTGTTTAAGCAAATGGATCCAAAGGTCTTTCTTCTATAATCTCAGGAGTTTGATGTCAAAACAGCCAAAGAATTTGGATTGGAGTATCTTTTGAGACCTCCCTTTTGGAAACTAAGGGATTGTGGTACTAGCTGCATTTTTGCCACAGTGAACTTGAACAGGTTTGCCAAGAATCCTGGGGAGTCATAGCTTCTATTGAAATGCTTTGTCCACAGCAAGGCCAACATCCTACAACTGCCTCTAGGTGACAGTTCTGTTGAGTGTAGACTGAGGGAGCCTTGGATGTGGTCTGCCTTGTCTTCCTTGTGTCTCATCTTCTCAGAGCACCACCTCAGGGAAATGGTCAAGTATGGAGGTAGTAGGCCAGGGAGCCACATCCTCATGTGTGGGAGGCATGCAGTAGGGGAGGGCTCTATTGGACTTGGTGTAAATACTAGAGTCATGGAGCAGCTCTTCCTGCCTTGCTGTGCCATGTAGAGGTCTCATGTCAGGCCTGACTGACTCAATTATACTGGGGACTAGCAAAGAAACCCTTTGCAGGATTGTAACAGGGTCGAGGTTTCCCAGGTGATCCCTGGCCATTCCCCCGGGCTGTTTTGGAATACAGTATCATGCGATGACAGTGTGTGGCATTGGGCATTATGTGATAAAAGCCTAACGGTGTCTTAGTCTCCAACCCAGTGGTTCTGCTTGGGGAAATCTGTGCAGAGTAAGTTTTCTAGACTGATGCAAGTGCTATTTCTAGCAAGTGTGCTTATTTCTAAAAGAGAGAAATGGCACAAATGTTCTGTTATAATCCATGCTAAGAGATGGGGTAAAGACGTGGTTACAGGACTGGAAAGCTAGCTCAGTCAGTAGTGTTTGCTATGCAAACATGAGGTCCTGTGTTAAATCCTTACCAACCACATAAAAAGAGAGGCATGGTGGTACAGGGAAAGCAGAGACAGGCAGGATCCCTGGAGTTCACTGGTCAGGTAGCCTAGCCTACTTGGTAAGCTCCAGGCCAGTGAGAGAGCTCATCTCAACAACAACAACAACAACAACAAACAAAAACCCAACCCAAGGTGGATGGCTCTTGAGGACTGTGCTGGGTAGCTTTAGTGTCAACTTGACACACCTGGGTTGAGGGAGCTTCAGTTGGGGAATTGCCTCCATTGGGCTGCCTGTGGCCATGTCTGTGGGGTATTTTCTTGATTGTTGAATGATGTGGGAGAGGGTGGTGCCACCCCTGGGCAGGTGGTTCTGTATAAGAAAGCAGGCTGAACATGGGCTGGAAGAGCAAGCCAGAAGGAAGCATTCCTCCATGGCCTGTGCTTCAGCTCCTGCCTCCAGGTTCAAGCCCTGAGTTCCTACCATGGGCAACCTCAGTGATGAACCCCCCGAGATGTGAGCCAAATAAACCTTTCCCTCCCCAAGTTGGTTTTGGTCAGAGTGTTTTGTCACAGCAATTGAAAAGAAACTAGAACAAAAATCAACACTCAAAGTTGAAATCTTGTTCCCACATGCATACACACATACATACAACACACATGTGCCCCCTTACCCAAAGAAATGGTTACATTCATACGGTGAAATATTTTTCTTTCAAAAAGCCCTGATGTTTTTAGCCAATTAATTTGCCCA
Source organism: Rhizomys pruinosus (assembly GCA_009823505.1). Taxonomy (NCBI): domain Eukaryota; kingdom Metazoa; phylum Chordata; class Mammalia; order Rodentia; family Spalacidae; genus Rhizomys; species Rhizomys pruinosus. The sequence goes on along the minus strand of VZQC01010467.1, from coordinate 4,533,297 downwards.
TTTGGCAAATGTTTACTAAGTGTGAATTGTGTGCCAGACTCTTGGCACATACTGAAGCTGATGCCCTGGGTAAGAAGAGCATGCCCCTGAAAACAGTGAGCTAGTTAATAAATAATCCCTGAAGGTGATAAACACCTTGCAGTGCTGAGTGAGGAGGGGCCATGCTACATAAAAATGCAGGTGCATTGAAAAAGTACACCAAAGGGTCAGAGATCATTTTTATTTCCTTACATATATGCTTCAGTATTTAATAATCTGGCTCCCACAAGCATCAGAAAGTAACATTTTAAAGCTTAGGATTCCTGCCTCACATTTTATGCAGTGCCCTTCCTTCCGTAAATGTGGAGTGGTTATAAGGATTTTTTTAAGATTTTACTTTTATTTTGCCAAGTATGGTGGTCTTTAATCCCAGCACTTGGGAGGCAGAGGCAGGTGGATCTCTGTGAGATCAAGGCCAGACAGGTCTACATAGTAAGTTCCAGGCCAGCTGGGGACAACAGGGAGACCCTGTCTCAAAAAGAAAAAACAAAAACTATTTTTTATTTTTAATCATGTGTATGTGGGGGCAGGGGATTTGTGCACATGCATGCAGGTGCCCATGGAGGCCAGAAGAGAATAGAAGTCTTGGAGCTAGACTCACAGGCAGTTGTGAGCTGCCCAATGTGGGTGCTGGGAACCAAACTCGGGTCCTCAGGAAGAACAATAAGTGCTCTCCACCTCTTAGCCATCTTGCCAGCTTTTATGTCTTTGAAGGCAGAAAAAATGGTGACTCCCTTGGTCAGGAAAGTGAACAGAGCAAGCACCAAAGTACAAGGGAAAGGAGAGAAATAACTCCAAATTGATGTGTGACCTAAGTTTTACAAGCCATACTTGTTAGAAGGGGAATTGCACTGTCTGGGGCACATGCAGGGTTCCTGGGGCTCCAAGGCCCTTTCCCTGCCAACTTATTTTCTGAACTGCTGCTTCTCAGTTCCACACTTTCTTAACACACTCCCTGGGGCCTTAGAGGTGCTCATAAATAAATACCTTCCAGATAGAAGGAAGGAAAACTACAAAGCAGGTGTGAGCAAAACACTTCTTGTTCCACTTGATCTGGCTACAGATGTGGCTTCCATGTGCTTGGACGCTTCTTGGAAGATTCATCATTTGTTCTGAGCTTATAAATTGCTTCTGATTTTATCAAATCAGAAAAGCATTTGCCTCCTCATTTGAAAAATGTTCAACTCACAGCAGAGAAATGCACAATGAAGCTGTTAGCATCTAGCATTGTCACACTGGCAGGCCAGTTACCGTGCCAGGCTGTGAGGGGTCCATGACTTTTGACACTAGATCTTGCTTCCAGGAAGGTAGCCTGCGAGCCCAATTTACAGACAGGAGATGAGCTGAGCATAGGGAGGCACCCCTGTCATCCCATCATTCAGGAGGCCAACGAAGGAGGATCTTGAGTTCCAGATCAGCCTAGGATCCATAGTGAGATCCTGTCAGAACAAAACAGCATACAACATGCCAGTCACTTCTCTGAGTCAGGAAATTGTTACCACTTTTCCTCTATAGATGCAGAACCTGAAGAACAGAGATTTAGCAACTTGCCTGGAGTTCCTAAGCCAGTAATTCCCAGTTGGGAGCAGGGCCAGGATGCAGGCTGTATCCACCTCTATGCATTACCCCTTGTATGACCAAAGTTAAATCATGGGTTACATTGGAAACAACCAAGTAACACTACCTCTCTCCAAAGAAGCAAGGGAATACTTCCACAGTGCATAGCTAATGGAAAAAGCAGGGTACAGCAGAGGCTACAAGATGTGTTAATAAAGGGACAGAACATATGTTCATATCTGTCAAGATAAATAAAACACTTGGGGGCTGAGGAGAGGGCTCTGTCAGAAGAGTGCTTTGCTCATAAGCATGAGGACCTGAATTTGGTTCCCTAGCACATAAAAGCCAGGTGCTTCAGCGTGCATCTGTACCCCAGGGCTGGGAAGGGTAGAGACAGACAGATCCCTGGAGCTCACCAGCCAGTCAGTCTAGCTAAATCAGCCAGTTCCAAGTTCACTGAGAGTCTCTCTCTCTCTCTTTCTCTCTCTCTCAAAAAAAAGGGTGGGGGGAGCTGGAGAGATGACTCATTGGTTAGGAGTGCTTATGAGGACTGGGGTTTGGTTCCCAGCACCACCCACATGGTGGCTCACAACCGTGTTTAACTCTAATTCCAGGGGATCTGATGCCTTCCTCTTGCCTCAGTGGGCTCCTGCTTGTATGCACATAACTTCAGGCAAGCAAACACATACACACATTAAATGACTGAATGTATAGATGGGTAAATAAATCTTTCACAAAATAAGGTGGCTGGGAATGGTGGCACAGGCTTTTATTTCCAATACTAGGGAAGCAGAGGCTGGCAAATCTTTGTGAGATCAAGGCCAGCCTAGTTTACATAGTGAGTTCCAGGCCAGCTGACTCAAAAATAATAAAGTAAAATAAAATAAGGTGGAGACTAGTTGAGTAAGACATTCAATGTGGCGCATGGACTTCGCTCACATCATCGTGTGTGTACACACACACACACACACACACACACACCACAAAGAATAAAACCCTTGGGCTAGGGATATATTTCAGTGGTAGAGGTCTAGCCTAGAGTGTGCAAGGCCTTTAGGTGCCCAATTCCCAGAACCACAAGCAAACAGATAAACAGACAAACTCTCCCTGGAAGAACACACCAGGAAAACATGAGGGACTGCAGTCGCCCACTGGGAGGGAAACGTCCACTGTGTTGCCTTTTATAGCTCTGGATTCTGAGCGATCCATTTACACTTCTCACTTAGAAACATAAAAGCCACTGCTTCTTAATGTTTCTTCTTTGACTATTCAGATGCCTTTGTTTATATTGTTTTAATTATGCTTTTTAAATTTTATGTATGTGAGCAGGAAATACAGTATGTGCTTGTGATTTTAAGAGAATCAGTCTAAGGGGCTATAATAAAAATGAAGTCTCTCTTCCACCCCAGCTTCCCCGTCTATTCCCTCCCCCTTCCTGGGAAATCTTTCTTCTCTCTCCCCCTCCAAACCAGACACTATTGATCCTGAGGGTAGGGCAGTTCCTTTTGTTTGTTCTACCAAAACTGTATCCAAAAATAAGAATCTAATTTCAGTGAGAAGGCTTTTTGTGGGTATTTTTGAACACACCATATAGGATCGAAATAAATTTTGGCTCAAATTATAGCTTCCAGAGCCCTCGGTTCCTGTCCGTCAGCCATACACTCCCACCTTAATCACAGTTTGTCACTCCATAGTTAAAGAGCCCAGATGCCTTTGTGGTTTTGAAAAATAGCTTTAATTTGATCCTAAGGAATTGAGGACAGATGAAGATCCATTGCCATGACTGGGTTCACTGCACCTGGAGCCCTCTGACGCACTTACAGTGTGACTGCGAAGTGTGTTAGGGAGATGAGCCACTGCGCATGTGAAGAAACCAGGCCCTTTGGAAGGCTGTGCACTTGAAAAAGCTCTGCCCCAACTGGAAGGACCTTACCTCTGTCCTCTGTTGTTGCTCAGCCCAGGCTAGCCTTAGGCAATGCAAGATCTGATACGGGGCAAGGATTTTGTTTTCCTTGACTTACAGTGATTAGAGGCTTCTATAGCTCATGCTTCTGGAAGCTAGGAAGTCTAGGAGCATGTTACCGGCATCTGGTGAAGCATTTTGCTGCATCATAATGTGGAGGAGGGCATCCCATGGTGAGTCACAGCTGCCCCTCATATGAGTCGGGACAGAGGGAGCAAGTACCCTCACCTGAATGCTGAGAGACTGTGTGTAGTCCGGCCCCTCATCTTCGCAAAGGACAGTGGTGACCATCGCTCTGAATTCGGGGATTCTGCCATAGGGAAAGACGGAAAAGGGTGGCCTGTGGGTGAGCTAAACATAGACATGCATTACGTGGCTTGCAGTGTTTTCATGACACGAGAAGTTCTCCTGAACGGGGATTAACTCAGTGCCCAGCACCACACATGTGTGACAGAGTGCTCACTCACGCTTGTGCGCGCACACATGCAAATGCACTCGGGAATCTCAGGTTAGACATCCCACCTATCTTCACTCTTGAGCAGACCTAGATATGTGGCTGATGTTTTCGCCTGGAGGGAGAAGGTGGAGCAGGGTTTTCATCACCCCCATCGAGGCTGCGCACCCTGCTGTCAAACACTGGCCTCCCTATCCCTGTTCCATGTCCCTCCCACAGAGCCCATCTGGCCACTCACCCTCCTGCTTGGAAGCACATTTTCCCTTCCTCAGCCTTGGGTTTGTCCCCCCCACTCCTCACCCTCACTCCCCCACCTCATATCTCTTACTTAGGCTGGCTACAGAATACCAAGCCTGAGAGCAAGTCTTGTGTTCTAGGGTACAGGACACAAAGAGTAGGCCCCTTCAATGCATCCTAGTGTCTCATGGGAATCCAGGGGACAAGGCGCCTGGCCAGGCCTGGTATCCTGTATACCCACTGGATATCCCCAGAGGGGCAGATACCCATTGCTTGGGGGAAGCATGTTCAAAGGACGCTACAATAAGACCAGGCAGGGTGCCGAGAACACCTCCAAGACAGTAGAGTGTCCAAATCAGCTGAAACCTCTCCCCACAGATCCAGGAATCCTGGGATAGCAGAGGGATAGTGGACTCTGGGCTTGCAGGATCTGTCAGGAGATGACAGGGAAAGAAGTGTGTGGCCCAGACAGTGGGCTCACTCGATCAGCAGATGAGCAGAAGTGAGAGTAACAACAGAGCCCTGCTGTGGGAAGAGAAACTGAGCATCTCCTGGTGCTTTTATGAGTGATGGACTGGGGCTGTTGCACAGGCTGAGACCTGCAGGTGCATCCAGAGCCTCCTGGGGTAACTGTGGTTTTGGTGCTTTCCAGGAAAGTTGAAAGAATGGAGCCTCATTTTATACGGCACAGCAGAGCACCCATACCGCACCTTCAGCTCCCATCAGTCTCGCTCACGGATGCTGGAGCTGTCAGTCCCAGAGCTGGACACTCCCAAGGCTGCTGGGTCACCATCCCAGGCTGAGACTCCCGAGGATGAGGAGGATTACACAGGTAACGAATCTGAGAGAGAGGATATGGCTAGCCTCCCAACTTTGTTTTTCACTGTAGCTCTCAAAGGTGGGACCTTTCCTGGCAAAAAGCGGGTTATGGTTGTAGGTCTTGTCTTGCCTGGAAGTTGTAATAATGATGATAATTTGCACTCACACAGCTCCTTCCATCCAAGGCTCTTCTAATACTTTACAGACCAGTAAGTATGCTTCAAACCAGTAAGTACTCTCTGACCTTCCCAGGCTGGGACACTGAGCTCCTATATGCCCAACCAGAAACTGGGGCTTGCACTGAATTCATTTGGCTACCTCCAGGGTTGCCCTTTTCCTCCAGGACCCTCAGCACAAGACTCAGTCTCCTGACTCTCTCAAGTTCATCTACTTTGAATGACTAGAATGAGAAGAGTATAGTTCGGAGTTTCATGAACATGGGCCAAGAAATGAGAGATGACCAGAGCTGGGATTAAGACCCAGGAGAAGGTGTCAGGAGACAAATCAGTACAAACTGATATTATGCAAAACATTTTCAAGATGTACAGCACGTAAAGACACTTCATGCGAATTCTTCGACAGCACCCTACTGCCATGGTGGCCTTGGCTCATTTGCAAGGCAGCTGAAAGCCACAATAGCTGAGACATGGCCTCCCCCCCTAGGCCCCAGGCTGGGTGTAGGGGTTATTAGAATGCGAGTCAGAAGTGGTTCCTTTTCCTCTGAACCATCCCACAGCAATTGTGTGATACTGGATGTTTTTGGTTGGGCATATTTCTCTTAGCTAAATGTCTTGGCTACTGAAAAATGATGGGTGATATCTCAGAATATGGAGGCTCCACCAATACAAATCAAGCATTAATTATGGTCGATTCCATTTTAAGTTTCTTTTGGCATTTCTTTAAAACAGAGCTTTGAATTATGTATGGACTAATCTGCTCTGTTTTCCCCTGCGATTTATAAACTGTGGCAAGATTCAGTAATTATTAATAAAGAGCTGAATTTCCCCCTCAGAACCTGCTACTGACTCCAGTCGTGCACACTGGCACCTCACCATCATGCTGTTCTGCTCTTGAAATCACTTGGTTCCTACCCTGCACAGCCCTAGTGGAGGAAGGGGTTTCCATGGGAATAGGATGTGTTCCTGGCTCTCAGGAAAGATCCCTGCAGTCTGGAAGGAAATTGGAAGCATGGTCCAGTCACAGTAGAAAAGAACCTAGCAGAGATAGGACAAAGTGACAGAGAGTGCCATGGTATGAGTGGCCAAGCAGGAGGAGTGATGAACAGCTTTGAGAGTTAAATCAAGGGTAAGAGAGACATGGGCTGTGACTTCCAGAATGTGGGGAGCTGGCCAAGGGCAAACTATGCATTGGTGGTTATGCCAGGCTGCCAGAGGCTCTGCCTGGACCTTCTGGACAAGATTGTAGATGCCATGTCAGAAAGGACAGGGAGGGCTGGAGAGATGGCCTAGCGGTTAAGAGCGCCGACTGCTCTTGCAAAGGAACCGGGTTCGATCCCCAGCACCCACATGGCGGCTGAGAACCGCTTTTGGCTCTAGTTCCAGGGGAATCTGATGCCGTCTTCTGACCTCCGCGGCATTGCACAACATGGATGCACCAACCTGCATGCAGACAGTCCATTCATACACATAAAAATAAATAAATAAAATAAAAAATAAGAAAATAAAAAAGGAATAAAGCTTAAAAAAAAAAAAAAAGAAAGAAAGGACAGGGAGGATTCAATGAAGCAGTGGTCCCAGGGACTAGCAGCATGGGATGAAGGGCAGACAGGAGAGGTGGCAGGCCAGCCCTCCCTGGAATGAGAAATAGAGGAGGAGGGGGAGGGGAGAGGGAGGGGGAGAGAGGGAGAGAGGGAGGGGGAGAGAGGGAGAGAGGGAGAGGGAGAGAGAGAGAGAGAGGATCTGGGAATGTTTTTAAACAGCAAGGATCCCAAACAGCAGCTGGCAAGACTGTCCACCATAGGAAAACAGACTTCTGCCATGGGTGCCCGGCCTTCCACTGGTCCATGTTCTAGTGCTCTAACAAAATCCCCAACATTGAGTGCTTATGGAGAAAGAAAGATTTGAGAAACTGGAAATGCACAATCAGGAGGATCCATCTGTCCAACATCCGAAGGAGGTCCCCTTGGCTGTTGCATTACAGGAGAGTAGAGAAACCAAAAGGCCACAGGATGATATATAAGGGCCAAGTGAGGAGTCCTTATTGCACAACAGCCTGCACCTGCTAAATCTAATTCAGTCCCACAAGTTACCTTCAGTCCCATCCACACTGTTCTACCTTGCATTATGTGTTTATCAAGGTTTATCACTAGCACAAATACCTGGGAGAAATGGTTAAAAGGAGGAAAGACTTTGGCTCATGGCTTCAGAGCTTTTAGCCCACAGTTGCTTGTCCCCATCGCTCTGAGCCATGGGGAAGAATGCTGTGGTAAACAAGGCATAGTGGACCAAAGCTGCTCACCACAAGGCAGACAGAAAACAGAGAAGAGAGGCTGGAAGAGGCCAGTGCCCCAATGACACACTTCCACAGTTCTACCAACAATGTCCCACCTTCCACAGTTCTACCACCTCCCACATTTTTTGAGTCCATCAATGTATGAAACTGTTGACTAGGCCAGGGCCCTCACTGATCTAGTCCTCTCTGGAAACATCTTCCCAGGCGTACTTAGATATGTGCTGCAGGTGTCTCCTGGGCATCTCTCAAGCCAGTCATAATCAAAGTTAATCATTGCAGGCTAGGACCCACCTCTTAGAGGTTCCACCACCTTAGCATCACCCCTCCAAGGTCCAAACTTCAGCTTGCAAACCTCTGGGAAACACAATCCAGCCATCATCAAACTAGACCAGGGTTCTGACCAGAGCCCAAGCCCCAGGGTTATGCTCCAGGTGAGATGAGTGCTGAGCAAGCGGCATTGGATTCTGGAGCTCTGGGATAAAGGAAGATACAAATGTCAGCAAGTGATGTCGGCAAGTGTGGTAGGGGACTAGAGAACAAGAGGACTTGGGCCCAGAAGGCCTAGCGAAGAAAGGGAAGCTGCCACGACAGGAGGATTAGGCAGAGGGAAGACATTAGCCATGGTGGTACTAAGAATGAACAGCTTGAAATGAGGGCCTGCCTACTGTGACAGCCATTGGGTGAGTGGCAGTGCAGGTAGAGGACCCCCAGGGACTCAACCAGGATGCCTGAGTGAAGAGTAGACTCCTGGGCTGGTTTCGCCTATGAGACCAAGTTCAGCAGCTCCGTCCCTGTAACAGATAAACTAGAGATTCCAGGAAGGGTACACCTAGAGACTTAGTGGACCTGAGCCCGGCCAGGATGTAGACAGGACATTCTGGGAGATTCCTTACAAGCCTGTGGCCAAGAAGCCTGGAAAGATCTGTTGTGGGAATGGAGGGTAGCCTGCCTCCGAGAAGGAAGTGGCCATTGAGCAAAAGAAGATAAATGGGGCTGGTGGTATGGGGCTCTAATCCCAGCAATTTGTGGGGAAGGGAGGGGGGCAGGGCTTGAGGCAGAAGGATGGTAAGTTTAAGGTCTGCCTGGGCTACAGAGCCAGTTCAGGGGCAGCTTGGTCAACTTGCAGAGATCCTGTCTGAAAAACATAAAATTAGTGCCTGTGATACAGCTCAGTGGTAAAGCACTTACCTGGTTTACACAAGACCCTAGATTTGACCCCTAGTTACTCGAAAGAAAGTGGGAGAGAGACGTGGGGAAGAAAGGAAGCCCCAGGTTCTGTTCGTAACTCACCTACTTATATGTTTTTTTTCAATATTGGATTTGTTCGACAAAGAACCGAAGGTGGGGTTTTCATGTCAACCTGCATCGGTTACCCCATGAGGTTAGGATCAGATGTTAGCCACCAGCTCTGAACTTTAATCGAACACCCCTTTTACTAGGAGCCTTGCCTCTGTTTGTAGTGCAACACAGTGACTCAGGAAGCCAGGGTCTCAGAGTCATTTTCTGCTAATTGAGGAAAGAGGCAAAGCAGACATAATTACAGATTGTGACACAAATAACAGACGCTTTCAGACAGAATGAGTAACAACTGGACGCTGGACAGGAGCATTCCGGCCAGGGGAGGAGTGTGACTGGGACAAGGCGGCCAGCCAGGTAGATTTAATTCATCTTGTGTCATGGGTGAGATGGAGCTCAATATTTGGCTTTTAAAACAGCCCAGGGGCTGGAGAGATGGCCTAGCGGTTAAGAGCACCGACGCTCTTGCAGAGGACCCGGGTTCGATCCCCAGCACCCACATGGCGGCTGAGAACCGTCTGTAACTCCAATTCCAGGAGAACTCCAGTTCCAGGGGAATCTGACACCCTCTTCTGACCTCCGAGGCATTGCACGACACGGGTGCACAGACCTGCATGCAGACAGTACATTCATACACATACAAAAATAAATAAAGTTTAAAAAAAAAAAAAAAAAAACAGCCCAAAGAGCCACATGCTGGTTGGTTGGTTTACAGAATTTGATAGCTGCTCTTGGATAGAACTTGTCATATCCTAACCTTTCCAGTAGAGTGTTGGCTGCTGCCTTTGACCTCCATGCTGTATCAGAATTCTGTGGCTCTTGCTTCCGGTAGACCCTAGCTTGGATGGGGCTCTCCTAGAGATTGCCAATGGAACTTTCCACTACAGGGAGGTCTCAGCGGGAGGAGAGAGTGGCATCTCTGTTCCTTGGACCAGGCCCCTCCCCAAGACCCTGGCTATTCTGAGACCTTGCAGATGGCGAGGACACGTGCCCTTGCCCTGCTCCCCTCTACTGTCACTTCGTCCATATTCCCACACTTCAGCCAATATTTACCTAGAACCTGCTGTATGTCAGATGCATCCTAGGTGCTGGGACTTGCAGTAAACAGGCTAGACTCCAGGCCTCTCTGAGGGACATCCCCCAGGCCGAGAGAGTGAGGAAATAAGGTTCACGTCCCTGTTCCTCCAGCTCCCTTCATCTCCTTCAGATGAAAGTTGTTGTTTCTGAACTTGGGGTCAATAATCTGTTCCCCAAGAAGCCCAGCTTGGCCACCTGTCCTGGAGAAGCCAATTAAAACAACCAAATTAATAGTGAAAAGCAGAAAAAGATTTATTCAATGTGGCCACATTGGAAAGAGGGACAAAGAGATCCAATGACACTCTTAAGTCCATCGGAATGGTCCTAAAGTGAGATTAAAGTTTAAACAGGGCCAGTGGTGTGCACATCTAAGCAGTCCTGGTCAAGGTGTGGCCCCGCTCACCACTGGCTCATCAATGTCTGGCTTCAGTCCTACCCTATAATATGTAAATCATAAATCCCTTTCTGGTAGGCAGATTCCTCTCTGGTTGGTGCCTTTGCCTTCTCCCAGCATGAAATTCCTGGGGAAATTCTCATTTGTTTGGAGTCCATTGTTTCAGGAGTCAGGTAGATTGAGAGACATAAATGTCTCTTTAGAATTTCTTCATTTCTGCCAGGCTGCATACATTGTTACCAAGCAAGAACAATCTAGGGCCTCTGGGCGTCGGGGGAAAGCAGCAGAAGGAAAGCCCTTCAGTCCAAGTCAGCAAGTCCGCAGGAGAATGCAGCCCTGCCCGATGGCTAGCAGGTGACCATCACTTCTGTGATGGAGCAGAGAGCTTTGAGGTGTTCCCAAAGCTGACCTAGGGTAAGGTTGACAAGAAACTCCAAAACTCCAAAGTAGTAAATAGTCTTGGAAGGCAGGGTGAGGATTTGGTTCAGGTGCTGAACTTTGGAAGTGACAGGCCTGCCTAGAACACAGAATGGGCCATCAGGTGCTTGGAGAGGCCATCTAGAACGTCCTGCGGAAGACCTGAGCTCTGCAATGGCTCACAGTGGGAACAGGCAAGCGGGGTCCCACCATGAAAACTGGGAAATACCAACAACAGTGACCCTTAGGGAAGGAAGCAAACTCTAACACTGGGGGGCCTGGAGACATGAAGGGTGAATGAAGAGGGCTTTGTGCTCCTGCCAAAGACCCATTGTGGGATGAGAGAATGAGGGCTTTTGTTTTCCCAGTGCTCCCCTAATCCCGTGTTCCCCCTTGAAATGCTAAAATTCGGGACCAGCAAGTTAACTCCTCTTTGCTCGGAATTCACTCCCACCCCGTTGGTCAACACTAGCCCGACAGAGGCTTTTCTACTCCCGTCTTGGAAACCCTTCAAATACCCCTCCCTGTGTCTCCTCTAGACCTGCAGAGACCTAGGGTGGGTGGGACAGGCAGGAGTCCCAATGGCTGGCTCCGGCAGCTGTGTCACTTTTGTAAAGCATAACCTGTAGATGCGCCCATCACAGCCTGACATGTCCCTGTGGGTCCTGCAGAAGAACCTGGAAGGCAAGGTTTGCTGGATTCACCAAGCTCCCCTGAAGTTCTAGATGGCTTTTCCAACCAGACAGAACCCCGGTTAGAATTTAGGGATCCAAGGGGAGACCTGAGGGAAGACGGTGGCGGCCCACTAGTGGCAGTCAGAGTGAGGGAAGCCAGCAAAGGTGACAGCAGGAAGGAGCTCACTCCACAGCCATTCCTCTGTCTTCCTGTTTGCTTTCATACTGCTGTGACAAAGCACTCTGACCAATACCATCTTGGGGAGGAAAGGGTTTATTCAGCTTACATCTTCCAGGTCACAGTTCATCACTTAGGGAGCGCAAGGTAGGAACTCAGGGCAGGGACCTGGAGGCGGGAGCTGAAGCACAGGCCATGGAGGAATGCTGCTTACTGACTTCCTCTCCTGGTCCCTGCTTTCTTTTTTTTTTTATTTTTATTTTTTTATTTTTTTTTATTTTTGTATGTGTATGAATGTACTGTCTGCATGCAGGTCTGTGCACCCGTGTCGTGCAATGCCGCGGAGGTCAGAAGAGGGTCTCGGATTCCCCTGGAACTGGAGTTCTCCTGGAATTGGAGTTACAGACGGTTCCTAGCCGCCATGTGGGTGCTGGGGATCGAACCCGGGTCCTCTGCAAGAGCGTCGGTGCTCTTAACCGCTAGGCTATCTCTCCAGCCCGGTCCCTGCTTTCTTATTAATATAATACACAACAACCTGCCCAGGGGTGGCACCACCCATAGTGGGCTGGGTCCTCCCACATCACTCAACAATCAAGAAAATACTCCAAAGACATGGTCACAGGCCAGTCTAATGGAGGAAATTCCCCAATTGAGGTTTCCTCAACCCAGGTGTGTCAAGTTGACACTAAAGCCATCCAGCACGGCCATCGCATGCTTCATTCAGTGCTTTCCACTGTCCCCTGCCCACCCCCTTCCATCTTGCCAGCTAGCATGTTCACCAGGTGACCCTTATTTCCCAGGGCAGGGTCTCCCTCTCCCCGCTTCCTGCATAATCCATGCTACGCCTTTGCACATGATGGGCTTTCCCAACACCCCAGAAACTCACCTGTGTTGCTTTGACCCTCACAGCACAAATCAGCAAGGTGACTGGTCCTGTTGTCATGGCTCTAATGCCATTCAGGATCTCAGTTCCCATATCATCCCTGGGCTCAGACTGGGCTATAACACGCATGCTGTTACTGCCTAGAGAGTCAGACCCTCTGATACTGGAGCCTGAGTTTTGAACACATCCCACAAGTGGCTTTCTGGCATGGTAGTCTGGCTGCCCAGCCCCAGCAGGACCCCACTCTTGAAGAAAGCTTCTTGAGGCTTACAGGACTGTGGTATCCTGACAAAGGAACCCATGGGGCTGGATGGGATGAGAAAGTATCTCTCTGGATGAAAGGAAATGCTTATGTCTTTAAGGTGCATGTCATCCCGAGTGTGGTGACAAAGGTTGTGATGGCCCCAATGCAGACCAGTGCCTGAACTGTGTCCACTTCAGCCTGGGGAGCGCCAAGACCAGCAGGTAATGAGTGGCTGGGGCTGCTACCTGCATGTCCAGGAGTCCCACACTGTAACACTAAGGTGGCCATCATGTTGAGCCCAACAAGGAAATTGTATGGACGTTAACTGCTTTGCATTTTTTAAAAGTTCGGTACCTTTGTTCTGATCACACGTCCACTGTGAAGTGTTCCCCCTAAGAAAGTAAGTACTCTTGCAGATCCGACCTGGGACTCCTAGCCTATGCCACTTTTCCCAGGCCAGGATGACCCTTCTATGGGAAGTGTGCATGCCTCAGGCCGTTGTACCACACGTTTCCCTGTCAGGATTGCAGATGGTCTGCTTTTTGTTTATTCAGTTGACAAACTTGAGCACCCATCACATGTTTCCCATGCCTGGCATGGAAGGCCTGGGTGACATATGTTACCCCGAATGGCTGGAGCCTGTCCCTGAGGGTCAGGCCAGGGTGTGCTGTGCACACTGGAGGTGAGACACAGCCATGGCTCTATCTAGAGTCCGAAGACATCCTGCTTCTGGGCAAGGCCGGTTAAAGACTTGTTCCCTGCAGGCGCTAATGTAGGGGTTTTTGCCCCAGTCAGAAATTCCAAAGGTCAATACCAAAGCCAGGGTGCCAGCAGAAAGCCAAACAGGTCCTCAGGACAGGAAAGGACTGATGTTTTGTTTTGTTTCATTTTGTCTTGTTTTAGACAAGCTCTCCTTATATAGCACAGACTGACTTTGAACTCAGAATCCTCCTGTCTCAGCCATATAAGTTTTGGAATTACAGGTGTGGGCCTCTACACCCAGCTTGTGGGCTTGGAGCCCTCTTCGAAGCTCAGCATGTGCACCTAGGGCCCTCTCAGCTGCTCTCAGCAAGACTGAGGATACCCACTCACAGTTTTAACATCCCTCCTGGGACCCTGTATCTTCCACATTTTACTGACTTGGGGCAGGCAGCCAAGCTCTGGGGAAACTTTCCATCCAGCTGCCTGCCCTCAGCCCATGTAAGCACCACACAGGGTGGGCACAGGGCTGGATTGAAACAGGCCCTTACCTGTGCCTCCTCCCACAGGAAGTGTTTTAGCGTGTGCCCCTTGGGCTACTTTGGGGACACAGCAGCAAGACGCTGTCGTCGGTGCCACAAAGGGTGTGAAACTTGCACAGGCAGGAGCCCAACACAGTGCCTGTCTTGTCGTCGTGGGTTCTATCACCACCAGGAGACGAATACCTGTGTAACCCTCTGCCCTGCCGGACTTTATGCTGATGAAAGTAAGTGGCCTGTCTGTGGGCACAAGAAAGGATAAGTTGGCTTCCTCTCTCTATAGTCCCCTATGCTGGGAGGATGTCCCAGGCCCCCTGCTTCCTGTACTCTATTGTTCTTCCCCAGGACCTTTGGCCAGGTTGGAGTGAAGGGGAGAGGGAAGTGAAATCACAGTGCTCAGACCTGTTAGCACAGCCACCACACACCCAGCCAAAGTGCTACTGAAATGAGTCTTCCACATTGGAATTCACCCTGTTGAGAACAGCATGCGAAAAAGTGGCTTGGCCTTGGCTCAGCCTCATTTCAGACACCAGAAAAGGACGCTTTGCCACCTGTCCTGTCAGCTCTCATCCAGGAAAGACAGTGCTGCGGACGTCTCTGAAACAGCACAGGTGTCCTGGAAGAGAGTCAGGGATTCAGCATGGGTTTACACAATTGGGAGATTGAAGCTCTTCGAAAGTGCTACTGAACCGAACTTGAGGTTTAGATGCAGTCCTCTGAAAATGAAGAGGACCCTGCTGACAGGTGGGAGTTGGGCTCTGATGGGCCAGCATAGTCTCTGCAGGGCCCTTTACAATAGTGACCATGCCCCCAAGAAGGGGCAGTGTTCCCTTTGTCTTGAAGCTGAAAGGGGATAAGATGTGGAGCTCAAACTCAAAGCAAGGAAGCCAGATGTCCACTGCTGCACCTGTCCTGCAAAGATGTGTGGATGGGCAGGCTCCGCTGTTGTAGCACCCTAGCTCAGTCTGCAAGAGGAGAAGAAGAAGGTTTGGGCTAAATGGACAGAGGATGGTTCTCAGATCAACTAAAGACGTTGGAAGCTTTGTAGGTAGCAAGCATCCCCATAGTGCCCCTGTTTATGCCCCTGGTACACAGGAGGGCATGCTGATCCAGCCTGTTACCCAATGGTTGCCACTTCTGTGGGAAATCTTTAGACATATCAAGCTATCAGGGAACCGGACTCCCTTTAGATAGGAAACAGCAAGTCATGCAGGCACAGTTCACAGCCTTTCCGAACACGCAACTGGGCTACTGGCCAGAGGTGATTTCGGGGCCCAGCACATGCTCCTTCCCCAGGTCAGCCACTTTTCTTCACTACTGTCCTTGCTGAGCACCAGCTGTGTGCATGTGATGCCACCCACGGGCCACAAGGAGGCTGCACAGAGGTGTAGTAAGGGCCCCTGGCTCACAGGGCTGGCATTTATTAGCTATACCAGCTGGGGTTTGATAAGGTGCCAACACCAGTGAGCTTGATAATAATGCACGGAAATGCCGGTGGGACTGACCCAGAAGCTCCCCAGAATGAGGGACACAGATTCCTGTCTCACTGCAGAGGTACCAAGTCCTCAGTGAGGAGTCCCACGAACCTGCTGAGACAGGGGTCGGTGGCCTCGGACTATCCCCCAGGTTCCTAAATGTTTGCATGGTTTAACTCCTCTCAGCTAGCCAGGAATTGGCTTCTGTCTCTGTGGTCATAAGCAGAATGAGCACAGGTCTCCTCTGAAGGGACCACCCCTGAAGCCTTGAGGTCATTCAAGGACTTGACTTACTCTAGGAAAGGGGTGTGGTGTGAGAGACCTGTGGTCCCACACCTGGGCTCCTGGTCGTTTCCTCATCCGCTCTGTGGAGAGCTGTCCTGCCAAGCCTGCCTGGCTTTCTGGAGCTCGTTTCCCACTCTCATTCCCTCCATGCCATCCTCCTCTTCCTCTCTGCTTTTTCCAGGTCAGAGACACTGCCTTAAGTGCCATCCAAGCTGTAAAAAGTGTGTGGATGAACCAGAGAAGTGCACTGTGTGTAAGGAAGGATTCAGGTGAGCCTGTCCCGACCTAAAGAATGCCAGGGTTCACATGGTGTTTAGCACCTTTTCCTGAAAATTAAAATGTCAGAGGCCCAAAGTCCAAAGAGTCCTGGCTGTCAAAGTTATGTGTCAAAGTCAGGGGGCTGTTGAAGAAGAGAAATTGGAGGATGGGTAGAATCTCTATATTTTCTTTTAAATATTTTTATTTTATGTGCATGAGTGTTTGCCAGCATGTTAAGTGCTCCCATGTCATGCAATGACCATGGAGGCCAGAAGAAGACATCAGATGCCCTGGAACAGGGGTTATTGGCTGCCATGTAGGATTACCCTCATCCTGCCTCTCTTTCAAATCAGAGTCCAGGAAATGGGAAGGGAGAGCAAGACTATGCAAAGTGATATATCATGTAGATGGTAGGAACTGAGGGGGGTCCTCTGCAAGAGCAGCCAGTGCTCTTAACCGCTGAGCCATTTCTCCAGGCCTGAATATTTATATTTTTAGGCCAGGTTTAGAGAACTGGCTAAAGTAATGGTTGAACACATTACATGCAGTGGGGTTTGCTGCAGAGGAACAAACACCATGGTCTGTATGGAAAGGAATGAAGTGGAGGGATCCCTTACCTCTCCAGGGCATAGGAACCTGCAAGGTCTGTGTCCAAAGGACAGTGAGGCAAGGTGAAGCCTGGGAGCCTGCATCTCCAGGAGGTGTCCTGGTGAGGGGGTGCTGTGGTCTAGGCGGGGAGCAGCAAGTTCAGCGTGAGGCCCACAAGGCTGTAGCCCACTTCTCTAGCCCAGTGTCGCTGTTCCCCCCAATGTTGCTGAGACTGAGTTCACCACGAGGCTGAAGCTTTTGGATATAGAATGAGCCTCGAGAACTTAGCAAGAGCATCTGCTCTTACAGCAGGTGTTCTCACTAGTGTGGCCCTGTTTAATCTTTACTGCAGCCTGTGAAGTCACTTCTGTTACTCATAGCTTCAGTGCAGGGGGAAAGTGGTGACTTTCCGAGAGACTCCATGTGGCTGCCTCGGTGACAGTGCCCTCATCCTGCCTCTTTCTTTCAAATCAGAGTCCAGGAAACAGGAAGGGAGAGCAAGATTATGCAAAGTGATGTATCATACCTCCCATCATTTAAACATCTTGGCTGAACAAAGCAGGATTAGAAATAAAAGGATAAACTGATCCAGGAAGGAGAGTCCCCCCAAGGAGGGGGACAAAGCTGAGAGAGAAAGGAGACTTTCTACCGGTGGCCATGGCTGGAGCTAGGAGAGACCAGCTTTGCTGTCCCCTGGGCCAGGCCAGCCAGGTGCCTCATGCTATAAACCCTCAACCCCAGGCTGCAAGCCAAATATGGCAAGGATGAAAGAGCCCATGGATCCAACTCCCAGAAGCCATTCCTCCGAGGAGCACTGCCAGGGGTTTCCAGGCCACTTGTTTCTGTGCCCACAGGGAAGTGGGAAAGTCAGGTACTGGATGCAGGGGAGAAAGTGCCTCTCAGGCAGTAGCCACCTGGTAGGTGTGGTTCCAGTAGTGATAAGCTATCAGAGAAGCACAAAGTAGGAAAACTTCACCAGTCGTAACCCACAGAAAGATTCCTTTCATTGCCCAATATCCTCTTGAGCTGTGACTTCAAATCACTGCTGTCAGGTTAAAGCAGGGAGAGGGCAGCCTGGCTGCTGGCTCCTGGCCATCTGTCCTTCAGGGGGATAGCCGCTGAGGGTTTCTCAAGGGAAGGTCAGTTATTAAGAAATGATTTAACTGCTTTGTGCAACAGCCATGGCACCATGATAAGGGAGAGCCCTGGGTGGGCATCTGCCATCCATGCAGAGGAGCTCACAAACCTGCAGGCATCTCCTACCCTCACATACTCAGCTCAGCACATCTGTGGTCATCAACACATGCATAGGTGGATATCCTATCCCACTGGATAGCCTATCAACCTAACTCAGTTCTGATGCCTACTTGCCTACAGACAGTATCCAATCCCACAAGCTGAAAATACTCCTCAAGGCCAGGAGGCTACTTCCTGACTCCAGGTTGTGAACCATCGTTCATTCCAACTGATTATGAGTTAGAGTTCCCTCAGCCTTCTCCTTGAGTTTGATTCATTGCTAGACCTACTTACGGCACTCAGGGAAACAGTTTACTGACTTTACCCATTTACTGTACCGGATGTTACAAAGGATATGAAGTAGAGGCTTAATTAAGAGCATAGCACCTTTCATTCCTGTGGACCGGGTACAACACCCTCCTAGCAGTCACCTCTGTTTTGTGTAGCCCAGCTAGCCTTGAACTTACAGCAATCCTGCTGCTTCAGCCTCATGAGTCGTGAATATATCTTTGTTCACCATCCTAGAAGCTCTCCAAAATCCCTTGGAGTTGTTATGGAGATTCCTGAGCTATTACATCATTAGCCATTGGCGACCAAGTCCGCCTTCAGTCCTTGCCCCTCCTCTGAGGTTGGGATGGTGGAACTAGACATTCCGACCCTCTAATCAATACTCTGTTCACCAGGGCAACCAACCTCCACCCCAGGCTACTGCAGAGCCACCAGTCATTAGCATACAAACTAACACTTATCGCTATTGATTCTAAAGGGTTTAAGAGCTATGTGTCAGGATGAAGACCAAATATATTTTTCTAATTATAAATCATATCACAGCAGGATTCTCTGGATCTGACAGATGCACCCTAAAGCCCTTGCTCAATGTGTTTATTTGCAAACCCATTTACAATGTGTGCACCTGACACAGTACAATCCCAGGAACTTAAGAAATCATAGTAGGTGACATTTATTTAGGCTGCTGTGTGCCAGACAGTGAACAGTTACATAGATTTGCTCAGTGAGCCCTCCAAACAATGCTGTGCTGTAGGAGCCAGTTACCAGGAGGAAATGGGGTCTGTTGGCTTGCCTGGGGTCACACAGCTGGAAGAGATGGAGCCAGGTTCTGCTTGTGTGGTGTGGCTCAGCTTGTGCCTGTAATGTCTGGCTGTGCTGTCCGGCTGAGGGAGGACTGTGTAGGGACTGATAAGGTAAAAGTGGAAGACAAAAACCACATGGAGCAGGCTGCCATTTCCCAGGGTTGGGTCTTATTTCAAGTTTATTGTGAAACAGGAACATTTTAAGTAAAGGAGAAACAGGGCAGATCCAGTACTGAAGATCAGCCTTGTGGCTAGCACCCTCCTCACACACCAGTGCTGACCCTTTGAGGGGGCTGAGAGCAGTGAGCTAGAGCCAGCTTGCCACAGGGCCAACTGCTCCAGGCTCCAGTTCCCTGGGGGTTCAGAGTGAGGTTTCAAAAGCAGCAGTAGAGAGAAGCCAGCACTGAGAAAGAGAGAGCTGCTCTCGGCCTGAGGCTCTGGCCTCCTGCAGCAGGACCAGGGCCCAGGGACCTCCACTGGTCTGAGGACAGCTTTGCTATCTGTCTGTAGATGGGAATCATCAGTGACACGAGCGCTCTGCTTTGATAACTTTCATTTCCTCCTGTGAAGGCATTTGAGGGCAGATCATAATTTAATTAGAATTTTGGAATGGACATAGAAATTCCCCTCTATTTCTTTCTTCCAGCCTTGCACGGGGCAGTTGCATTCCAGACTGTGAACCAGGCACCTACTTTGATTCTGAGGTGATTAGATGTGGAGAGTGCCATCACACCTGTCGGACCTGTGTGGGTGAGCAGCTTGCCTGCCAAAGGCTTGGGTTTCATTGGACATTTGCACACATGGTTACCAAGGTGGATAGGCCAGCTATCTTGAAACCAAGGAAGCTCTGTAACTTCCTGGGTTTCTGCATTTATTAGAGATTAAAATTCAAAAGTGAAGGACTGAGGGTATGGATCAGAGTTGACCATTTGCCTTCCATGTAAGACTGGGGTTGGGTGAGGGAATGACTGTCAAAACACAAAGGCCCTCTCAGCCTCCCAAAATTGGGGGAGAGGGCCGGAGAGATGGCCCAGGGGTTAAGAATGCCGACTGCTCTTCCAGAGGACCCGGGTTCGATCCCCAGCACCCACATGGCGGCTGAGAACTGTCTTTAACTCCAGTTCCAGGGGAATCCAATGTCCTCTTCTGACCTCCACATGCATTGCATGACAAGTGTGCACAAACCTACATGCAGACAGTACATTCATATACATACAAAAATAAATAAAATAAAAAAAGCATGCAGTTACCCAGAAGAAAGGATGATTTATTAAAAAAAAAAAAAAAGAACTGGGGGAGGGAGAATGAGGAATTATTGTTTAATGAGTACAGAATTGCAGTTTGGGAAAATGAAAAATGTTCTAGAGATAGAGGGTAAGTAAGTGATGGTTGTCCAGTGATGTAAATGCAGTAATATCACAAAATGATATACTTTAGGTTGAGATTAAAGTTGTGTTATATACATGATACCAACAATTTTAAAATTAAAAACAACCAAAAAATGCAAAAACTCACTCTGAGCAAACAGCCTGGATTTCCCAGCACTAAAAACCTAGCCAGGCCATGAATGTTTTCAAGCAAGAAATAAAGGGTGCTTAGCAGCTCATGAGCTGCCTGCCTTAGAATTCAGCTCTTGCTGCAGATTTAGGAGAAAATATAACACCATAAAGATTCAGAGTCATAGAGGGACAGGGCAGATTTAGGCAGGGTATGACAAAATGGAACTTTAGTTCTTTGTACCCATCTCCACTTATTTTGAGCATTTATTCAAAGAGGAAAAGACTGCCATAAACAATGTTACATGCATTATGATTTCCCATCAAGATTATAGCACAGATGTCCCCAGGAACAGCTTTTATGCAGAATGGAGTAGTGATTCCATTCATTTTATTGGGTTTCACTTTACATTATTGGCGCATGCATCATGAGTTGTGCGCTCAGAAACGTTACAGGTAAAGCCTTCTTTTCGCTTTCCTTTCTGCCCCCAGCACTTTGATGCATTCTAAGAAACTCACATTAGATTGAGTGTTTGCGGCAGTGACAATATAAGAATCATGTTAATGTGATCAGAAAACAACTGTGCTCTTATATTGTGAATCCCTTAAAAATTAAAAAAAAAAGAATCAGGTCTCAGCTAAATCACATTTTCTCAATACATTCATTGGAGATGCCATCGGGCAGGCACAGCCCTCCCTGTGTAGCTGTCAGCTGTGCTACCCTGGTGGGCATGCCAGAAATCGCAGCACCCACAATGGCTAGGGCTGATCAGGCCGCCCATAGGGGGACATGCCCTTCTCCACCCTATCCTGCAACAACCCTAGCAGGAGCCTGCTCAGCCTTAGGAGCATTCCTCTCCATGGGCAGCCAGTAGCTTTTCCTAGCTGTTTAGTCCTGGTTTAGCCTGAGTTGCTTGAGAAGCATCTCCAGTGCTGCTTACTTAAATGTCAGATCACTTGAATCTATAACATTGGCTTGTGGTTGCATAACTCTTTTGATTTCAGTAATTCAATTCATTTCTTTTTCTCAGAGTCCCTAGACTGCCTCTCAGCTAGTGGCTTTATTGAGTCACCGGTAGGTTCTCACATATCAGACCTGTGTCTCTATCACTTCAGGCATTTAGTTCGATAGTCTAAAGCTCTTGGAGAGGAGGAATTCTCCCTCATGTTCTCAGCCTGGGTCCCCAGCCTCCTAGGAGCACATGCATTGACAAGAGACAGAGACCTCTCTTCCCCTATTAGAGTCACCTGGAGCTCCTTGCTCCATGTCAAGTGTATGTCTCACTAGAAGCACGTGCGCCTGGTGACATCTTGGGTAGGACATGATGGCCTCGCCCACAGTTCCCCAGCACACTGAGCTTTGTGGGAATGAGCCTCTTGACCATCACTAGTACAAGTGCTGCAGTATTCTGGAATGGAAGTTGTGATCCTTGGCAGTTGCCCATCGTCCCACGGCTGATGAGTGGGGACCTATGGACAGGGAAGTGCCTGGCTCCACTTACCCACCAAGGACAAGGGCCTTAGCTAGCAGAGAGATTCCAAAAGAAGAGTTTTCTTTTAATTTAGTTTTAGTTTGTGTGTAGTGTTATGCCTGCATGTATGTAAGTGCACTTGTGTAGTGCAGTGCCCATGGAGGTCAGAAGGTGTTTTGGGAGTCTCTGAAATCAGTTGGGTCAGCCATGTGGGTGCTGGGATTCAAACCCGGGTCTTCTTCAAGAACAGCCACTTCTCTTAACCGCTGAGCCATCTGTCATCCTTAAGAAGAGTTGTTTTCTGCCGGGCGTGGTGGCACACGCCTTTAATCCTAGCACTTGGGAGGCAGAGGCAGGTGGATCTTTGTGAGTTCAAGGCCAGCCTGGTCTACAGAGTGAGTTCCAGGACAGCTGGGGCTACAGGGAGACCCTGTCTCGAAAAGACCAAAAAAAAAGAAGAGTCGTTTTCTGTCTTAGTGCCTATATAGCAGTATGTTTTTCTTGCCTTTGAGCAAGTTGTGTGTGTTTTGTGCAGGCTGCATTCCCATCAATGATACAGTATAATGGGTTAATATAAGCATCACCCATTGTGCTGTTAGCCTTACCACTGTGGGGGTTTCTAAAGTGTCCAGAGCCTGTAAAGGCTGAATGGAATCCTTGAGAGACTCAGTATATAAAATTCATAATTTTTAGTAGTTGTGAAGGTAGTTGGATTAGAAAATGTGTTTGTCAGCATTCCTGGGGATGACACCT
Organism: Rhizomys pruinosus; assembly: GCA_009823505.1. Lineage (NCBI taxonomy): Eukaryota > Metazoa > Chordata > Mammalia > Rodentia > Spalacidae > Rhizomys > Rhizomys pruinosus. The sequence goes on along the minus strand of VZQC01010467.1, from coordinate 4,510,701 downwards.
GAGGTTGTCCTCCAAGCTATACATGCATACACACACACACACACAAAGGTAAAAACCACATGCAAGGAGTTTGAGTACCATTTTCTTTTTTTTTTAAATCACTATACTAACGAGGAAACCATATTCTTTTTAACCCAGTGAATCTCAGACACTATCACTTTGTTGGTGCCCAGTTAAAATCCAGTGTCTGTTTTACGCTCCAGCACATCTCAGTCTGCAGCTGATGAGTGGCTAGCTACTACACTGGTTCCAGCCACAGGCTGAAGGGAAAGGGTATGTGTAGAATCAGAGTCATCCATCTGGGAAGTGGGGATGGTGACATTCTTCCAGGAGTCAGCATAGCTGGCTCTCAGTGAGCCCCTAGAAAGATGCCCACAAACGTCCTGGAACACCGGAGCAAGCCGGGACATGATCCTTAGCAGCACTCCTGACATCTGCTTTTTTCCTGCACTTCTTAGGGCCCAGCAGAGAAGAATGTATTCACTGTGCAAAAAACTTCCACTTCCAAGACTGGAAATGTGTGCCAGCCTGTGGTGAGGGCTTCTACCCAGAGGAGATGCCCGGATTGCCCCACAAAGTGTGTCGAAGGTATGCTCCTCCAGGCACTGATCCAGGCTCCTTCAGAATGGTGGTCTAATGGGCCCTGTGAATGACTGACTCGAGGGCCAGCCCGTTACCTACCACTGTGGGTACAGATGAACCCAGTCACTGAGGAAAAGAGGCCTGCAGTTAGTGATTACCAAAGACACAAGCCAATTGGCAGCCTTCAAGCCTCTCTTTACTTAATTAATGCAGTTATTTGTTAGACACTTGCCATATGTAAGCACTGGATAGCAGTGGGGATGGGGCAGGAAACATAAGAACAAGGAGCTGCCACATGGTCTCCCGTACCAGTAGCAAATTACACAGGACAGTCCTGCCTAAGCCATGGCACAGGATGCTCTACACTGTAGATGATCAAGGAAACCACATGTATGGGGGTTAAAGCTTTTCCTAAATTAGATAGTTTAGGCAAAAAGAAAAAAAGCCTCTGACCATGTCCTCATTGCAAAGCCACTGCCGGTGTAGACAGAATCTCAACCCTCTTGCTCTCCTTTTCTGTTCCTCTGGCCTGCTTAGTGCCCCCTAGTGCTGTAGGGTACAAGCTGTTCAAGGAGCAGGTGTGCACTTTGGTCCCCTTTTGATTGGCTGCAATTTGATCAGGACATCATACACCCAGGAATAGGGATGGCAGCCTGTGGTGTGGAGGTGGACAGCAGCAGCCAGGCATTTGAAGGTGAAGGAGGGGATGTGATAAAGGGGTGGGTCTTGAAGGAAGGCTCCTATCTGTAAAACTCTACTGCCCAGGCAGCTCTGCCTCACCTTTGTTAGACCAAGGGGGTGAGATGCCCACCATGGGGTCTGCCTCTGGGCTATTTTGAGAAGAACAGTTTATTGTCGCCTGTGAACAATGAGCTGATGAGACCAACTCCTTGCACTGTTGCAACCCACACAACAAGGGCTAGTAAGGGTCTTAAGTCTGCAGGAATCAGTAACTGCTGTGCTGATCCAAATAAGGAAACTTCTCATCTCTGGCTATAGAGACTCTTGTGTGGGGCCCTGGGCATAGCTGTCTACAGTAAACCTTTCCATTTCACAAGCCAGCTGGTTTGCCGATAATTAAACCAAGGATGGCAGCTCGGGGGGAGTTTGGAACTTGATGATGATAATCACTTTCATTTATCAAGTGCCCCTGCTTCCCAATGATACTGACTATGCCCATGCTGTGTCCGATGGACCCTTCTGTGGCATCCAGAGGCCATGGTGTCCCAGACTCTGGGAGGCAGAGGAAAGCCCAGCCCATAAGCGCTCCTTTGGCAAGGACAGTTCCTGGATACTGGCTTCCGCCTGAGGAGAAGCTGTCAGCCTTGGAGAAGAGTCCGGTGCTTGGGGCTGACATACTAAGTCCTATAGAAATGCTCCTAGGAGTCCTGCACAGTCCCTGGCCCTGAAGAGGTCTTAGGTATGGGCACTTCCCCCATGAACACGGGCCTAGCTGCACAAGGTTTTGCATGCCTCTCCCAACCCAGGCAGCATCAGCTGCTAGAAGAGCCTCAGGTTTCCTCCAGGCCCCAGAATGCTGCCTGGCACGTTGTTGCCCATGTGGAAGAGCCAGGGAAGCTACAAAGAACATGTGACTAGCTGGAGGCTGGACTGAAAGCCAGGATGGCAGGGCCTGCTGGGCTGTTAACCTGAGTACAAAGAAGGCAGGTGGGAGCGGAAGCCTGAGGCTGACAGTAGTCATGATTGACAGTATCTCAAAAGAGGTGCTGGAGTACGCACAAGGCATCAGGACCTTAGCTCAGGAGCCAGGACATCTTGAAGAAAACAAGAGCAATCCTGGGATTCTTGCCCCTGTGGTAGACTTACTAGCCCTATCCCTCACCATTCTCCCCAAATCTTCAGTGGGTACACAGGTCCTTGGGCCCATGCTTCCTGTTTATTCTCTATCCAGATGGATTCTTTTTTTTTTTTTTTTAAGACAGGGTCTCCCTGTAGTTCCAGCTGTCCTGGAACTTGCTATGTAGACCAGGCTGGTCTTTTTTTTTTTTGGCCTTTAACTCGAGGTCCTCCTGCCTCTGCCTCTTCAGCATATCCTACCGATGTGCACCACCACCACCGGCAAGGCTGGTCTTAAACTCACAGAGATCTGCCTGCCTCTGCCTCCCAAGTACTAGGATTAAAGGCGTGTGCCACCACGCCCGGCCAGATGGATTCTTGAAGAGGGTGGCCTTTGTCCCGCTCTTTTCTGCTGGGAGTGCTCCCAGCTACAGCACAGGAAGAGCGGTCTACGGTTCCCATAGCTCTCCCTCCAGAATCCAGCAGGATAAAGTTCCCAAGGTATTTAGGAGGTGGAGTAGATACTACGGAAGAACAGGGGGTATCTTAAAAACCTCTGCCCTAGCTAGAAGCCACCGCCAGAATAGTGTCCTGACAACGGGAAGCAGAAGTCAGGAGGCACTTGGGGAGTAGAACACAGGAGACACCACCTCCTACTCAGGGGGCATCATGCTCCATTCTTCTCCCTCGACTCTGGACAAGAGCCCATACCTGGGCCTCCTGAGACTTACACAAAGACCCCAGCTGAGCTTGCCTGGGCTTCTGGCTGCAGAACACAGAACTGTTCAGTTTGTGATACAGAAATAGAAAATAGAAACACCTGCCATCCCACTAGTTCTACAGTGAGGTGATGTTTGAAGAAAAGCTAAGCCATGGCCAGCTGGGTTTTCACTGTAGTCCACTCCATGCCATAGCTGTCCATAGTGGAAGCAACCTTCATCTCCCTCCTGGGAGCCCCCAGGCCACCGAGACTTACAGAAAACCAACATCTCTTGAAAAGGCTGGTCTGGCATGCATGTCTGTGAGAGATGCATGGAAGGTCTCCAGGGGAGGTCATCACTGCTACTGTGGTATCAGGAGTCTGGACTGGATCACTGCGTACTGTCATGCAGGGTAGGGGGAGTATTGGGAGACAGATCCCAGAGCCTTCCCACAAGTGCACCAAAACCAGAGTCCTCCAGGTCCATAGTCACTCACCCAGTCCTCCCTCCTGCCATCTGGTGGGAGCACAGGGCATGCCATAGAAGGAGTTGGAACAGCTTCTGCAGGTGGTTTGCACGCTTCCACACTGACGTCAAATCAGGGTCCTGAACTCTGGCTAGCTTCAGCATCCTCCATTGCTGTTAGAATAGAAAAACACATTATCCAGGAGGAAGCAATGCTGCAGCAGCGTTCATGCAGCCCAGGTTAGACAGCACCAGCAGGCATCTGGTCACTGAAGGCTTCACATAAGTGGCAGCACACATCTGTCTTACGCATGAAAACCACAGGACAAAGCAAAGCATGGCCAAGCCAGGCTCCTCCTTCCCCCATGCTCCGCTCTCTCACTCTGAGCTCCATCTTTAAGGCCTATTCCACACTTAACTGTCAGCGGCAGGGAAGGTGGGAAGTAGATGGGAGCCACTGTGGAAACCTGGTTACCCAGAGTTGGAAATGGCATCAAGAACAGCATGGGTACATGCACAGCCCTGGGTGGGAATCATGCAGAGTTGAGCCCTGGGGCAAGTTGTTTCTGTCAAGGGCAAGACAGGACCAGGTAGTAAGTGATTTCAGGCTTTAGGAGGCCTGCCTCTCACAGCTACGCAGCTTCGCCACTGCCACACAAAGCAGCCACAGAGCAGGTATCACTGCACCCGTGTTCCTATGAGACTTTGGGTGTGCTGCCTGTCCCCTGAGGTCATAGAACTCTGGTTATCAGGAGCCCTGGGGCCAGGCTGGGCCAGGACTATCTGAGGAAGGCACCACCCCTCCCCTGGTTGGGCATGACAATAAAGGACACTCAGCTTGGGTAGTACTCCTCAGATCAGCTCCTGAAACAGGTTCGTCGCCTTCCTGGATAGAATATGTCCTAGATCTCAAGCCTACAGCCATTACAACTGGGCAGCCGCTGGAGGCTCTGGGAGCCACATGAGGGCACCAGTGTCCACAAGGATGTCCAGTAAGTCTTGGGGAGTCTTTGAGACTAAGAACTGGTCTCCACTCCTGGGAATGCTACTGCCCACTGGCTATGACCATCTTTGCTTTCCAAGGGCAACCAGGATCAGACAGGAAGAATGATGTGCAAATAGTTGGTCCATGTTTCGAAATTACAGCCTCTCCACGGAGATTAAAGCTGATGGTTTGGGGGACGTGCAGGAAGGCTCTGGGAAGGGAACTCTGTATGGTAGGGCCTCCTCAAATCTCAACTGGAGCTGATGTCTTCCCACAGGTGCGATGAGAACTGCTTGAGCTGCGAGGGTTCCAGCAGGAATTGCAGCAGATGCAAGGCAGGTTTCACACAGCTGGGATCCTCCTGCATCACTAACCACACATGCAGTAATGGTGAGTTCTGGGCAGCATGACCCTCGGGGCTACACGTGAAGGAGTGAAAAGAAATGACAAGTATGGCAGCCCTAGAGTAGACATGTTGACCCCTGACTGAGCTGAATATCCGGGGCTCCATAGCCCCTGTAGCCCATACACACTGACCAGAAGCATCTACCACCTGCCCAGCTCCTGCTAATCGGCCGGCTGGATGACTGTAAAACAGTTTTGTTTTTAAACTGTTCCTGCTCCCCCTCCATAGGCCGTAGGCAGGTTGAGTATAACAACTTTCCCTTAGAAGGAGCATGGCCTTGGAGGTTAATCCCAAGAGGGCTGGAGGGTCTCATACTCAGGATTAGGAGGACAGAACCCAGGGTAGAGCCCTATGCTTGGCAGCAGGAATCTAAGCTGTCTACGAAGAGGTTCTTTACCCATGCCATGGGAGGGCTCTGGTTTTCCAGGCAGATGGTGGGGATGGGTTTATGAAAACAAACTCAGAAGAAAACCAGACACTGGAGATTCTGACAGGAGGAAGTATTAGCAGAGGCCTCTATCCTGGCGGCACTGTTCAGGAGCAGGTGTGCTGGGGCAGGGGAGGGGGACTCGGCTCAGTGAGCAGCATGGAAGAGCTGCACGGAACCAGAACTGGACATCGCATCTGATGTGCAGAGAGGGGAGCTGCCTGCTCCGTAGTGCCCAGCAGTGGACAGGTGGTCCCTGGGCATGAAGCTGGCACTGCCTTTCCCTGGCAGAGTACAAAGCCTACACTACCTTGCTGATGTCCTACAGACTACCAGGTGGCCTGCTTGCCTTATTTACAGAATCCTACCCTTTCAAAGCCAGGAAGCTGCCTATATTTTGGGGAGTCTTTGCTAAGGTTATGTACCCAGCCTGAGAAAGTGGAGTTTCAGGCACTTCCTAGTGACAGTGCAGAGGACAGGGATGCGCATCCAGTGCTTTCCCCTCACCCTAAGCTTTTGCCATTACTGAGTCCTGCTTGTCTGCCTTGATGCTTCTTCTCCTCTTCCTCTCCCCAGTTATAATGTCCCCTAGATCACATTCCTGAAGCCTTGCCCCAAACCCTTGCTCCCCAGGAAGCTCGTATGAGCACCGAGGGCCCTTCTCACAGACTCTTAATCCCAACCCCTTCTGGAACTCCCCGTTGTCACTTAAATTCAGCCACAGTCCCTACGCCCCAGGTGTCAACCTGGGCCTCACTAGATTTGTGAATTAAAATGCCTCACAGGAGCCTGGTACACCATCAGTATACCATCCAGCAAATGCAGTATCAGTCCCCCAAATCTGATCTTTCCCTCCTTTTCCTGTTACCAGCTGATGAGACCTTCTGCGAGATGGTCAAGTCCAACCGGCTCTGTGAACGGAAGCTCTTCATCCAGTTCTGCTGCCGCACGTGCCTCCTGGCCGGGTAAGGGCGCCATATGCCTGCAGAGGGCAGGGCCCCTCCTGTCCACCTATTCGTCCATCCACCTTCCTCCAGATGGTCAGCCAAAGCCTGTTCCAGGGGCAGCCCTGCATCTGACAGCTGTATCTCCCCCAGAGCTGGGTCCTGCTACAGCATCTCTGGGCACCCAAATGGGGTGAAAGGTAGCCCTTAAGGACATATGTCTAAAATGGCAACACCCCCTCAAACTCTGCTGGCTGGCTACAGTTTCCAGGAGAACTCAAAATGAGAACAAAATTAATTCTGAGACTCAACTGCAGCTTCAGAGCAGCTTCTGGGACCCTAGTTTACTGAAACTTCAAGACCAAAGCAGAAAGGAGAGATGCTTGGCAACACCTAAGGTCCTCCTCCAATGCATTGTGTGTCCGTGTACATCTCACTAAGCTGGCTGGCAGGACCCTGTGCTGTCCCCATCCATGATGAAGGAAGGGCCCGGCCACCTACCTGTGCATCACCTGCCAGAAAACAACCTGGAGGACCATTTGGTCAGACTGTAAATAAAATAGGTTTCAGGACATAAGATGTATGACCACTAGGGATAGAATCTATTTCTATGTAGTCAGCTCCTTCTGAAACTGCAGCCACAGCCTAGAAGGTCCAGCATCAAACCGAAGAGACTGTACAGCATCCTCGTCTGAATGAGCTGTGCTGTGTTCTACCTGTGTCTCTAGGGCCTCCTGGACCTGAGCCAGCACCTCCATGGATGCAGAGCCTGTGGAGAATTCCCAAGGAGGCATTTGGGGTGCCCAAAAGATACCTGGTGGCTGAGCAATTCCTCCTTTCAACATGCAAAGCCAGTCCCTAAATCGTTAGTCACCTGGCCCTCCACACTACGGACCTGCTTTTCAAGTGCATTTGGCCTCTGCTGTCAGGAGTCCTGTTCTCAGGGGACACTCCTATGGCCAAGTATAGTATGAGCCTACGTGATACAGCTGGATTTATTTCTGCCAAACCTGTGTAGGCATTTTATAAGCTACGTGTTCTAATTTTTACCGATGTTAATTATTTTGACAAATATTTCATATATTTTCATTGAAATGCACAGATCTGCTTGATCAGTTCCCTTTAACATGGGAATAACATTTGCCTTAAATTTTTTCAACCTCGTCTCTCTCCATCCTGTCCTGATCCCCTCTCTGATTGTAATGTGTTTGCCTTGTCACCTGTGAGTGGCCAGGACCCAGCTGTTATCTGTTAAATCTACAACTCTGAAAAATCAGTGAAGCAAATCCAATGTTAACCCTAAGTTAAATAAAAGAGTTAACATTCCACTGCAAAGGAGTCTTTATTTCTTTCCAGGACACAAAACATTAAACCTGGCGTTAGACAGTGGGTGAAACAGATATTACTTTGTGGTTTCTGGATCTATATGATGTTTATATTAGGTATTTTTCTCATTGCTGTGACAAAATAATAACAAGGGGGGGGGGTGAAGAGATGACGGCGGTTAACAGCACTGGCTGCTCTTAAGGAAGACCCAGGTTTGATTCCCAGCACCCATGTGGTAGCTAACAACCATCCATAACTCCAATTACAGAGGATCTGATGCCCTTTTCTGAACTTCCTGGGCATTACATGACATGGGTGTTCTTACATTCAACCAATACACTCATACACATAAAATAAAAATAATAAATAAAAGATATTTTAAAAATACTGAACAAGAAGCTACTTAAGGGAGGAAGGTTTATTTGGGCTCACAGTTCCAAGTACTAGTCCATCATGGCAGGGAAGCCATGCTTCAGGAGCTTGAGGCCGCTGGTCTCATGGAATCACAGGAAGCAGAGGAAGGCGAATGCTTGTGCTCTGCCCACTTTCTCCTTGTGTGCATTCTGAGACCCCAACCCAGGGGAATGACATTGGGTACATTCAGAGTAGGTCTTCTCACCTCAACTAACCTAATCTATGTAATTCCTCACAGACATGCCCAGAGGCTAATCTAGATAATCTCCTAGATGATCCTAGATCCTGTCAAATTGACAGTGTTAATCATCACAATGTCGCATGCAGGTCTTCTCTGGGCTTTATCAAATGTTAACATAATGGAGAAACCCAGAGTTCCAACCCCCCAGGTGTCCTTTAGCAAAGAGACCCTCTTTGTGGAGGCTGGCACTTACCTCCCAGCCTGACTACCTTAGATCCCTGGGGCCTACACGGTAGAAAGAGTCAACCCTCACAGTTATCCTCTGAGTTCCACACACTCATCATGGTACATGCTCTTGTGTGTACAAACACACATACACACACTCTAATACATAAATATAAAATTTAAAAATAAGTAGAGACCCTCTTGTGCCAACATAGTCCAGGTAGATAGAGGGACTAATGCCCCCCAGATAGAGGGTCACTGGACCCTGAGCTTGCCAAGTGCCATTTAACTGACAGCTTGTCTCAGCATACACCTTTAGTCTACATACCAAGTTTCAGGCCACCTGGGGCTACAGGGAGACCCTGTCTCAAAGAGATCAAAAAAAGGGGGGGCAGAGGAAGAGAGGAAGGAAGGAGGGGAGAAGGAGGGCAGGCAAGAAGGCAGATAGGCATTGAAGATACAGCTCAGAGGTATAGTATTTACCTAGCATGCATGAGGCACTGAGCTTAATCCCCAGTAACAGAGACACAGAGAGAGATACACAGAGTGCAAGAGGCAGAGAGCTTTTATACCTCTATATGTACCGAAGAACATCACCTACAGTAAGCCAACCAGGTGACTTGCCCACATCACTGTGGCTGGGCTGGAAAGGCGAGAAGCTATTGACAAAGTCCTAATGACTAAATGGACCTTTTTGAAAAGGTCTGACTAGGGGTGCAGCTCACTGACAGAGCATTCACCTACTATTAGGAGGCTTTAGTGCTTTCCATCCCTAGCACCACCCCCAAAGGAATGACCACACGTATGATTTGCTTGCAAATGCCCCACTCTCAAGATAACGATTCTCTGAACACTATTAGATGTTTATGGATTTTGTTTTGGCAGGATCATGGATCAATGGCCTTTAAATCTGTCATTTCACAGGCAAGGACACTGGCTCACAAAGGTGAAGTTGCTCCCTTCCCTGAGACCAGAAGGGATGCGATGCTGCCACTCGACAAACATAATGGTGATTCGATTGTTTTAAACTAGATTTTAGGAGGTGACAAGTTTCTGACTTTGTTGCCAAATTCTTCAGCACTTCACAGTGCACATGCCCATTACTCCCGGGCCACTGCTGACTTTATACCATGTAACTTTTCAAGGGACTGAAGAGAACTGGACTTTTTCCAGAAGGTGCATTCATAATGGGAAGGCAAAGGGAAGAGCATTAAAATAAAGGACAATGCAGCCTACTTCCAGGGGTGAAGTATCCTTAAACTTGGGGAGGTCTACTGCACTTGCATCACTGGTGCTAGGGCTAGGTGACATCTGAAAATATTCTAGGTGCTGAAGAAAAGCTGAGGATAGGGGTTTAGAATAGAAGATGGAAAGGAGGTGAAACACACACACACACACACACACACACACACACACGCACACGAGACCTAAATGAAAGCAAGCAGAGATGATGTAAAGAAGCACAACCATGGCCATTCTCCTGCTTCATAAGTCTCTGTCCATCCACCAGGCTGCTGGCTGCTACGTAAAAGGAATTCATGTCTTAACCTTGGTCTTCACTGCAGTTTTCATTCTCTGACCTTCAGGTCTTATTTGTCCCAGTTGTTCTTCCCTAACATCTGTATGCTGAAGGAGGGGAACTTACCCTTTTCAAAGGAGAGGAATGTTTTTCCCTCTTTTTTTTTTTAAAAAAATCTTTATTTTTATTTTGTGTGTTTGAATGTATTGGTTGCATGTATGTAAGTGCACCTGTGTCATGTGATGCCCAAAATGGTCAGAGACTCAGCAAAAAAGCTAAGTAAAACCATGTCATGATCAAAGGACTCCATCTGGTGGTCTAGTCTGGAAAAAAGTAAAGCTTGGGTTATTTTGATACAATCACAAAAATAAAAATTATACACACACACACATATTTTCCTGAAAAAATGTGAAAGTAAGTTTTTGAAAAAATATCCATGATTATCTCAAACACTTAGTATTTCTTATAAAAAACGTAATTATTACTTCAAAAGTGAAGGCTAGGCTAGTTGGCTAGTTCAGGCCAGTGAGAAATGTCTCAAAAAGCAAGATGAGCAGTCTTTGATGAATGACACCCAAAGCTGTCCTCTGGCCTCCATATGCACACACATACCTGGGTAATATCCTCTCTCTCTCTCTCTCTCTCTCTCTCTCTCTCTCTCTCTAT
>VZQC01010467.1:4423898-4498103 GCA_009823505.1 Rhizomys pruinosus | reverse complement strand
AATAACCCACTGCTGATGCACAAGCTTACATCCTCTCAGGTTAGGAGATGTTAAAGCCACAGTAAGACCCTGGTTCATATTTTAAAACAGGATAAAATGTAATTCATGGATTAACATATCATTCAAACATATATATCTATACCAAAGTAACCAACCAAAACTATTAGTGCTGTTTAAAAACCTATATATATCTACTTGCTGTGCTTCATTGAGTAGGACGCAGAAAGGTTATCCTGGATCCAAACTGTCAGCCCATGAAAAGGGAAACAGCCAGAAATGACCAAAGTCCAAGACAACGCCCCGGAGAGAGTGGACTGTTTTGCTCCTCATCCCCCTGTGCCCCTCTTCTAAGCATAGGGAACAATCGCGGGAAGAGGGGGCGTGTTATAATGTAAGGGCTGCGATGGGTATTGGGGTGAATGGTGAAACTACAGCAATGTAGTCTGGACACTCATTTGATCAACTTGATTGAACATACAACCCCTCACCCCCCGCTGGATGGTGGGGCTGTGGGGGTTTGGGCACAACAGCCTGCAAATTGGTTTCATATGAAGGATGCTTGTACTCATGGATTATCACTTATAGCTAAAAAATGAAAAAAAAAACTGAGAAAGATGCAGGACAGTTATGGCAGAATGAATGATTTGGGATGGGGTGGGGGTGAAGGGGAAGGGAAAGGGAAATATGCCTGAACTGAATTGGAAAATGATGTATGAAATGCACAAAGCATCAATTAAAAAAAATGTTAAAATAAAAAAAGAAAAAGCAGGCTGGAATGCTGTCTTTAATGAAGCCTGTATTATTATAAGACACCTTCTTGGAAACTTTATTTTGACAAGAGCGATTCTGGAGAGCAGTGGAAAAAATACGGCCTTTCAATGTGGCATTGAATCAATTTAATTCCCAGATGGGGATGAAAACATATCTTGGTCTCCTTCTTGGTGTATACACAAAAGTCTTTCTAGACAGACTGCATTAGTGAAGCACACCTTTGGGTATGTATTTGAAGGGATTTCCAGATAGGCTTGATGGGGGAGAAAAGACCTACCCTGAATATGGGTAATTCCATCCCATGGGTTAGGGTCCCACTAAATAAAAGGGAGAAAGTGATCTAAGCCCCAGCATTCATCTCTCATTGCTTCCCGACTGCAGGTGCAGTGTGACCAGCTGCCTCCTGGGCCTACCGCCATGACTTCCCCATCTTGATGGTATATATCCTCTTGAACACTAAGCCAAAATAAACCCTCCCCTTTAAGTTGCTTTTGTCAGGCTAAAAGCATACTTTATATCAAATGCTAATCAGGGGCTAGGGAGATGAGTGCTCGTTGCACAAGTATGAAGATCTGCATTCAAATTCCCCAAACCCACATGTTCTAGTTTGTTTTCAATCACTGTGACAAAACACTCAGGGGAGGAAAGGGTTTATTTTGCTTACATTTCCCTGGTCACGGGGAGCCTAAGGTGGGATCTCAGGGGAGGAACCTGGAGGCAGGACTGAAGCACAAGCCATGGGCCATGGAGGAATGCCTTTGTGTGTTTGTGTGTGTGTGTGTGTGTGTGTGTGTGTGTGTGTTGTTGTTGTTGTTGTTGTTGAGACAAGGTTTCCCTGTGGCCCCAGCTGGCCTGGGACTTGCTCTGCAGACCAGGCTGGCCTCTGCAGATCCACCTGCCTCTGCCTCCAGAGTGCTGGGATTAAAGGTGTGAACCACCATGACCAGCTGAGGAATGCTTCTTACTGGCTTGGTCCCCTGGCCCATGCTCAGCCTGCCACCTCTTGTAGAATACACAACAACCAGCTCAAGGTTGGCTTGCCGCATGGTGGCCTGGGCCCTCCCACATCACTCAACAATCAAGAAGATGCCCCACAAACATGGCCACAGGCCAGTCCAAGGCAGGAAATTCCCCAATTGAGGCTCCCTAACCCAGGTGTGTTAAGTTGACACTGAGGCTATCCAGAACATCACATAAAAAGTTAGATGTGGTAGAGCAGGTCTATAACCCCAGCACAGGGGGATGAGGTAGACACAGGTGTAGGGGGTGGGTAAAGGCAGGGGGAGTTCTGGCTCCAGGTTCACTTAGAGACCCTGTCTCAAGAGAAAGGGTCAGAGAATGCTAAGAGTAGGACACCCATGTCCTCCTCTGGCCTCTGGGTGTCCATAAGCACCTTCACAGGCATGTGTGGATACATCACTCATGCAAATTAATTAAATAGGCAGTACATTTTTTTTATTTAATTTAATTTTTTATTTTTTATTTCTATATGTGTATGAATGTACTGTCTGCATGCAAGTTTGTGCACCCGTGTCGTGCAATGCCGCGGAGGTCAGAAGAGAGTCTCGGATTCCCCTGGAACTGGAGTTCTCCTGGAACTGGAGTTTCAGACGGTTCTCGGCCCCCATGTGGATGCTGGGGATCGAACCCGGGTCCTCTGTAAGAGCGGTCGGCGCTCTTAACCGCTAGGCCATCTCTCCAGCCCGGCAGTACATTTTTTTAAATCTTTGTTTAATCAGGGTCTCCCTGCAGCCACAGCTAGCCTGGAACTCCCTACGCAGACCAGGCTGCCTTTGAACTCACAGAGGTCCATGCGTCTCTGCCTCCGGACTGTTGGGATTAAAGGCCTGCGCCACCACGCCAGGCAAAGAAGCAATAATTTTAACAACTTATTTGTGGAATTGGTAAGGGAAAAAAGCTGCTGCTCTTTAAGATGTGTTTGGGGCTGGAGAGATGTCTCAGTGGTTAAGAGCGTCGACTGCTCTTGTAGAGGACGGGGGTTCGATTCTCAGCACCCACATGGCCGCTAAGAACCGTTTTTAAGTCAGGCGTGGTGGCGCACACCTTTAATCCTAGCACTTGAGGCAGAGGCAGGCGGATCTCTGCGAGTTCAAGGCCAGCCTGGTCTACAGAATGAGTTCCAGGCCAGCTGGGGCTATAGGGAGACCCTGTCTCAAAAAAAAAAAAAAAAGTGTTTTTTTTGTGTGTGTGTGTCTGTCCGTCTGCGCACCTGCCTGCAAGTGCTCGCAGAGACCAGAAGGCGATGGATGTCCTAGCGAAGGAGGCACAGGTGGGGGCGTGGATATAGGGATCTGAACTCTGGTCCTCTGCTCTTAAGAGCAGCAAGTGCTCTTAACAGCTAAGGCACCTTTCCAGTTACGCAGATTTAAATGCGTAGAGGCCTTGGGTCCACCCTCAAACTTTAGAGTGACTGTGCTAGATCACCCATCCTCCGCCTAGGAGACATCCCAACAGCCTATCCTGAGTGATCCAGTTGTACCTAGGGCCAAAGCTCTAGCGGGGCTCGGCAACCTGAAGTCCTGGAGCCTTCACAAGGATGGAAAACCCGACAGTCACAGCTCCCTTTCCTCAGGCTGCACAGATGCGGGAGACCTCCACCCGAGCGCTCTAACTTCTGGACACGCCTTGCACGCTCCTGCAGAGAAGCCATAAGCAAAGACTATCCCATTCAAAGACTATTCTCGCTTAAGGGGAATTCGCACTTTCATATCTTCTGCCTGCGCGCGCAGCGCCAGATCTGTGGACGCTACGGGGGCTGGGCGGGGTTGAGGTGCGCGCGCAGCACTGGTTCCGATTGGTGCTGCCTAGCAGCACCGCGCGGGGCACGCTGGGAGGCGCCGCTGGCGGGAGGCTGTAGGCCTGCAGCAGCGCGTAGTGGGCACCATGGTGAAGCTGACGGCGGAGCTGATCGAGCAGGCGGCGCAGTACACTAACGCGGTGCGGGACCGCGAGCTGGATCTCCGCGGTGAGTCGGGCAGAGAGTCGGCCGTGCCTGGGCCTCGGCGCGCCTCCTGGAGAAGCCGCCCCGCCGCGTGCGCGGAGGCCGGAACATGGCCTCCAGGTGGCGTCTGGCGGCCCAGGCCTGTGTGTGGCGGTGCAGCCGAACGACGGGCCTATTAGGCAATGTGGAGCGGACACTTACCTGCGCCTGCTCGCATACAGGGCTCGCCGCTGTAATGACTTCCTGGATTCGTATTCGTTGAGGCCTTGTCCCGAGTGTGCAGCGGACTCAACTGTTTTACGGCCTAGAAAATAGACTATAATGTTACAGAAAGACCCGCTGGTCCTTAGCGAATACATTAAGATGATACGTGAATGCAGATTGGTTATATGGCAGAGTTGCTTAATTGTCTGTTAATTCCCTTTGGGGGAGATTGTTGTTGAGACAGGGTCTGGTGTAGTCCAAGTTAACCCCAGACTCAGTATAGCGGAGAGTGACCTTGAACTTATGATCTTCTTCCCTCTATCATTTGGGTGCTGGGATTACAGGTGTGCACCACCACACTTGGTTTACATGGTACTAGGGCTCGAACCCAGGGCTTTGTGTCCACTCGGCAAGCACTCCACCCTCTGGGCCACGCCCCCAAGCCCTGATAATTTTCTTTTATAAAGGTGGAATTATTTTGTCAAAGCTTGCTTAGTCAGTTCCATGTGTTAGGCAGTGGTGGACACTCTTACCTGTTCAAGACTGACCATAGTAAAGATTGGTTAAAAAACAAACAAACCAGGGACTGGAGAGATGATGGCTCAGCGGCTGAGAGCGCTGGCTGCCCTTTCAGAGGACCCGGGTTCGATTCCCAGCACCCACATGGCAGCTAAGAACCACCGTCTTTAAGCCTGGCGTGTTGGTGTACGCCTTTAATCCTAGCTTTGGGGAGGCAGAGGCAGGGGGATCTCTGTGAGCTGAAGGCCCACCTGGTCTGCAGAGTGAGTTCCAGGCCAGCTGGGTCTATAGGAAGACCCTGTCTCAAAACCAAACCAAAACAAAACAAAAACCCAGGCACTATAGCTCGTGGCTTTAATCCCTTTAATCCCAGTCCTCTGGAGGCAGAGGCAGGTGAGTCAAGGCCAAGCTTGGTTCACATGGACTTCTAGGTAGGTTGGACTAGGGAGACTCTGTCAAACAACAACAAAAACACAAACATTGGAGTGCAGTCATTAAAATGATTCAGGAGACTACTTTAGAAAGGGTTGTTATCCCGGCCGTGTTGGTGCACGGCTTTAATCCTAGCACTTGGGAGGCAGAGGCAGGCAGATCTTTGTGAGTTCAAGGCCAGCCCAGGACAGCTGAGGCTACCAGGAGATCCTGTCTCAAAAAGACAAAAGAAAAAAAAGAAAGAAAAAGAAAGGGTTGTTATCCCTTTGTGGCTTGAGACAACCAAAGCTTCAGGAAACCTTATCATAGGGCTCTACAATTCCCTAAGATTCCTTGCTGACCTTTGGGAAATCCTAGTACTTTTGTTTTGTTGAAAGCAAGTTTCTCGGGAAAAAGTCCAGTTCAGGAGCACTAAACCAAGCCACTTTGACTATCTTGGTACAGGTTTGAGCTTTGCTATGTCTGAAGATCTCAAAACCTTGAGAATATACTTTGGAGTACATTTTGATGTGGTCTTTCACAGCCGTTTTGCATACTTCATTCCTTTTTATTTTTTTATTAGAACAGTGGCAGGAATTTATTTTATTCAAACCAAGATGTGTTATTTAAGCTAATAAAACAATGCAGATATTGACCACTGTGAACATTTTATCTTAATAACAAGATTAATAGTTTATACTTGTGGTATACTGTATAGTTTAAAGACTGACAGACCAAAAGGACAGGGTCAAAGACCTGACTGAAACAGTTAACTTCTGCCCAAACAATAAAGCTCTGCAGAGAAAAACTTTAAAAAGACTGAGAAGAGGATACAAGACATGTATGGCAGAATGCATGAACTGGGCTGGGGTTGGGAACATGGAAAAGGGAATGTGGCTAAATTGGACTGAGAAATGATATATGAAATACACAAAACATCAATAAAAATATTTTATTTAAAAAAAAGACAGACAACTCCACAATGCACTTGACAGGAAACACTGCATTCTAACTTTGCTAGGCACAAAGTTCCCTAAGTTTCAAACAAGCTTAATTCATTCATTAATTTAATTCATTAATTTAAGCTTTATTAATTACCACTAGTCCAAGTTAGACCAGCTCACAAGAGGGCAGCAGGAATCTTATATTACATAGCTCTTAGGATAAATGTGCTTATTCTTTGACTCAGTAGTCACATGGACATCGCACACATACAAGTCATGCAACACTATTTGGTGAAATGTCTTGCCTTCATGATTTCTTTTTTTCAGCAGACAAATGATTTTCTAAAAAATCTCAATCTTTTTAAGTACAGCTTGTCTCCTGGTAAAAGATGGACTGAGCCATCAGCAGTTAAATATATGATGGGCAGCCATTTCTCAGCCCCTTGTATCCCACGATCCAAACAGAATCTGCAGAGCAGAGAGAGAGGCAAAGTTTCCAAATCTGATTTCATAGAACTATGGCAGTGCCAACCAAATTTCTTTCAACATGAAACTTTCAGTTGCCTCTGATGGAGACAACCACTTGTAGCTCACCACCTCTGCCAGGTCAGGATCAAAGGGAGGCAGCTCCCACAGGCAGCACAGGAAGAAAGTGGTGTCTTATGGCGTGAGCCATTTTGCCCAGCCGTGCAGTCCAGATGTTGGGCGAACAGTCCAAATACGCACACAGCTGTAGAAAGTGGCACTCCTTTTCTTTCTTTAGCACCTAGCACAATGATTGTGCCCCAGTTTAGGCAGGAGGTATTTAAGTGAATTTTTCACAGTGTGATTTGAGGTTTTATATAAACCACTGACTGACCTTCAGCTCTGATCTGGAGTTAGGGATGAGTCTTCACACCATCAGGGTATGCTAATGAGGATATGCGAATGGGTTCAGTGAATCTGGCCTGTGGGAATTTGAGCGGTTGAGAACCCATAGTCCCCAGGGTCTGAAAAGGCTTGAGCATTAACAATGAAAGGTTAAAGTGTCAGTCTCTGTCATAGCGCCTAATAACTGTAAGGACTTAGAGCATGTGAAACACTTTGCTGTTCTTATAAGCCATAGGTACCAGTGCTCTTAGGAAGCATGTCCATCAGTCATTGCTCTTACCCTTGCTCCTGTTGTCTTCAGCCTGGTCAAGTGTACTGCTTCATAGCACTAGGGACTTGGAACTCTCCTTTCCTTTTTTTAAGATTTATTTTTATGTGTATGAGTATCTGGTCTACATGTGTGTATGTGTATCACATGTGTGCAGTTCTCATGCAGGCCAGAAGGTGTCATCAGATTTCTTGGAACTGTAGTAACAAGGCAGTTGTGAGCTGCCATGCAGAACCTAGGTCCCTCTGCAAGAGCAGCCAGTGCTCTTATAGGCTAAGCCATATCACCAGCCTTAGGACTTGTAACTCATTTGTCATTTATCTTAAGTACTTTGCACAGTGCTTGATACGGTACCAGTGACAAGTTACTACGTCCTGAATAAATGAAAACTTTGAGTCAAATGACCATGAAATACTCCTACTATTTTAAGGGTCCTTTCAATTACATTAATATCTCTTATGCTTTTTCTCCCTTTTCAGGGTATAAAATTCCCGTCATTGAAAACTTGGGTGCTACCTTAGACCAGTTTGATGCTATTGATTTTTCTGACAATGAAATCAGGAAACTGGATGGTTTTCCCTTGTTGAGAAGACTGAAAACATTATTAGTGAACAACAACAGAATATGGTAAGTATCTGCTTAATGGAGAGCAATTTCCCCCCTGGACTAAATTTTACAGTGTGCCCAGTATATACTGCCAGTTGAATCTACATGTCTTTTATTTTTATTTTTTTATTATTTTTTTTTTGTATGTGTATTAATGTACTGTCTGCACGTAGGTTTGTGCACCTGTGTTGTGCGATGCCGCGGAGGTCAAAAGAGGGTGTCAGATTCCCCTGGAACTGGAGTTAAAGACAGTTCTCAGCCGCTATGTGGGTGCTGGGGATCGAACCTGGGTCCTCTGCAAGAGCAGTTTGCGCTCTTTTTTTTTTTTTTTTTTTTGTAATTATTTTTATTTGATGTTTGTGACATTTCGTACATCATTTTCTAATTCATAGCATATTTCCTTTCCCTTCCCCCCACCCCCCACCCCTCCCAGATCATGTATTCTGCCTATAACTGCTCCTGCATCTTTCAGGTTTTTTTTTTTTTTTTTTCCATTTTTTAGCTATAAGTCGATAATCCATGAGCTATCAGCATCCTTTGTGCAAAACAAATCTACAGACTGTTGTGCCCAAACCCCCACAGTCCCACATTCAGTGGGGGGTGACAGGTTGTTTTGTTCAATCAAGTTGATCAATGAGTGTCCAGGACTACACTAGCTGTAGTTTTACGTTCACACCCAATCGCAGCCTTTACATTCATACCACGCCCCCACTCTTCCGCAGATGTTCTAGGCTTAGAAAAGGGACACAGGTGGAGAGAAGTCAAACTGTCTCTTTCTGGAGCTGTTGCTTCGATTCTGGTCAATTCTGGCTGTTTCCTTTATGGGTGGCATTTGTTCAGGAGTAATCTTTGATATTACTAATGAAGCACAAGCAATTAGATATATAGGTATTTTTAAGCAGCACTAATAGTTATGGTAGGTTACCTTAGCATAGACACATATGTTTGGATGATATGTTTATCAATGAATACATTTTACCCCCTGATAAATATACAGGGTTTACTGTGGCTTATAACATCTCCTAACCTGTGAGGATGTAGGTTGTGGCATCAGCATGGGTTATTCCTCCAAGGAGAGAGCCATAGCCAGTATAGATTTGGGATATACGGGCACATGGGCTGCCTCTGCTGCACAGTATTTCCAGGCAGGTGAGGTGTTGTAGTGGTGCTGACGGTGGAGTCTTGCTTGACTCGGGAGACCCGTATTTGCTTATTGGTTTAGTGGCCTTTGGTAAAATCTCTGGCTTCCCAAGGCCATCTGTACTACCTTGTGTGCTGTGTGGTCTCAATACATCCCTCCCATGTTAACGTCAGGGTCTTCGGCAGCCGGGTCTTATCGCCTCTCTCCTGCAGGTTATCCCAACTGAGGGCAAGAGCCCTTACCTTTTGTGGGGGTTGGATCCCTGCCAACATCCCCCTGGAGAACAATCCATTGCTTGATGTCAGAGCTCTGCATTAATATACTTTGCCTAGTGCATAGCCCAAGGACTTTGTATATATTTGGATTCTGAACAGAGTATATCCTTTTCACAGTTGCTTATGTCTTTAGTCACTTAAAGCAAGGCATTTTTACCCGGTTTATAAGAGAGTACCTCTATAATAGTTGTCTCAAATTTACAGTTGGAGAACGAAGTCCTAATCGTCATATTTTCCTTTTCTATGGGGGGGGGGGAAGGAGCAAAAGTTATCAAACCCTTTGTTGCACCTAGAAGGTATAAGTTTCATTAGACTCATTATAAAAAGTTTTTCATCGTAGGCTCAACCGAAGGGTTCTGATGCTTTTTCATGGCAATCTGAGGCTTTTCTTCCTTTCAATTTCAGAACGGGTCAACCTTTCAGTTGCCAATTTTTGGACATCCTATCAACTGCAAACTGTATCTTATTTCTCAGCCGTTACGTTGGTGACATTTTGCCGTTGAACAAACAAATCTTTTTCCATAGTTGAGTTTAAGATTTAATGCAAGGTTTTTGACTAAAAGGTTTCAATGCTGTCTGTACCCCCCCTTTTTTTTTTTTTTTTAGTTGTCTCCAGAAGACAGTTGTATATACATAACTATAGGGTGGAATCAAGGCGAAGATTTCACAAATTCACCCAGTGTTTTTGGGTGACCCATTAGCTATTGAACTGGGAAGCAAACTTAATTTTTACATTAAATCATCTTAAAAGAGAATGCTACAAGGTGATATTGTCCAACGCGAACAAATTATAGAGCAACATTTGTTATGTGCCAATCCCAAAGGTATTTTATACAGTTTTGGTAAAACCAATGTGGACAACAGCAATTAGTCTACATTAACTCAGATACAAAATAAATCTAGAAAAATCAGTAGCTTTCTTTACCCAACAACAAGCAACTGAAGAAGGACTACACAGGAGACCCTTCCCACTCACAGCCTCAAAAACAATAAAAAACCGGAACAAACCTAACCACAAGACCACCAAAGATCTACACAAAAACTTTTAAACCCCTGAAAAAAAAGCATGAGGAAGGCAAGCAGAAGATGGAAAAACCTCCCATGCTCATGGATTGGGATAAATATAGTAAAATGTCCATCTACCCAAAAATATGTACAGATTTAATGCGATCCCAAATACAAATCCCCAAGAGTTTCTTCACAGGCTTGGAAAAAAAAATCCTCAATTTCATTTGGAAAAACAAAAGACCCCGATAGCCAAAGCAACCTAGGTGAAAAGAGCAATACGCGGGGGGTCTTATACCAGACATCACTATACTACAGGGCTATAGTATAAAACAGCCTGGTATGCACAAAAACGACCCGTTACCAATGGAATAAAACTGAAGATCCAAACCTGAGCACATACAATTTCAGCCACTCATATTTGACACGGGGGCCAAGAAGACACAATGGAGGAAAAGACAGCATCTTCAGCAAGTGGTGTTGGGCCCAAAACTGATCACCACTTGTGACAGACATGAACATAAACCCCTACCTCTCCCTTGTACAAAGGTCAACTCCAGATGGACCAAAGACCTCAACGTGAAACCCAAACTCTGGAGGTTGATAGAAGAGAAGCTTGTCAGCGACTAACAAGACATAGGTGTAGGAAAAACTTCCTAAATCAGGCACAGCAGCTGCACAAGAAATAAGATCGACAATTGGCAAATGGGAACTCATTAAACTCAAAAGCTTCTTGTACATCAAAGGACAACAAAAGAAAGTGAGGAGAAGACCCACAGAGTGGGAGGAAACCTTCACAGCAGATACACTCTGACAAAGCATTAATTTCCCGAGTATACAAGCTACTCAAAAAACAAAAAGAAAGACAAACAAATGAATCACTCAAAAGAGGAACAAAGATTGAATAGAGACCTTCACAGAGTAGGATTAGAGATGGCCGAGAACATCTTAAGAAGCTGTTTCAAATCTCTGATATTAGAGAAATGCAAAATAAAACCACACTTGAGATATCACCTTATCCAATAGACTGGCTAGGATCGGAACAGGAATGATACCAAGTGCTGGCGAGGGTGGGGAAAGGGAACGGAACACTCATTCCATGTGCTGGTGGGTAAATGTAAACTTGTACAGCCACTATGGACAAGCAGTGTGGAGAACCCTTAAAAGACTCAAAATGAGCCTTCACTGACCCAGTCATACCCACTCCTGGATATACCCACAAGGAACAACTTACTGCAAAGATACATGCCACACTGTTTATTGCAGCTTGTCACAATACAAAATCTGGAACCAGCCCAGGTGCCCCTCACTGCGAGTGGATAGAGGAAAATTTGTGCCATGTATACAATGGAGTTCTATTGTAGCAGTAAGAGGGAAACATCATGAACTTTGCAGGAAAAGCTGGATGGAGCTGGGGAGCATTATGTTAATGATGTACACGTCCCAGAAAAAACAAGACAAATGGTTGTCCTCATATGTGGATGCTAGTACCAACACCCAGATATAAATATTCTCATGGAGAGGGATGATATAATAACAAAAACAACGAAAAACTGCATCAGAAAATGGACTGAAATGGGAATTGGGAAGGGGGGATGGGTGGGAGGAGGGACCCGGATGTATATTCCATACAAGGCATATTTAATTGATGTGATTCGCAGAGTACTCAGTTTGCCCAGACTCCTGTCTACAGGATACATGGTGTTTAGGACTAGTAAAGTAAATATGTGTTATTAAACAACATTGGTTTATAGACTCTGTAAAAGAGCAGTTTGCATCTCTTAACCGCCTAGGCCATTCTCTCCAGCCCCTACATGTCTCTTTTTTTTTTTTTTTTTAATTTTATTTATTTCTGTATGTGTATGAATGTACTGTCTGCATGCAGGTCTGTGCACCTGTGCCATGCAATGCCTCGGAGGTCAGAAGAGGGTCTCGGATTCCCCTGGAACTGGAGTTCTCCTGGAATTGGAGTTTTGGACTGTTCTTGGCCGCCATGTGGGTGCTGGGGATCGAACCCGGGTCCTCTGTAAGAGCGGTCAGAGCTCTTAACCGCTAGGCCATCTCTCCAGCCCTACATGTCTCTTTTTAAGATGAGAGAAGAAAAGGACATTTTCAGTAGCAATCCAGAGGTTAACTGGGCACTGATTTAGCCTTATTTGCAACTATTCAGAAATCTTAATATTTGTATGATGTCGGTAAATTTTTAAACGCATGTTGCTGCGCATACATTTCAACTTCTAAAGCAGTTAAGCAGATTGTATTAAAAAGATACATAAAATTACTTGTCATCTAACATCTGTACCTCTTACCTCCTGCTGTTTTTCTTTGCAACTAGTTTCTAAAATATAATTTGTCAGCTTTGTGTAATTTTTATTAGTAAAGTTTTTGAAGGTTTATCCTTTAATAAGTAGGTAAGTTGGGTGTTTTTTAGATAGAAGGCATTTTCTGATTAGGCATCCTTTTCTGGTATATGTCTCGTGCCAGCTTTGTGAATGTAGAATCTCTGGTGTTTCTGAGCTTTTTGAACAAAAAAGTTGTAAAGTTGGCTACGTAGTTTTTTTCTACCCAGTAGTCTAACTTTTTCTTAGATTCCACTAGAGCCTGTGGCAGTGGAAAGAGGTCCAGGAGGCCCAGGTTTCTGAAGTCATCCCATTCCTGTTGCTGGCTTCCTCTTCATCCCTGTCTTTCCTCCTTGGGATGGGGTGTGGGAGGATCTAAGGATGGAGATAAAATGTTAGTTTATTTAATTTTCACTTATATTGAGAGCCTTTCTATTTTTATTTTAGCCGTATAGGTGAGGGACTTGATCAGGCTCTGCCCTGTCTGACAGAACTCATTCTCACCAACAATAGTCTTGTGGAACTGGTAAGTTGAACGTGGAGAAAGTGTTTTTGAGGGGCAGGAATAAGGGGACTATGTGCTTCTTATAGAAAACTTGCAGAAAATTTTACAGATTCTCATCGTTCTCTTTGTCTTCTTTGTTTCAGTATCTAAGCATTTTATTTTTGTGATCTAATTTGGTTTGGTTTTTGTACTGGGAATTGGTAAGCCTTTGGGATTGTGTATGCTTTAGATATCTTTTTTTATTTTATTTATTTTTTTGTGGTTCTTAGCCTCAGCTAAGAGGCTTTAATGGCTACGCTATCCCTCCAGCCCAAATTTTATTTATTTTTTATGAATATGAATGTACTGTCTGCATGTAGGTTGGTGCACCCGTGTCGTGCAATGCCGTGGAGATCAGAAGAGGGTGTCGGATTCCCCTGGGACTGGAGTTAAAGATGGTTCTCAGCTGCCATGTGGGTGCTGGGGATCGAACCCGGATCCTCTGGAAGAAGAGTCAGCACTGCTAGGCCATCTCTCCCACCCCTTGCTTTAGATCTTTTCCCACTCTGAATACCTTTTGATTTTTGACTCTGTCGGGTTCTTGGTAGGAAAGTTCCTATTAAGGTGGAATTTAATCTGACCTCCCTTTTTCTACTGCTTATAGAGAAACTTTGTAACTTGTTTTCTAGAGTTGCAATGTACAATACTACACCCTAATATCAAAAGGCTGTTCTCAAATGAGATAGAATATAAAATATATGGCAGATTTCAGACTTAGTACTAAAAGTAAAAATACTAAGTTCTCTTCGTGACTTTTTTTTTTTTTTGAGACAGGGGCTCCCTGTAGGCCCAGCTGGCCTGGAACTCACTCTGTAGACCAGGTTGGCCTTGAACTCACAGAGATCCGCCTGCCTTTGCCTCCCAAGTGCTGGGATTAAAGGCATGCGCCACCACACTGGGCTTGTGATTTTATATTGGTATAGAAATGATATCTTGGATGAGAGTTTAAATATTAAACTTAATTTTCCTATTTTAACATGGTTACTAGAAAGTTTAAATTGCATATCTTGGTCTCAGGAGATAGCTCAGTCAATAAACTGCTTGCCGTGCAAGCATGAAAACCTGGGTCTGTAAGCTTCCCAGCCACAGGTTCTTGGCCAGAGTTATAGTACCAGGCTTGTATTTTTTTTTTTTCTGTAGAAGTGGGCCCAATTTAAATTAATCTAGAACCAATTGGACCCCTATAATATGCATGTCACTATTTCACCCATGGGCATATTTGCTATTCCGCTTGTTATCATAGCTCACTATTGATGACCTTTCCGCCCAGCCGCCTGTATTGCACCTTTGGGTACTGTGAAAACTAGCCGGCAGGAAAAAAGGTTCCTGGTCAGTACCAACTTGATTTCTCTATGTCCAGTGACCAAAATATGTGGTGTCTTTAGCAATAAGGCCTTACTTAACTCTCAAGTTCTCATGGGCAACCCAAGGCAGTGGCAGTAGTGTGTATTGATGGGTTTTGGAATTTTGTTTGTTTTTAGAAAGGTTCTTACATGTTGACTTGGAATAATGTAGCCAAACTGACCTTGAGTTCATATGGTCCCCCTGCCTCAGCCTCCCAAATGCTAGGCTCATAGGTATGTGGCAGGTACCAGGAGGGGGGTCTTTGAAGCTATTTACTACAGGAAACTCAAGGCAAGATCTTAGTTTAATGTAGTATTTTTACAGTTTGAGATAAGATCTCCTATAGCCCAGGGAGGCCTTGAATTCTGATCCTCCTGTCCCTGCCTCTCAAGTGCTGGAATTACAGTTAGTAAAGTTTTGTTTTGAGACAGGGACGCCCTGTAGTCCTAGGTGGCATGGAACTGGCTATGTAGATCAGGTGGCTTGATCTCATAGAGATCCTCCTGCCTCTGCCTGCGAGTGCAGGGATTAAAGTCATGTGCTATCATGCATGGGGGACAGTGCAGTAAAAAAAAAAAAGAGGATAGCCAGGTGTGGTGGCACATGCCTTTAATACCTGTTGAAGCAGGTACCAGGATTCAAAGAAGTTTGAATATATTCATCAGTTTATTCAGTAGAAGGCATTTAAGCATTTGTGGTGTGCTAGTATTGAACTAGATACCAGTGCAGTGAAAAAAAAACAAAACAAAAAACAAAACAAAGAAAACCAAAAGCTAATGTGGATACTTGCCCCAGAGGCCCCTTTACATCTCAAAATATCAAAATGGGAGAGCATGTCTGTCAGCCTTGTTCTTACCTTGGATCTTATTTTCTAGGGTGATCTGGACCCTTTGGCATCTCTCAAGTCACTGACTTACCTAAGGTATGGAAATTGTGATGACTAGTGACATCCTTAAAATAACGCCTTTGTCAGCTTGAACTTCAGGCACTCAATGTTGGATTGATTTCCTTAATGTTGCTTGCTGTGATAGTGTAGTGTGAAGAATGCACTTTCTCTTGACTTTTAGTCGTTACACTATTTAAACGAATTTTAAATGATATGGAATGAGTAAGATGGCATTGTACCTTTTCTTGTAGCATGTTAAGAAATCCTGTAACAAATAAGAAGCATTACAGACTTTATGTGATTTATAAAGTTCCACAAGTCAGAGTACTGGATTTTCAGAAAGTGAAATTAAAAGTGAGTATCTCCTGATTGTGAGTCATTATAGAGTTGTATCTTATTCTTATACTTTTACTACTCATTTATTTTTAAGTTACTTAATAAGTAAACTTTACCACTAGTTTTAAATTTAAAATGTGGGAACAAAGCATGTCAGATTTTTTTTCTCATAGCAGTTTATGGTAGCACCTAGTCGGCCATTCCAGAGATGGCAAAATTCTAGAGCCACACAGCAAATTGTCTGCTTTGATACATTACCCACAAAGGGCTTATTTATTGTATTTGAGTTTTGAGTAGCTCTGCCTATTAGGGTAGCTTTTCTCTTTGTTGGGAGTGCTTGTTTATCTACTTCTTAGTTCCTTAGGAGTCACTTTTTTTGAAACTAGGAGAGGGGACTGTCCTTTGGGAGCTTCGCCAGAGGGGACCAGACCATTGTGTCTCCTTATAATTTAATGTTGGCTTTTGGTGTTTTAACCAGCCCAAGAATACGTCAGGAGGTTTCTCTTCCTTGTTTTCTGAGGAATGCATCTAAATGCATGTGGTATTCCTATTTCCATTAACTCTGTGTGTGGTGTTGCTGCTGTAGGAGCGTCAGGAAGCAGAGAAAATGTTCAAGGGCAAACGGGGTGCACAGCTTGCAAAGGATATTGCCAGGAGAAGCAAAACGTAAGATACAGATATCCAACTTAACTCCACTTCACTTCAGAAACACTGTCTGTCTGGCAATTTGCCTTCTACAAATTAAACCCCAAACTGTGGTTAATGTGATATTAAATTTGAGTGCTGGTATCTGTAGCCATCCATGGTTCATGTATCATGTGAAATTTCTACAAGCAAATATTTGTTTACTGTCTTAATATGGTATTATACATCCTGCCTTCTCTATAGGAAGATGGATTGGGTGGTGTTTCTGAAGGAGAGAGTTCTTGTATCAGTTTGTTAACAAAGATAAGATACTACACTGGTTGAATTACTTTCAAAAGCTTTTGAAAGTAAGAGAAGCACCTCATATCAATCAGAATTTAACAATTATATTCTTCCTCCCACCCAAGTTTCAATCCAGGTGCTGGTTTGCCAACTGACAAAAAGAAAGGTGGACCATCTCCAGGGGATGTAGAAGCAATCAAGGTAATGATGTATTCAACTTCTTGGGCTGGAGAGAGTTGAGATGGGATTAGGACCTACAGTGTGTTCCAGTCCTGAACTTCACAGGCCCCATCTTCCCATAGTTGTTAGGAACCAGCAATATTTCTACTTCAGGAAAAGTAGCTTAAAGTAACTATTTGACATTACTGTTTGACTGGACTTTGGTTTGAATTAGTTGCATGAACTTATTGAAGACTTCTATGTTTTTTCTTTACCTGGGATACATTTATCACTTTGAGCAGTTAGTTAGCTTGGCATGCTGTCCTAGGGTTTGCCTTATGTTTTTGCTTTGCCAAGTTTTTGCTGTTTGATAAATCCTGTTGGGATATTAGTGAGAAATTCTAATTTTATGATATACGACTGAAGTCTCCAGTTACAGAATCCCAGCAGATACTTAGTTTTAACTTTAGGACATATGAAATGATTTCTTCTTCTTTTATAAGAGCCTGCATCTATTCTTAAATTTTGAAAATTTATGATTTGGTTTCTAGGTTTGTTTGTTTGTTTGGCATTTTTGAGCCCTTTAGTCCCAGCTGGCCTGGAGCTCCCTCTGTAGACCAGTCTGGCCTTGAACTCACAGAGATCCGCCAGCCTCTGCCTCCCGAGTGCTTAGGATTAAAGGCATGCGCCACCATGCCCAGCTCTTTTGGGGGGGGGCGGGCGGGCAGTATTTAGGTTTATTTTTTTTAACATGCCAATAAAGTCTTCTCCCAACACAGAACCATTGTAATGAATATGTTCATGGAAAAGTTGCTTCGAACTTCCTAGGTATCTTCTGGGTAGTTGATGCTTCATTGCCATCTCCCTTGTACTTTGTCTTACAGAATGCTATAGCAAATGCGTCCACTCTGGCTGAGGTGGAGAGGCTGAAAGGCTTGCTGCAGTCGGGTCAGATACCTGGCAGAGAACGCCGAGCAGGTCAGAAAACTTCCGTTTCTGAACTTTCAAAAATTAATACACTCAAAATGGCTGTCATAATGGCACAGGGCTGTAATTCCAGCACGTGAGAGGTGGAGGCAGGAAGATCAGGAGTTAAGGAAAGGTCATTCCCAGCTACAAAGCAAGTTGAGACCAACCTGGGCTACATGAGATCCTTTCACAAAAAACAGAAATGGGGCAGAGGGAGGTAAAGGATGTTAACCCATACATAGCTTTGGAGAAGAAATAGATTCTGTATAAGTTGTATAGAAAAACATTTCATAGCATTGAATGAACCAAATGGTAGGGGTGTCTGTGTGGGCTTTTACCTGTGTATACAGTCACATGCTACATAATGGACATTTCAGGAAACTGATAACACTGCATGTACAACAGTGGTGCTGCCATAAAATATCATTTTAAAAAGTTTTCTCTGCCTAGCCATGCATGGTGGTGCACGCCTTTCATCTTAGCACTCAGGAGGCAGAGGCAGACAGATCTCTGTGAGATCAAGGCCAGCCTGATTAAGTTCCAGCCCAGCTATGGTTACAGGGAAACCCTGTCTCTTAAAAAAACCAAAAGAAAAAATTTCTTTGCTGATATTTTTTACTGTATGTTGTCTGTGTTTAGATTAGATACACAGAAACTTACCTTTGTTTGAAAGTTAACTACATTATCCACAACAATGTTGGGCTGTGTGATTTCACACTTAAGAACAATTGCCTTTACCACCTGGGTAGTTTTATGGCCTGTACCATCTAGGTTTGTGGAAGTACACCCTCTGTCATGTTTGTCTTCATACAAAATCAGTAATGATAAGTTCTCAGAACATAGATCCCCATTAAGTAAGGTATGGCTGTATATATGGTAACTTAGGGGTTAGTATAGGTGATAGAACCTTACCAGCACTGGGCAAGTTTCTTCATCTTAGACAAGTATTTTCATCTTTAAATTTAAGGTAATAATAGTACTGTCCTTAGAATGGTTTGGGGAGGATGTTGATACAACACTTGGCACAGGGCGTTTAGTAGGTATTAACTAGTCTAATTGGATGCCTACTTTGTGTAGGCTTGCTGAATAGGCAGCATGTTGAATACTAAAAATAAATATAATAGTCAAATGAAGTGCCTAGTACAGTTTTTGGTATGAATATACCTGGGGACTAACTACTACCTTCCCTGGTTTCCTAACAATCATAATAAGACTTGGTCTTTTTGATACAGGTTCTCCTTGTACCCCCAACTGACCTGGAACTCATTATGTAGACCAGACTAGCCTTGAGTTCACAGATCTGTGCTGGTCTCTGCCTTCTGAGTGCTGGGATTAAAGGCGCATGCCATCACACCCAACAAGACATTTTCTTTTTATTCTTTGATAATTCATGCATGTATATAATGTATTTTGGTCCTTTTCTCCACCCGTTATCCTCTCTTGTCCCTCTCCCACTCCTGCTAAGTATGTCTTCCCAGGAAGTTCCCCTGCTAGTTTCATCTCCTTTTTTGGTCTATCTTTTAAATTTTTATTATTATCATTACTATTTTGTGATATAATGAGTTTAATTAGGGTTGTTTACATGAACATGGGTAAGATGAGGCATAAAATACATTTTAAGTCAGGTGTGGCGCACGCCTTTAATCCCAGCACTGGAGAGGCAGAGGCAAGCGGATCTCTGAATTCAAGTCCAACTGATCTACTTAGCGAGTTCTAGGCCAGCTGGGGCTACAGGTATACCCTGTCTCAAAAAAAACCAAAAAAAGGGCTGGAGAGATGGCCTAGCGGTTGAGAGTGCCAAGCGCTCTTACAAAGGACCCAGGTTCGCCGGGCGTGGTGGCGCACGCCTTTAATCCTAGCACTTGGGAGGCAGAGGCAGGTGGATCTTTGTGAGTTCAAGGCCAGCCTGGTCTACAGAGTGAGTTCCAGGACAGCTGGGACTGCAGGGAGACCCTGTCTCGAAAAGACAAAAAAACAACAAAAACACAGAAAAAAAAAAAAAATGACGAAAACAAACGGACCCCGGTTCACATCCCACCAGTGCCCACATGGCGCGAGACGACCGTTTGAAGCTCCAATTCCAGGAGAACTCCCAGATCCACGGGGCGTCTGCACCCTTTCTCTCCATCTGCAGGCATTGCACGGACTACGGTGCCCCACACTTGCCACTGCAGGGGTACAGTGCATTCATTACACATACGATAAAATAAAAAAAAATCATTCAAAAAAAAAAGACCAAAAAAACAAAGTATTATTTTAAGGTCAGTTGGTATCACTGTGGTCTCTGGCCAATATAGGGCTAAAATTATTTTCTTATTTTTCTTTTTTTATTTCTGCTATGAGTATGCACTTGTACTGTCCTGCTGCACAGTCGTGCACCTGTTGTCTGCACTGCCGCGGGAGGTCAGAAGAGGGGTCTCGGGTTCCTCTGGCAACTGGCGTTCTCTGGCATTTGGAGTTTCAGCGGGTTTCGGCCGCCATGTGGTTGCTGGGGACCGAACCTGGGTCCCTCTGTAAGAGCGGTCGGCGTTTAACCGTCTTGGCCATCTCTCCCGCCACACAAATTTTTTTATAATGAGTCCACAACGTTTGTCTCTTTTCACTTAGTGTCCTTGCACTGGTGGGCCTAGACACACCTGGTAGCGCTTCAAACACTGTGGTACCTCAACCTAGGTGAGGCTGGTATACGCGGTGTGGGGCAACGCCTTTATTGCCCAGCACCCAAGACTGCGGTAGGGGGGTGGGATCTCTTGAGTTCCAGGCAGCCTGGTCTTACAGAGCGACATCCAGGACAGCTGGTCCTAAACGGCGAAATGCTGCCTTCCCAAAATACCAAAAAAAGGCCAAAACTACAAAACACCAAAACACAACTTTGTTTCGGTGTGGTGGTGCACGCCTTTAATCCTAGCACTTGGGAGGCAGAGGGAGGCGGATCTTTATGAGTTTAAAGCCAGCCTGGTCTACAGAGTGAGTTCCAGAACAGCTGGGGCTACAGGGAGACCCTGTCTTGAAAAGACCAAAAGAAAAAAAAAGAGAGAGAGAGTACTTAATTTAGCCTAACATGTATCTACTCCAAGGAAAAAAATATATCAACTTCACTGATTCTCCTAGGTGAAGAAATGAAAATTATTGTATTAGGGTCTGAAGATGCAGTACTTGCTTACCATGGTTGAATCCATAGGTTCGTTCCCCAGCACCATAAGACAAAGCAGTTATGTTGTTAAATATCCCGTACATGGGTGTCTATTAGCTGTTGAGATAGAATGGAGACATATATGAAATATTTGTACATTTCTGAGCTGGATAAATGGTTATCACTTCATGGTCTGGTACGATTCTTTTGAATTGAGAGATGGGTATTTTCTTAGACATGAGTGAAGTAAGCCTTTCACATCAAAGAAAACAATTGGTAGTTGTTTACCAGTGGCTTATTACCAATGATAAAATTCAAGATTTCAAGCAAAAGTTTAAATTTGGAAAACTAGGGCTAGAGGTATGATTGGTGGAGCACTACCTGACTAGCATGCATGAGACCCTGGATTCAATCGTCACTACTACAAAAAGAATTTTCTTTCTTTCTTTCTTTCTTTCTTTCTTTCTTTCTTTCTTTCTTTCTTTCTTTCTTCCTTCTTTCTTTCTTTCTTTCTTTCTTTCTTTCTTTCAGAAAACCTACATCCATTATTATAATCTTTTTTTTAAATTATTTATTTATTTTCTATGTGTATGAATGTACTGTCTGCATGTAGGTTTGTGCACCCGTACCGTGCAATGCCGCAGAGGTCAGAAGTGGGTGTCGGATTCCCCTGGAACTGGAGTTAAAGACGGTTCTCAGCCACCATGTGGGTCCTGGGGATCGAACCCGGGTCCTCTGCAAGAGGAGTCGGCACTCTTAACCGCTAGGCCATCTCTCCAGCCCCCCACTACTGTAATCTTTAAAAAAAATTTTTTTTTGTCTTTTCAAGGCAGGGTCTCCCTTTAGTCCCAGCTGGCCTGGAGCTCACTATATAGACGATCCACCTGCCTCTGCCTGGGATTAAAGACATGCACCACCATGCCTGGCTTTTTTTTTTTTTTTTTATGTGTATGAGTGTACGGCCTGAATGTATGTAAATGCACCTATGATGTACAGTGCCTTCAGAGGTCAGAAGAGGGCATCAGATTTCCTGGAACTGGCATTTAGGACCATTGTTGGCTGTTAAGTGGTGCTGGGAACTGAACCCTGGTTCTCTGCAAGTGGACCTCTCTAGTGCCTCTTGTAATTGCAGGCATTGCACAACATGAGTGCACTTATATACATTTAGGTAGTATACTCATACACATAAATAAAAATTAAAAAGAAGCTATAGACTTGAACATGAACAGTTTTCCCAAATAATTGAGTTAAAACACTTTCAGAATAAAGTGACCACAAACCCTCAAAAAAAATCCTGTCACAAGTTGTTGAAAAAGTGTGACAACCTTTTGTTGCTTGTTGGCATGTTTTCTTAATTATGTTTTTCAGTCTTTCTTTCATGAAATAGTAGTGAGAGCAGAACACAAGAATGACACCTTAAGTTCAACCCAAAGCACCCCAAAAGACCAGTAATAATATAATTACCAGCTTCAAAGGGATGCAATGGTTTGGGCTGTGATAAAATGCCTTTATGACTTGTCTCTGGCCCTTCCATACCTGCCAAAGGCAGACTGTCCCTGAACCATAAACTTCTTTAAGCCAGGAGCTACTTTGTGTCTTTTTGTACCTGTTCCAGTGCCTGCCACAGTAGCCGCAGGATGGATGCTCAGTCTGCTGTGTGGATAGATTCCTCCATGACATGACTTCCCTCTTGTTTTATGGTTTTTGTTTGTTTGTTTGTTTTGTCTGTGTGTTTGTGTGTTTTCAGGGCCCAGTGATGATGGTGAAGAAGAGATGGAAGAAGACACAGTCACAAATGGGTCCTGAGCTCCACGGCACATGTTTTAACAGGCATTCTTGGGACAAGTCTTGCTTTTTTGGAGCATGAGATAACAGTCTTGCTTGTATTAGCAACGTGGACCCTATCAGCATTGCTGAATGCTTAAAACTGCTGCTGGTAATTTTTTAATATGAACCTTGGAATCTAAACGCCAGTTTTCTACAAATGATAAAATAAAGGTCACTCATCGTGCTGCCAAGTTGCTGTTGTGTGTTTAACTTAGACATTCAGTAGGATGCATTCCTGTGTAGGTAGGTATCCCTACCATTTATGAAATGTTACATTCAACTTCTTCATAAAGGCAAGGCTGGCTGTAGGACTTGCACAAATCAGCATCCTTTGAGCCTTTTTTTAAATTTTATTTTATGGATATGAGTATGTTGCCTGCAGGCATGCACCTGCATCCATGTCATGCAATGCTCATGGAGGTCAGAAGAGGGCATTTCATCCCCTGGAACTGGAGTTATGGACAGTTGTTATTCACCATGTGATTACTGGGATAGGAACCCAGACCCTCTGCAAGAGCAGCCAGTACTCCTAACTGCTGAGTCACCTCTAGTCCCCCTTTGACGTATGAGCATCATACAAACTGTTATGAAAATTTATAGATGGGAATGTGATTCCTGCTTGTTGATGATAGAGTGTGAGCAGAAAAGCTATGTCTTCCAGCCTGTGGGACAGGACCCAGAGTCAGGGCTTCCCTGGGGGGTAGGCTAAGGCACCCTTTCCTCAGTACCTACATGTTTTATTGTATTCTTTTTCTGTTGGCATTAGCTAGGGGCAGAAATTTTTGTTTTCTAAGTACTAGTGCTTTGAGCTTGCTACTAGATATTCTGATTTCTTTGGTTTAGGTGTTTTGTTGTTTTATGTTGTTGGGGATTTTTGTGTGTGTGTGCTGAGTACATACATACATATGTATATGTATACTGCTTGTGTGTGCCTATGCACACATGCAGAACACAGAGGCTAATGTCTTGCCCTATCACCTTCTACCTTATTCCCTTGAAACAGTGTTTCTCACTGAGCATGGAGTTAGCCTGGCAGCCAAGCCAGCAAGTGTCAGTGATCCTCCTACAGGGCTGGGATTACAGGGGTGCATAGCCACACCTGGCTTTTTATATGGGTGTCAGGCATTTGAACTCTTAGACACTGGACCATCAGCCCCTGGTGTAAAGTTTTCAAAGCCCTTTGGTGATCCTAAATGCAAGGAGTACATTAAATAGTATCTAGATGGTTTTCAGTGCGCACAGATCAACTGACTGATAGGTTATTCTTGTAAGGCAAATACAAATGCTGCATATGATACTAATGGAAATGTACTTTTGGCTCCCAAGGGTCTGGCTGAAAGGCACCATAGGAAACAGTGCCTTTCACAGAACCCCAGTCTTAAGCTCTGCTTCATCCTGGGCTGATTAGAATTCACTTCTCAGTGTCTTTAATGAGAAACAATGAAGCAGCCTTTACTGGTCCTGCAGCCCTTCTGTAAACCTCCTGCTGCTATAGGGAAGATAACATGGTTTCTTCTTTTTGCTGGGGGTGTGGCTTAATGGTAGAGTGCATGCTAAGACTGCAAGGCCCTGTCTGGGTTCCATCCCCCATTATTAAAGGGGGAAAAAAAAGATTACAGTTTTCCACATCTTCATTTGTGACTCCAGCCTTAGTGATAAACTTGGCATCCTGGGGTAACTTGTGGTTACATATTCCTTACCTAAAAGTAGCTTAGTTTGGAACCCTGGCCTGACTAGTATAGCACTTGAAAATTATGAAGACTTTTGAGCCCGTCTCTGAATTAGTCTGGACTGAGCAGAAATGAGTTGGTACCAGACAGTTTAGTATTTGAGGTATTGTGAGAAAAAAAGGAAAGAGCACTTGTTGACATACATCATGTATGCCTTGTCCTCATCAGGGACTGCTGAGCCATCTCTTCAGCCCTATAACCTGCTTTCTATTTTTTATGTACATAATAATCTTTATTGAGGAAAATTACATGAAATGAAATAAGGAGCATATAGGAAAATTTAAGTCACAAGGTCACAAGGGTCAAACATATGCAAAATACTTGGGATGAAAACAATTTCTTCGTGGCCCTCAAGAGACAATTATGGTTTTATTAGCTTTGAATAATACCTCATTTTTTACTTGGAATTTTCTCCTATTCAAGTCAACTGTAAGTATCTCTTGGAATAGAATTGGTAAATGATCCAATTAGTGGAGAACCTATCATCTTCAAAAGGTACTCAGGTGGATTAGATTCCAAACCAGAAGAAGTTAGTCCTGCCTGAAAAGTTGTGACCGGAATACCACCTAGGCCTGCAAGAGGCCCTGTTGGGGCAGGAACGCTTGTTTGAAGACATCCAGAGGGTTGGTTTGTAGGGTTGCAGGTTGTCCTGTGGGTGGTGGTGTCTGGTTTGGAAGTTCTGAGACAGGAGGACCAAAGTTGTCTGATGCAAGCAATTCACTTGCTGAAGGTGTTGGACTCTTAAGGTCAGGAAGTGTAGACATGTCCCCAAATAAATCCATTTTGTCAATACCCAGCTTCAATTTGTTAGCTTGATCAAGGGTCATTAGGGTCTCATTCCCATTCTCAACGGCTTTGTTAGCTTCTTCAGCTTTTTTCTTTCCTTCTTTTTCTTTACATTCTAGATAACTTGGAAAACTAATGGCCCAGTCTGTTGCTCTATTTTTATGGCAAAAAAATTGGTGCTGGCCTTTTCCTCCACACATACAACCAAATGCTCTTGTCATATCACAAGCAATGAAAGAAGTCTTACTTAATGGATGTTCATGTTATATTATCCCAGTTTTCTTGCTGATTATTTTTATGCCAGACTGAAATGTTGACTCAGATCCTTTGCTCGTGTTGTCCCTGAGAACTACCAGCTGCTGCCATTCCCTTGAGTTTCATCATAGAATCTTGGCTCCTCCTACATCAGGCATACATCATCAGTACCAATTAGTTTGGCCTTGTATTTTTACCCCATCACCTTTGAACCTGGTCAGTAGATACTCATCTATTTCAGAACCTTCTTTTCTTTCTTTGATGGCACTTTTTGTTTAGCCTGTTGATCACGCTGACCATTGGTCACACTTGTTTCTCCTTCGTTAGACATGGCAAGAAGGCAGACACCAGTGACACCAGGCAATCCCTGATGGACTGGTCTCAAGTGAACATAACCTATGGTACACATCTCTGGATTTTGTCCTTCACAAATCTGGTTCAGCACCTTTGTGGAGGCGGATGCAACCTTCAGAAACTGGGAGAGGGCAACGAAAGGTCCGAAGGCAAGAGTGTGGGCACAAATCTCCTTACACACACCACACGCACACACAGCCCTTAACCTCCTTGGCCTCAGTAGCCTAAACTGGAATTAAAGGACGAAGCCCAAAGCCACGCCTTAAATCCCAAACAGAGGAGGAGGATCTCTGTGAGATCAAGACCAGCCTGGTCTCCAAAGCGAGTTCGGGAGCAGCTGGGGATACCGGGAAACTTAAAAAAAGAAGTGTAAAGTCTTTAAGAAGTCAAGTGTGCGAGATCTATTATAACATTCAGAACAGCTGCCAAACACCAGTGCGAACCCGGTAGGAATCGCTCCGCTTCCGCCTGGGCGTCGCTGCAACTCCGCCCTCTCGTCACACCTTCTCTGTGATTGGCCGAGCCTCGAGGCGCCTTGAGCCGCGATAGGTCGGGACTGCGGCCACCTTTGAGAGCGCCACGTGTACGTAGGGCCGGACAGGAAACGCAGGCGGGAGCCGAGGGAGCAGCGTTAGTAGCTGTGGCCATGGAGCGAGCCGAGGAGCAGCTGTCCGCGCGGCCTGCGCTGGAGACTCAGGGCCTGCGCTTCCTGCACGTCACGGGTGAGGGGCGGCGAGGCGTGCGGCCGCGTCGCCGCCATGCTCGGTGGGTCGGCTTCGGGGAGGGCTAACATCGGCTGGGCGTTGGTGCGGTCCCAGGCCGCTGCGCCCTGTGGGGCTGGGGGTGGAGCTGCCCGGAGCGGCCCTGGCAGGACGAGGTGCCCGCGCACTTCCTTCCCTCGCCAGAGCTCTGGGAACCCTTGCTGTTGCGGTACCTGGAGTCTACGCTTGTGCAGCCGGAGCACCTCGCGAGGTCCCTGCTTTACTGTTCTTTTCCATGGCTGAAAAGCATTCCTGAACCGGAAATCCCTCAGCCTCCAAACCCAGCGCTGCTCCCCCACCCCTATGCTCCCGGAGCCTCCGGGTGAGAAGTCTTATGCCCAGCGATTCCCTAACAGTTGCATTCCTCGTCAGAATACTGTTTAGACTATTCCTTCAGCTAGATTGTGAAGCATTTGAAGGCAGGATTTACTCTGTAGCTCCTTTNCACTCTGTAGACCAGGCTGGCCTTGAACTCACAAAGATCCACCTGCCTCTGCCTCCCAAGTGCTGGGATTAAAGGCGTGCGCCACCACGCCCAGCTTCTAGTAGACTCTTAACACCAACAAAATATTTCATGAGTCTCCAGGATTTTTCTAAAAGCCTTAAGACCAATAATGCCCAATCCATCTTAACTTAAGAAAGTTAGTGATGACAATAGAGCCTCGCATAATCCCATGACTCCAGGACTTCATGCAGCTGTGGCTGAGCTCTGCTGCTGGTGACTCAGCCAGGTAATGGTCCCTGCAGGAACGATGTTTGTGATCCTTTAGGTGGACAGCTAATGTGTTAAATGTGCCTGAAGCAGATGATTCTGTTTGGCTTTTCATAATTCACACTAATAAGTTCATTGCTGTCAAATTCATGGTTCTAAGAGCAACTTTATATTAATCAGTAGTTGATGTGACCTAAGGAGATGATACTTTTGCTTTTAAATAAGCACAATGAATGAAAGCAAAAATATTAATATCCCCCCATTTCAGTATCTGTATTAGTCACTTTTCTGTTGCTGTGATAAAACACCATTACCGGTGGCCATGGAGCGAGCCGAGGAGCAGCTGTCCGCGCGGCCTGCGCTGGAGACTCAGGGCCTGCGCTTCCTGCACGTCACGGTAGGCTCCTTGCTGGCCAGCTATGGCTGGTACATCCTTTTCGGCTGCATCCTCCTCTATGTCATCTTCCAGAAGCTTTCTGTCCGACTGAGAGCTTTGAGGCAAAGGCAGCTGGACCAAGCAGAGGCTGCTTTGGGTTAGTGCCGGGCAATAGAAAAGGAAGCGGTGATTCCTGTACCTCTTTGTAAATATTTAACCGCTAGTCTGTTAAGAGTAGCAAGTTAAGTGATGCTGATATACGTGGGTGAAGTTTAGGCCTCATGTGCAGTGTTTTTCAGAGATTTTAATGAACTGGAAAAGCAGCCTGGTGCTGTGTTTTGTGGTGGCTGCCTGACATCTGCACGTCTGTATACTTAATTGCAGGAAGAGTTGCCATTTCCTATAAGTAACACCTTTTGCCTGCTATTTTAGAGCCTGATGAAGTCGTGAAACGACAGGAAGCATTAGCAGCTGCTCGGTTGAGAATGCAGGAGGATCTAAATGCCCAAGTTGAAAAACATAAGGAAAAACTAAGACAGGTATGAATTGGGTGGATTTCATAAATTCATTGTTGCGTTTGTCTCATCAGGGCCAGGAGCATGCTAGGCAAGCACTCTACCACTGATCTGCATCCTAAATCCTAAACTTTTTATTGTAGACATTGAGGCTTAGTGGTAACAGTAGATGCAGTACATGTGTTATTTGCAAGCTTATAGAGTAGGGTTTTGTCTCATAGTACTAGGGACTCAGCAAATAGGGTGGGGTGTGTATGTGGGTGAGTGAGCATATCAAGAACGAATTTCACTTAGCTCACTGTTGCTCAGCATACTTGCTTTGTGTAGTGTTAAACTATTAAGGGAGAAATATTCTTTTTTTTTCTTTTTTTTCTTTTTTTTTTGAGACAGGGTCTCCCTGTAACTTCGGCTGTCCTGGAACTCGCTATGTAGACCAGGCTGGCCTTGAACTCACAAAGATCCGCCTGCCTCTTCCTCCCAAGTGCTAGGATTAAAGGCATGTGCTACCACACCCGGCAAGGGAGAAATATTTTTTTTTTATTAATTTTATTTATTTCTGTATGTGTATCAATGTACTGTCTGCATGCAGGTCTGTGCACCCGTGTCGTGCAATGCCGCGGAGGTCAGAAGAGGGTGTCGGATTCCCTGGGACTTGAATTCTCCTGGAATTGGAGTTTCAGACGGTTCTCGGCCGCCATGTGGGTGCTGGGGATCGAACCCGGGTCCTCTGTAAGAGCAGTCGGCGCTCTTAACCGCTAGGCCACCTCTCCAGCCCGGGAGAAATATTCTTAAAGAAAGGTATCTTTTATTTGTGTTTTTGCTTTCAAGTTGTTGGTTTTTTTATGATGCGACAGAACTGTATCCAGGTCTCATGCCATTATACCCACAGGCCCGATAGCCACTCAGATGTTGGGATCCTAGACCTGGACCACCATGCTTGGCTCCACATTCAACTTTGTTTGAAGCAGTGAAGCTGTGTACTGTATGTGGCCTGGTTTGGGGGTGGACATATTGCAGAGGGTTGCAGAGAAGAAGGCTTAGCTGAGGATTGTGCTGATGGGGACCAGGTGATAGAAAGTGGAAGTTGGGTTTTTTGTTTTGTTTTTTTTAGCATGAGGTTTCATGGGAAGAGAGCTAGGAGGTGAGAGGGGAAGAACCAGGGGTTGCTGTGAGTGAGTGGATTACCTTTGTCCTCATGGGAGTAAGATTGCTGTATTCGTTATTTTATGTTGCTATGATAGAGAATACCCTGATAGAAAGCAACTTTACGAAGGATTTGGGTTGGAGAAATGGCTCAGCGGTTAAGAGCACTGACTATTCTTGCAGAGGACCTGGGTGTGAATCCCAGCACCCACGTGGTGGCTAAGAACTGTCTTTAGTGCTGGGTGTGGTGGCGCATGCCTTTAATCCCAGCACTTGGGAGGCTGAAGCAGGCTGATCTCACAGAAATCATTACCCGCCATGTGGATGCTGGGAATTGAACCAGGGCCAGCCTGGTCTACAAAGCGAGCTCCAGGCCAGCTGGGACTAAAAGGGAGACCCTGTTTCAAAAATACCCCCCCAAAAAAGAAGGGCTTATTTTGACTTGTGGTTCCAGAGGGGATGCAGTCCGGCATGGCAGCAACAAAAGTGAGACCTGCTTGTCAGCGAGGCCTATCAGCTTCCTTACACACGGTGACAAACTTCATCCAGCAAGGCTGCACCCCCTAAAGACTCCAGGATACTCCCAGCAGCACCACCTACTGGGGACCACATGTTCAGATACTTGAGTTTATAGAGGGCATTTCTCCTTCTAATCACAGCATCCCCCACCAACCAGCTTTGACCTGATCTGTGTCACTGAGATGAAGATTGCTGTCCACTTTCAGTCCAGAAGTTTCTAGGACCTATTTCTCCAAAAAAGAAGCTTTGGCCAGCTCTTGAGGCAGCAGAGACTTTGCTCTTACTATTGGGCTCAGTTGACTGCGTCTGGGCCTTCCAAGGGCACCTGCCTTCCTGCTGCTGTTGCCAGCTGCTTTTATTTTATTTCTGTCTGGTCTGCCCAGCTTGGCTGGGACCCAGAGGAAAAGGAAATGACAAGACACATGCACCCTCCCTCCTTCCCAAGTCACCTGGCCCAATAGCCTCTCTTTTTTTTTTTTAATTTTATTTATTTCCGTATGTGTATGAATGTATTGTCTGCATGCAAGTCTGTGCACCCGTGACGTGCAATGCCGCGGAAGTCAGAAGAGGGTGTCGGATTCCCCTGGAACTGGAGTTTCAGACGGTTCTCGGCCGCCATGTGGGTGCTGGGGATCGAACCCGGGTCCTCTGCAAGAGCGGTCGGCGCTCTTAACCGCTAGGCCATCTCTCCAGCCCCCAATAGCCTCTTTAAGTGATTGTTGATTGCTCATCTTCTGCCTGGTCACAAAATATAGACTACTGACTTGTTAAAAATTAATAATTAAAAACCTGTGATGTGAAAACCTACTATGGAAACTAAGTCTCTACTTTCCTGTTTCTCTCCTACTGCATCCCATGTACTGTTAGGTTTTTTAGGTATTTTTCAGGCATTTTTTTTCTCAGACATCTTATTTTTACAGACAAAGGAACACCCTGGGGGGAGTACCTTTCCATAGAAATGGAGGCATAGTATGTATATATCTTTTTGTATGTTAGCTCTTTTTTTGGTGTTTTTCAGACAGACAGACAGGGTCTTCCTGTAGCCCCAGCTGGCCTGGAACTTGCTATGTAGACCAAGCTGGCCTTGAACTCACAGAGATCCACCTGCCTCTGCCTGGCACTGAAGATGGTTCTTAGCCACCATGTGGGTGCTGGGAATCGAACACAGGTCCTCTGCAAGAGCAGTCAGTGCTCTTAACCTCTGAGCCATCTCTCCAGCCTGTTAGCTCAGTTTTATTTGCTAGAATTTGTCCACTCTACTCCATTTGGATGTTTGTTTTATTTTATGTATGGGTGTGGTTGTATGCATGCTGTGTGGTACACAGGCAGAGGTCAGAGGAAACCTTTCAAGGGTGATTCTGTATTGCCACTGTGAGTTCTGGGTCTCAAATAGGTCATCAAGCTTGCTCAGTAAGCACTTTAACCTACTGAGCCAGCTTGCTGGGAACCCCTTCTCGCTGCCTCCTCTCCCCCCAGCACTCCATTTTGTTTCTGTTTTTCCTTGAGATGATTGTACATTTGAGCATCTTGATGGT
Source organism: Rhizomys pruinosus (assembly GCA_009823505.1). Taxonomy (NCBI): domain Eukaryota; kingdom Metazoa; phylum Chordata; class Mammalia; order Rodentia; family Spalacidae; genus Rhizomys; species Rhizomys pruinosus. Next base: position 4,466,977 of record VZQC01010467.1, on the reverse strand, counting down.
AACTAAAACTGTAAAACAATCCTGATGTCAAGAAGTGGTTAGTTCAGCTTCCATACCTCCTGTGCTTAGAAACTGTGGAAGCTGGAGAGGACAGGCTTACTTAGTAGTGACAGATCTTAAATGCCATGGAGAAATTTGTGGTTTAACTGGAATCAGAATGAAGTGCAGATGGGTCTAGAAATGAGAGGTTGAGTGCCTCTGACATGCATATCCATGCCAGTTAATTGCTTAAAGAACTGCCCCTATCTTAAATGCTCTATCTTATATGATAAAGCAGAAAGGCAAAGGTCAGATGCACTGGGTCTATACTGACTGCAGGCTCTCTGGGGTGCTTAATAGACATGGTTTTCTGCTGAGATTCATTTTTCCTTGTGCTTCCAAAGTGCTTAACTTACTAGTGACCTTGGACTCTGTTGTCCTCAGAGCCTGAGGCAGAAGTTAGGTGGCAAAGCCAGGTGACACCTGGGTGATGACAAACCAGTCTCCTACCCACACAGTCTCATTCCAACTCAGTTCTTTCACATTACCAAAGTGTACTGATAAGGTGAGTTTCAAAAGAACTGAAACATTGTTCTTTTTTCCGCTATATCTTTTAATTTCAGCGAAGTGAGATAAGCTCTCAGTGTATAGCCCAGGCTGGCCTGGAACTTTAATTTTGCTTCTTTTTTTTTTTTTTTTTTTTTTTTTTTTTTTTTTTTTTTTTTTTTTTTTTTTTTTTTGAGCTTTTCGAGACAGTCTTCCTTTAGTTCCAGCTAGCCTGGAGCCCGCTATATAGACCAGGAGGCTGGTCTTGAACTCCTGGAGATCCACTTGCCTCTACCTCCCAAGTGCTGAGAGTAAAGGCGTGTGCCACCACACCTGGTGGCCTGGTGTTTTTTTGTTTGTTTGTTTGTTGTTTGGTGTTTTTGAGACAAGGTCTCCCTATAGCTCTAGCTGTCCAGTATGTAGACCAGGCTGGCATTGAACTCACAGAGATCTGCCTGCCTCTGCCTCCCAAGTGCTGGGATTACAGGTGTGGGCCACCATGCCTGGAGAAATTTTGTGATTTTTATACAATGTAATTTAATGGTATTAATACCACCTGTAGAGTCTGATTTGTATTCCCAAATGTCTTGCAGTGTGGGTCCATCCACTGGAACCTGGTAAGCCTTCCAAGAGTCCCATCCCTGTAAGAGACTGTCTCCCCCTCCCAGTAGCCATCAGTTGCAAAAGTTCCTTAGGTTTGATTGGGATTTCTTACTCTCTTCCCCATACCTATAGTAGGATTTTGTCTGATTTGAGCTTGCATGCGGCTTGTGTCTGCTGTCACTATTGCTGTCAGTTCATATGAGTAATTTCCTGGCTGTCTGGAAGACTCTGGCTCCTTTTACCTTCTGTCCTGTGATGGTCCCTGAGCCTTGGGAGGCAGCTTATCAGGGCTAAGCACTCTGCAGCCTCTTGTTCTCTGTACATGCCCCTGCCCAGTTGTGGGTTTCTGTCTTAATCACCATCTACTATAGAAAGAAACTTTTTTTTAAATATTTTATCATTTTTATCTCATGTGTCCGAATATATTTTCTGTATGTATGTGTGTATGTATGTGCACATGTGTCATGTAATGCCTGCAGATGTCAGAAGAGGGTGTCAGATACCCTGGAACTGGAGTTGCAGACAGTTGTTAGCTGCCATGTGGGTCCTGGGAACTGAACTTGGGTCCTTTGCCAGAACAACTAGTGCTCTTAACCACTAAGCCACTTTTCCAGCCCAGAAAGAAACTTCTTTGTTAAGAGTTGAGAAATGCATTCATTTTATGTGTAAAAGTGCATTGAAGATGTGTCACTTAGGGCCAAGTGTCTCATATACATTTATTCTTTGTTTGACTAGTTCAGGAACTCTGAAATAGTCTCTTATCTCCTGCCAAACGAAGCTTCTTTGATGAAGGGTAAAAGATATACTTGTCTGTAAATATGAGAATCCATATTTAGAATAAAGTAAGAAATTACATTGGTCTAGGGATGTGGCAAAAGTAGGCTTTTCTCTAGGATGTGTGATCTCTCCAGCCATATACATTTAAGACGGTTACAGTACCACATATGAGTTCCTTCCCATTGAGTGGACCTTAATTCCAATTAGACAGCTATCTGATTACCCCCAAGATAAAAGGGCCACTACTGTACCAGTAGTTTGCTGGGCCAGGCATTGTGTTTATTAGGCTTTACAGTTGGATAGGACCATTGATTTTTTTTTTTTATTTCCCCTTGGCAGCTTGCATAGTATATTCCTGATACCATGAGAGCTAGTCTTTAGGTTGGAGGCTTCCACATCAGTTCCAGCTCGATTGTTTCAAGTCCTGTATTTGAAGTGTGGCCTATCTTCAACAATAGGTTCACTTGGGAGGCAGAGGCAGGCAGATCTCTACGAGTTCAAGGCCACCCTGGTCTACAGAGCCAGTTCCAGGCCAGCTGGGGCTACAAGGAGACCCTGTCTCAAAAAAAGACAAAAGAAAAAAACTCAAAAACAATAGGCTCTTCAAATTCCGGGGGGCTGTGGCAATAGCCTGTATAATTCTGGGTATCTTTTGGACTAACCTGACCAGTAGCTCGAAGGGACATTTTCCTGCCTGGCACTGAGTTTTTTGTTAACACATGTTCTTGTATATATAGTGTGTGCGTATTTTTCAGGAGGACTTTGAACTAATACATTGCCTCTGATTTTTCACACCATCTAAGTGTTAACATGTCTCTCCTCTCCCCCTTTATAAGCCTCCTGTTCCTTCCACAGTTAAAGCATCTTCCTCTTCCCAATTCTCCTTTAATAGCACTTGTTTCCTACTAGCCCCCTGTGAAAAGGCCAGCAACAAACATGGCTGTGCAAGTATCTCTACAATAGGGATGAGTCCAAGGAGGGATATAATCAGATCATACGGTAGATATAGTTTTAGCTTTTAAAGAGTTCTCCATACTGATTTCCACAGTGGTTGAACCAGTTTGCAGGCCCAACAACAGTGAATGAAGGTTCCCCTTTGCCTGCTTCCATGCCAGCATTTGATGTCAATTATTCTCTTAGCCATTCTGACTGGAATTAGACGAAATCTTAAAGTGGTTTTGGGGGCTGGAGAGATGGCTCAGTGGTTAAGAGCACCGACAAGACCTGGGTTGGATTCCCAGCACCCTCACAGCAGCTAAGAACCTTCTTTAAGCTGTGCGAGGTAGTGCATGCCTTTAATCCTAGTACTTGGGAGGGGGATCTCTGTGAGTTCAAGGCCAGCCTGGTCTTCTACATAATGAGTTCCAGGACAGCTGGAGCTATAAGGACACCCTGTCTCAAAAAAAAAGTTAAAAGTGGTTTTGATTTGTATTTCCCTAGTTACTGAGGATGTTGAACACTGTTTAAGGTGTCTTTTAACCATGTTCTTTTCTTTCCAGAGCTCTCTGCAACCTTTTTTTTTTTTTTAATTTGGATCATTTGTTTTCTTGTTTTTTTTTCTTTTTTTTTTAGTTCTTTCTGTATTCCCATATTCCCATATTAATCCTCTGTCAGATGTGGCTAGTGAAGATTTTCTTCTACTCTGGGCTTCCTCTGGTTGGTTTTCTTTGCTGAATAGCAGCTTTTTCGTTTAATGAGGTCCCGCTTGTCAATTGTTGACCTTAATTCCTGAGCAATCAATGTCCCATTTAGAAAGTCCTTTCCTGCACCTATATCTTGTAGGGTACTGCTTCTGTTTTCTTTCTAACAGTTTTAGTATTTCAGGTTTAACATGAGGTCTTTGATCCATTTGGAGTTGACTTTTGTGCAAGATGGGTCTAATCTGATTCTTCTATATGTGGAGATCCAGTTTTGCCAATATCGTTCGCTGAAGATGCAGTCTTTCCTTATACTGTGTGTTTCTGGCACCTTTGTCAATTATCAGGTGGTTATAATTGAGTTTTTGTTTTCTCTTTCATTTTTGAACTTTATTCATTCTGTCTTAGCTGGGATTATAAGTATGTATCACAATGCCTCACAATCCCCAGTTTGTATAACATCCTTTTTTTTTTAACAGCTTTTATTTTTAACTGAATAAAATGAAAAATAAAGGTTTCTTTTTTGAAAGAAGTTTGAATTAATAATTCTCAATCAGTATTTTCTTTGAGTGGTTTATGTATCTGTGATTCTTAGCTTGAAGAAGAGAAAAGGAGACAGAAGATCGAAATGTGGGACAGCATGCAAGAAGGCAGAAGTTACAGAAGAAATGCAGGAAAGCCTCAGGTAACTGACTTAACCTAGGTAGCATTTTCTAATGTATAATGAATAATTAGTCAAGTTGAATGCTTGCTTTTTTTTAAATCTTAAGACGGGGTCTCCCTATAGCCCAGCTGTCCTGGAACTCACTGTGTAGACCAGGAGGCTGGCCTTGAACTCCTAGAGATCCACCTGCCTCTGCCTCCCATGTGCTGGGATTAAAGGTGTGTGCCACCACACTGTCTGAATGCTGGGGTTTTGTTTTGTTTTCTTTGTGGTCTGTGAATTGAACCCAGGACATTGTACACTGAGCTATACTCCCAACCCCAAGTAGAATTTATTATTTAATTCTTAAGTCTGTGTGTGTTCAAACAGGAAGAAGATAGTCCTGGGCCTTCTACTTCCTCTGTCATCCCTAAACGGAAGTCTGATAAAAAGCCTTTGCGAGGAGGTGGTAAGCATCAAGCAATGTGAAACATTTGGAATTTTCAACAGTTACAAGATATACTTATCTTTTATCCTTCTTTGTGTGTATGTATGTGTAACTGTTTGTGCCACTGAACACACCCATGCATGCATATGGAAGCCAGAGAAGGATATTGGATGTCCTGATCTGTCACTCTCTACCTTCTCTTGAGACAAGGTCTCTCGCTGACCCTGAATCTAGGCTGGCAGCTCCAGCAGTTCTTCTGTTTTCCACCCCAGGGTCACGATTGTGCCATTCCTCTCTTTTTGCATGTGTACTGGGGACTTGATCTCATGTCCTGTGCCTGCTCAAAAAGCACTCTTATCCACTGAGCCTTTTTAAATTTACTTTTATAAAAGTAAGATTCTATTGCTGGGCATGTAATTCCAACACTTGTTAGGCTGAGGCAGAAGGATTGCTCAAGTAGAGGCCAGCGTGGACTACATAGTGAGACTGTCTCAAAGAAAAAAGATTTTCTTTGTTCCAGTGTATATAATTTGTGGCTGATCTCCAAGTCTAGCACTGTAGAAGTAAAGGAGTAGAGTCACATAGGGCCTCAATAAATATTAGGGTGATTGTGTTTGAATTTCAGTACTCTCTCCTGGTCCTGTGTGAGGGGAGAGGTCAGCAGGGGTGAGATCATTCTGTCACAACCAGAGCACATTGTGTGTGTCCTGCTAGCAGTGCTGCCCTGTTTTCTGGTAGTAACTTTCTCAAGAAGTTCTAGACAGATGTTTACTGAGGTTGACTCTGTACATCATGGCTGGATGGACAGTCCAGTTGACACCACAGCAGTGTCCTCATTTTGACCTTGAGTTTTACATCTCTTGGGAAGATGGGACTCACAGTCAGCAACCTTTGTGATTTCACTCGGAGTTCCAGGCTAATCCTGAGGAGGGAGAGAGCAAAGACACTCGAACATGAAAGTAAGAACAGTTCTGTATCACTCCTCCCCTACAAGGCTCAGGGAACACTGCAGAAGAGTGAAAAGATTGTAAGAGCCAAGGTTGGGGAGGATGGCTGGGTTAGTCAAAAAGAGAGAGAACATGAAGGTGGGAGGGGTGGACATGGTGGGTATGATTCAAATGTCCATGTATGGAATTCTCAAAGAAGAAATAAAAGTACGTTTAAAAATGAAGATCTGGTTTTAGTCTGAAGACTTCAAATTCTCCATGGGAGATTGCAGCAGGGCCTTGGTTTGCAGCTCTGAGAACCAAGGTAGCGTGGGATGTGGGCCTTAGGCAGCATGGCTACAAACTGAACCAATTTTAATGCTGCCTTCTAATCCCCTGTGTCAGGAACCCACACTCAGCATGCTGGAGAGGACTGAAACCACTAGAGAGATGCTGTTAAAATGGTGATATTTAGAAGAGTGAAAGTTGTAGAAAATGAAGCCCACGATGTGTACACTGTTGGTATCTAGAAGTCCTAAGCTAAGGCCAACTTGACCAATCTGGTTGTGCAGATAAGGATACTAAGGCACAGGGATGATGGCCTGGAGATTTCACCGCAAGTGAGTGAAGAGCAGATCGACCCATTTAGGATCTGGTTGGTTCTAGACCCTGGGTCACTGGCAAGTCATGCCCATTGGTTTTGGGAAGCTGATGAGGGAGGTGTGGGGGGGGTGGAGATGGATAAAGGATGTGGGTGATCCACTTCTGACTAGAAGTTCATTCTGGTGGTTTGGTTTGGTTTTTGTTATCTGACAAAGTCTTTTGTAGCCTAAGATGGCCTCCAACTCATTGTGTGCCCAAGGATGACCTTGACCTCTTGATCTTCCTAATTCTACCTCCTAAGTTCTGGGATTTTAGGCCTTTGCCACCACACTCTTCTTTCTGTTCTGTTTTGAAGTTTGTCCTTGACGCAGGGTCTCACTTTATAGCCAGGCTGTTTTGAAACTCAAAATGCAGTGTAAGCCAGGCTAGCCTTAAATCAAAGGCGATCTGCCCACTTCTGCTTCCTCAGTGGTAGGATTTCTGTTGTCTGAGTAGCCTTTATTTGACTGTGTGTTTTTTATTAACACTGAAATTGGAGCTTTCCTATAATTAAATCAAGCCTTCTGGGTATTTCCTGATTGATCTTTTGTGTTTTGAGGAGTTAGGACCAAGAAACTGAATGGCTTTCTTTTTCCCTTCCATGAAATCAATTCAAAAAATTCTTTCCCTCTCGCATCTCTCTGCCTGCCTGCCCCCCCCCACATGCGTGCATTCGTGCATGCGTGTGTGTTGACCAGATGTTGATGTTGGGTATTTTCATTTGCTCTCCACCTTACTTTTCAAGACAAGATCTCACTGGCCTGCACCTAGGCTCTAGTGGCTGGCCAGCAAGTGAACCCACCATTTTCCTGTTTCTGTATCCCCAGCACTGGAATTACAGGCCTATAGCTTCATGCCAATTTTTTACATGGTTGCTGGGGAATCTGTAATCAGATCCTCATGCTTGTGCAACAACCACATTACCAACTGAGCCATCTCCACAGGCCCCGAAAAACACTTTTTAAAAAAAATATGGTACCCAAAGTTTCTCAGAAGCATCCATGAGGATGGAATTCATATTTTTCCAGTCCCCTGCATACTGGATTTGTAGTTGTAGTTTTAATATAAAATGGTCCCAGACTTCCAACCATCAAAACTGTTGTTTCCTTTTCCCTTGCCAGGTTATAACCCTCTGACTGGTGAAGGAGGTGGAACCTGCTCCTGGAGACCTGGACGCAGGGGCCCGTCATCTGGTGGATGAAGCTAAGAATCTTGTTAGTGTCACTTTTGACATTAGCAAGATGAACCCTTAACCCTCAACTCAATTGCCTTACGCACACTTTCACAGTGACTAGCCCAGAATGAGTGGGGCTTATTTCCATTCTTAACTGTACCTATATTTTAAGGGCTTTGGTCAGTATGGTATCTAGGCATTGCTATAAGTCATACTCCACTTATTGATGAGACAGCCATTGAAGTTATTGATTTCATGGCTGCTTGCTAGTTGGTAGGTGAAGACCTCTTGCTGCATAGCAAACTTCATAAAAGGGATCCACCGATGATCTCTTAAGGTAGAAACTTCCTGATAGAACAGTCTCTGTGACAGGTTGCGTTGAATGATGTCTTCCTTATAAATGGTGAGCCCACCAGTGAGGATTACTGATATGCACAGTTGATGGGGTTTGCTTCTGTATATTTTTATGTACAGACCTTTATAAAAAAGTTTAAATATTTAAAATATCATTTTTAGGATCTTTATTAAAACTCAAATTTCCTTGTGAGCTTGACTTTATCAGACATTAAATGGCTTTTTATCATTCAGTCTCCAATTATCATTACTTATCTCCACTTCACAGAAAGGATCATGGCTTATGGCAAACAGCTGCAGTGATTGTAAGTTGACATGCTCCCTGGGGTTTAATCAGTCTTGGAATTTAAGTGCTCTATTAATAGAATAAAGAAGCAGAAGAGCTGGATGTGGTGGCACATGTCTACAATCCCAAGGAAGCTGAGGCCTGAGGATGACTGCAAATTTGAGGCTAGCCTTGAGCTACATAGTAAGGTTAAGGCCTGCTTGGGCTACATAATGAGACTGCCTAAAAATAAAAACAAATTATACAACACAATGTAATCTGTTAATATGTTTTAAAATATAGAACCTTTGGGCTGGAGAGATGGCTCAATAGTTAAGAGCACTGACTACTCTTGCAGAGGACCCAGGTTCAAATCCCAGAACCCACATGGCCAGGCGTGGTGGTGCACGCCTTTAATCCCAGCAGGGAGGCAAAGGCATGTGGATCTCTGAGGTCAAGGCCACCCTAGTCTATATAGCGAGCTCCAGGCCAGCTGGGAATAAAGGGAGACCCTGTCTCAAAAATACAAAAAATAAAAATAAAATAAAATATAGACCCTTCATTTCTTAAAAGGAAAATGGCAAGGCTTGGTGGTACATGTCTATTACCACTCTAGATACATACAACAGGATTGCCACATTGGTCTACATAGCAAAACCCAGTCTAAACACATAGAGAAATAAACAAACAAACCCAAGCTGCCCAGGCTCCTAAGAGCTGTTCCTTTATGCCACAGCTCATTGGTTCTATTCCTGAAAGGACCTACTACGAATTTTCGACAAGAGCAAAAGTAGTAAATATTGTAGACCTCACTGAGTATGTTCTTCACATGGTCTTTGGTTTTTATATTATTTAAGGACTGTTTAAAAATCACACCAAAACCACTCTTAACCCATGAGCTGGCTTTGGCCTGTATGCTGTAGGTTGTGCAAACTTACTGTAGAATCAGTCATGAAAGGAACACAGTTAAACCAGTGCACTTAGCTAGGAAGTTACAAATCTGATAAAATATTCTGTGGTTGACTCTCAGCATACAAAGGAGAAAACAGTCCGATTGTGTGGGACTTAAAGTCTCTTGGGGAGCTTGACATGGTGGCACTCTCCTGTGGTCACAGCACTTGGGCCACTCATCTGAAATGCTCACCATCTTCAACTTCACACACACAGTTTCCACAGGGTAGTTGTTTCTTTAGCTGGACTAAGCTCCCCACACGTTGATTACCTAAAGCCTCCTGCCTTCGCAGGAGGATTTCAAGATTGAGACAAGGCTAGTCTGTACAATGAGACCTCTATAGGGTAGAAATCTCCTGAGGACAGCTTGAAAGAAAAGGTCTAGGGAATGGAACGAAAATTAATTTTAGTACTGCTTGTGTGAAGACTAAGATTCTGAGTCTAGAGGGATTGAGTTCTATTAAGTATCTCTCAACCAAGATGCAGTATAGATTTGTAATCAGGTACTGGAAGAGTGTGGTCTTGTGTATAAATAATGGGTGTTACCTATATGTAATAGCATTTACCGTGTAATAGGTGCAGACTTGCTGTTTATTCCTCTGTGTACTCCTGTGAGGAAAGTACTGTAAATAACTGGTTTTCAGGAATTGAAGCTTAGAGAAGTAAAGCAGCAAGCCCAGTCCTACTCACTGTAGTCCATTCATCCTTATTGTTCCTGTCAGCCAAAGGCTTTAGGTAATCAAAGTGTAGGGAGTGTAGTCCAGCTAAAGAAACAACTACCCTGTGGAAACTGTGTGTGGCAAGTCGAGGGCGGTGAGCATTTCGGATGAGTGTCCTGGGGTTGCCAAACAACATAGATCTATCTGCTCTAGAAAGAAGGAATTAGGGACGGGAGTACAAAGGCCAAAACTCTAGGTTTCCATGGAAGGGACTGAGCCAATCATAAAACCTGTTTGAAAACCAGGCTGTATAATCTACCTTGTCCATGTGCAGCAAGGCTGGCACTAAGGTCAGAATGCCGGGACTGTGGAACTGCTTGATGATGGATCATTCTCACCTTCCTGAGTTGGAACCAGCAGGTACCCTAAAGCTCTGTTTCTGAACTTTTTTTCTTAAACAGTTAGTTATTGGGTGTTAGTGTACATTTGCCACAGCACAGGTATGGAGGCCAGAGGACAACTTTTGTTGGCTTTTATTCTTTTTTAGTTATAATTAATGTATTTTTGGATGATGATATGTGTGTGATAAGTGCTGGTACCCAGACTGCATCAAGTCCCCTAGAGCTGGAGGTACAGTTGTAAGCTGCCCCCATGTGGGTGCTGAGAACCAAACTCTGGTCTCTGCAAAACCAGCTAACTCACTCTCAACCCACTGAGCCATCTTTTCAGCCCCCAGAGGACAACTTTGCAGGAATTGATTCTCTCCATGTGGATCCTGTGGATCAAACTTGGGTCATCAGGCTTAGCAGCGAGTTCCTTTACCCACTGCCATTTTGCTAGCCTTGAGGACCTGTTATCTCCTATAATCTTTTTGTGAACACTCCTCAGTCTTATTCAGGGGCAAAAAAAAAAGGGTTGGGGTCAGGAAGGATTCCCCCCAACACAACTTTTTAAAAATAAAAAAAAAAATTTTTTAAGTGGTCTGACTTGGGCAGGAGCCTAATGTGGATCAAAGTACTAGTCTGGTTGGGCTGTAGTTAGAGCCCTCTTTGAGGTTACAGGTAGCCAGTTTTTTCTTCTTTGCTTTTCCTCACATGACTCAGAGCAAAAGAGCTCTTGGGAGTTGTGCTGGATAGCTTTGGTGTCAACTTGACACACCTGGGTTGAGGGAGCCTCGGTTGGGGAATTGGCTCCATTGGATTGGCCTGTGGCCACATCTGTGGTGTATTGTCTTGATTGTTGAGCAGTGACAGTATAAGAAGGCAGGCTGGGCATGAGCCAGAGAGCAAGCCAGTAGAGAGCAAGCCAGTGAACAGCAGTCCTCCATGGCCTCCAGGTTCCTGCCCTGAGTTCCTGCCTTGGGCTCCCTAAGTGATGAAATGTGACCCAGGAGATGTAAGCTGAATAAACCCTTTCCTCCCCAAGTTGGTGTTGGTCAGAGTGTTTTGTCACAGCAATGGAAGACAAACTAGAACAGGAGTCTTTCATAAGACATTAATGCTCGCCAGGCGTGGTGGCACACGCCTTTAATCCTAGCACTCCGGAGGCAGAGGCAGGTGGATCTTTGTGAGTTCAAGGCCAGCCTGGTCTACAGAGTGAGTTCCAGGATAGCTGGGGCTACAAGGAGACCCTGTCTTGAAAAGACCAAAAGAAAAAAAAAGCTCAGATCCTGAGAAATCTACCCTTGTGACCCAGTTATCTCCCAAAGCCCCCACTTTTTTTTTTTTTTTTTTTTTTTTTCGAGACAGGGTCTCCCTGTAGCCCCAGCTGTCCTGGAACTCACTCTGTAGACCAGGCTGGCCTTGAACTCAGATCTGCCTGCCTCTGCCTCCCGAGTGCTAGGATTAAAGGTGTGCGCCACCATGCCCGGCCCAAAGCCCCCACTTCTAAACATCACATTGGAGGTAAGGATTTCAACCTAAGAATTTTGATGGACTCGTGCATACACATGCATGTATATAATAAAAATAAATATTTTCTTTATTTTATGTGTATAAGTGTATTGCCTTAATGTATGTAAATGCACCTGTGTTGTGCAGTGCCCTCAGATGTCAGAAGATGGTGTTGGATTGCCTGGAACTGGAGTTAGGACAATTGTTAGCTACCGTGTGTATGCTGGAAATTGCATTCAGGTCCTCTGTGAGAACAGTGCTCTAGTTGCTGAGCCCCCATAAATATTTCCTTAAAACCACAGGGGATACAGGATCAGAAAAGAAAATTAGGAAGACTTTGTCTTCCGAGTGTTGGTGAGGGCTCAGATGTACTGGAACTCTGAACATTCCTAGTAGAAACAGAAAATACAAAGGAGGACAATGGGTAGTGGGGGTGACTCAGTGGTAGAGCACTTGTCTAGCATGTGTAAGACCCTGGGTTCCATCCCCAGCACCATGCCAGAGGGTGCCAGCAAAAAAAAAAAAAAAATGATTTGGCAGTTATCTAAAAAGTGAATTGATGCCTACTATACCACCCAATGCCACTCAGCCACTCTACTTACAGATACTAAGTGAAATGAATGCACACATCCCTAGAAAGACATGCACATCTCACAGATGTTTACAGCAGCTGAACATGTCAAAATCAATCCAGACATCCATGAGCCGTGAATAGAGTGATATGTCCATTCATATACTGAATTCCACTTAGCGATAAAGTCAATCCAGACATCCATGAGCCATGCATAGAGTGATATGTCCATTTATATGCTGAATTCCACTTAGCGATAAAGTCAATGCAGACATCCATGAGCCACGCTTAGAGTGATATGTCCATTCATATACTGAATTCCACTTAGCGATAAAGTCAATGCAGATATCCATCAGCCATGCATAGAGTGATATGTCCATTCATATACTGAATTCCACTTAGCGATAAAATGGAAAGGAGCTAAATACATGGCGCAGCATGGATAACTTTCAAGATAATTATGCTTCATGAAAGATGCCAGGCAAAAGAAGTACATGCCTGTGATTCCATTCATACAAACTTCTAGCACATGCACACTAATCCCCAGTAACAGATTGGCTGAGGCAGAGGTGGGGCTGGGGATGGTATTGAGAGGAACAAGAGTTGAGCCTGGTAGAGCATTGGGAAAACTCAGGAAGAGGAAGATCACGATTTCCCAGCCAGCCTAGGCTACATAGCTATGATACTGTCTCAAGAACCATTAGGTACAGTGGCTCAGAAAACTGAGCCTGAGGCAGGAGGATTGTCAGATGTTCAAGGCCAGCCTGGGCTACAGTGTGAAACCCTGTCCTCCCACAAAAGGAGATGTGACAAGAAAACATTTGGGGGTGATGGATAAGTTCCCTATTTTTACTGATTTTTAGAAATTATAATTATTGGCTGGGCATGGTAGCACACGCCTTTAATCCTAGCACTTGGGAGGCAGAGGCAGGCGGATCTCTGTGAGTTCAAGGCCAGCCTGGTCCACAGAGTAAGTTCCAGGCCAGCTGGAGTTATAGGGAGACCCTGTCTCAAAAGCACTCCCCCAAAAAATTAAAATTAAAAATAATTATTTTAAAATGTATTTTTATGTATATAAGTGCTTTGCCTACATGTATGTAAGGGCACCATATGCATGCAATGTCTGTGGAGGCCAGAAGAGGGCATGGATCCCCTGGAACTAGAATTATAGAAGGTGGCTAGATGCCATCTAGGTGCTGGGAAACAAACTGGTCATCTGCAATATCAGCCAGAGCTCTTAACCACTGAGCCATCTCTCTAGCCCCACCATTTGTGGCTCTGGTGTCACAGGCATATACATATGTCAAAACATAAAATGCACATTTTGTTCTAATATTTTGTGGTACTGGGGATCAAACCTAGGGCCTTGGACATGCTAGACAAGCACTGAGCTATTCCTTTTAAATTATACATTTTTTACTACATGCAGATCACTGTATATTAACTATGGCTCAATAAAATTATGGGTGAGCCTAGAATGTGTTCTATGCAAATACATTGGCTCCCACACCCAAGCCTGTGACACAGCTCCTCCCTCTGCTGAAGTGGCTGGCTTTGTTACTACCAGGTATTTAAAATTAAATACATGTTGCCACAGTGTAATTTTTTGTAATATAAAACATGAGGCATAAAAGGTCATTACAATTTTTATTTATGAGTGTGCATGTGTGCACATTTGAAGGTCAGAGGATAACTTGTAGGAGGAGTCAGTTCTCTCTGCAGAGCAAACTCAGGTCATCAGGCTTGGTAGTGGCCGACTCACTGGTCCAAGGTTCGTTCTTTTTCAGCCTTTTTTTTATTATATATATTTTTTTGTACAAGATAGCCATTTCTCATTGACCGGTTTTCACTTGGTCACAAGAGGACTGAGGAGATGACTCGGTGGCTAAAGTACTTGCTGTGCAAGCACGAGGACCTGGTTCAGATCTCTAATATCCACATAAAAGTTGGCATGGTAGCATGTGCATGTAACTCCCGTGTTGGGGAGGGACAGAAACAGATAGATTACAGGCTTACTGGACAGCCAGTATAGCCAGACAGCAAGCTCCAGGTTCAGTGAGGTACCTGTCCCAAATGTAAGGTGGAGAGTGATTGAGGAACATACCTGACATTGACTTCTGGCCTACACATGCATATGCATGGCTGAGTACAGTGGTCTACACACACACACAGAGTCACAAAATTCAGAAAATGAGAACAAATTATGCTAGTTCTGTGCTCATTCCAACATTACTGAAATGTGAAACAATCTGGTGTGAGCTGAGTGTCAGGGCCAATCACTTCTTAAGGTCACATCCAATTTGTAGTAAGAAAGGCATGTTTTGAGTTTGTTTTTTTTTTTTTTTTTCTCTCATTTGCTAAGCAGGAGGACACATTTTTGAGTGTTTTCTGAGCAAAGGGATTAACAAAGTTAATCCCTTTGTTTTCTAGCTTTGTCATTGTGACAAAATACCTAAGATGGCCACCTTTTTTCCCCCAGTGTACATTTTTTATTGAATTTTTTGTGCATGTCATACAACTTAATCATTTTGATGTCCTCTCCCCTCATGTGCTACCCCTATCCCCCCACTACGCACACACTAGATTTCATGCATTGTGTCATGTATTTTAAGGCCTACTGAGTCAAGCTTTTGAACCCAGATGTACCTAGATACAAGTTCATCCACTGGGGTCTGGTCAGCCTATTTAGAGTCTCCTTTAAAGAAGATTAGCTCATATTTCCCCACTTCTATGCTTGTTTTTTAAATAATATTAGCCGGGTATGGTGGCACATGCCTTTAATCCCAGCACTTGGGAGGCAGAGGCAGGTGGATCTCTGGGAGTTCAAGGCCAGCCTGGAAAGGTAGGTAGCAAGTAGATAGCAAGTTCCATGTCATCTGGGGCTATGAAGAGACTATCTAAAAAGACTGAAATTTTTTTAATTATTTTTGTTTTATGTGTATGAGTATATTGCCTGCATGTATGTAAGTGCACCTGTGTCATGCGATGCCAGAAGAGGGCTTTGGATTCCCTGGAACTGGAGTTAGGATAGTGGTTAGCCAACATATGGATGCTGGGATCTGAACCCAGGTCCTCTGCAATAATAGCCATTGCTCTTAACCTCTGGGCCATCTCTCCAGCTCTATGTTGGGTTTTTGTCTGATTGATGGCCACTGTTGTAGCAGGAAGTTTATTCTGGCTTACTGTATTAGGGTTCTCTAAAGAAACAAGCAACAGGACGAATATATAGCTATATATAATTTATTGATTTGCTCATGTAACGGAGTTCAAGGAGTCCTACAGTAGCCGTACTGCACTGGAGAGGCTGAGAATCCAGGGAACTTCTCAGTCCGAAAGGCTGGATGTCTCAGTAGTCCCAATCTGATGCTGAAGGCCCGATGGATTCCAGAAGATCTGCTGGTCTCAGTACACAGTGGGATCCAAAGGGTTGATCACAGCAGCAAGGCAAACTCACCAGTGAGAGAGAGGCAAGCTGCAGGGAAAAAGGGACCAGCTCCCTCTGCCATGGCCTTTAATACTGCCTGCCAGCAGAAGGTAATGCCCACATTTGGGGTGGGCCATCTGGGTTGAGGTAGTCCAATCCGAAGATCCTTTTTCTATTTGTTCCTTAGTCCATTCAAGTTGACACCCAGAATTAACCATCACAAGTCCACCCCTTGTCAACTTGACACCCAATAAATAGCCTCTCCTTATGTTATGAACAATGGCAAGGTCATAATTCCACCTAACATGTTGTAAGTGTCTCATGTGCAATAGCAAAGCATTATATCTTAGAGTAGGTGGTAATGTCCTTGAGGAACACTTAGTACTTCAGTATCTAATAACCTAAATATGACAACACTTAACACTTATCTCAGTTGCACATTCAAAAGGGAACAACACAAGTATCTGCTTAATATACATATATATATATATATATATATATATATATATATATATGAACAAGCACATTCTTAACCAATAGGACAAAAGTTAATATCTGTTATAATCCACGTTTCTGCAACTGGTCCCATGGCCTCAGCTGATATTTATGACTACCTTCTTCATTCCCTCCACCAACAGCAAGCACCTCTGCAGGTCTTGGCTCTTTCCCTGGAAGAGTGACCCATACCTTCATCCCTGAAGGGTCTGGGCCATTTGTTGTCCTGTCTGGTTTGGGTTGTTGGAGTTTCCCATTGACCTTAATCATAGGACATGGTAGCACCGGAAGGCACCCTACAGCATCTCCTGCCTTCCAGACATAATCTTCCTTGCCCCCATTGTGGAGAAAAAGTCCCAATTTCCCCCTGGTAGTCTGGATCAATCACTCCTCCTACTACTGTTATTCCTTCCTTAGCCTGTTGACTTAAGGGAAATGGAAGCCCAAAGTTTCCAGGGGGAAGTCTTAGCTTCCAGCTCAATGGAACATTTGCTGTATCTCCTAGCAAAAGCACTCCCCCCTTTGGAGCCAAAACTTGTAGACCAGCAAAACACAAGGTCGTGGGTACAGGAAGCAAAAATTTTCCTACAGGGTCACTAGGGGTGATAGTGAGTGGAGTCACTCCCACTTCCACCCCTTGGTTCCTGGACCCATGAATTCTGGCTATAGGAGAAACAGTACCATATAGTGGGTGCTGATTCAAAGCATATACTGACTGCCTGCTGGAGAACCTTGCCCCAGCCCTCAAGGTATTATTACCTAATTGGCACTGTAACTGTGTCTTCAAGAGGCCATTCCATCATTCTATCAAGCCAGCTGCTTCTGGGTGGTGGGGAATATGGTAAGACCAGTGGATACCATGACCATGGGCCCACAGTCGCACTTCTTTGGCTGTGAAGTGAGTTCCTTGGTCAGAAGCGATGATGTGAGGAATACCATGACGGTGGATAAGGCATTCTGTAAGTCCCTGGATGGTAGTTTTGGCAGAAGCATTATGTGCAGGAAAGGCAAATCCATAACCAGAATAAGTATCTATTCCTGTAAGGACAAAACGCTGTCCCCTCCATGATGGAAGTGGTCCAATGTAGTCAACCTGTCACCAGGTTGCTGGCTGGTCACCCCGGGGAATAGCACCATATCGGGGCTCAATGTTGGTCTCTGCTGTTGGCAAATCTGGCACTCGGCAGCAGCTGTAGCCAGATCAGCCTTGGTGAGTAGAAGTCCATGCTGTTGAGCCCATGCATAACCTCTATCTCTGCCACCATGACCACTCATGCAGGCCATATATGCTTAAAAATACTAATAATTAAAAAAAATGTTAGTGCTGGTAACCTGGTGTGGTTTCACATGTCTTTAATCCCAGAACTCAGGAGGCAGAGGCAGGTGGATCTCTGTAAGTTTGAGGCCAGCCTGATCTATGTAGTGAGTTTCAGGCCAACCAGGACTAATATAATGAGGCCCGGTCTCAAGAAAAAGTTTAGGGCCAGCAAGTTTTAAATTTTGTCATGTCAGAAATAACTGTATAACACAAGAGGGCACTATTGCCACAAAATTATAGCACTGTTCAGGGCCCAGGCCTTTTTTAGTGAACAGCATACTACAGTATGTAAAAACATTTTAGAAGTCTTTTTCTTTTATTCAGGGTAAACAAAAGATGGCATAGATCCGAGTATGGGAAGTCTAAGATCAAAGTGAGGGGGGTACTATGTATAAAACAAGGGGAGGGACAGAGTCTACATAGTGGTTGGGGAGCCATTACCCAAAATGCTTAGAGGCAATGTTTCTGATTTCAATGTTCTTTTTCTTTGTTTCAGAACTTTTGTATGTTATATATAATGAGATACAGTTTTGTTTGTTTGTTTGCTTGTTTGTTTTTGAGACGGGGTCTCCCCATAGCCCAGCTGGCCTAGAACTCACTCTGTAGACCAGGCTGGCCTTGAACTCACAGAGATCTACCTCCCTCTGCCTCCTAAGTGCTAGGATTAAAGGTAGGTGCCACCACACCTGGCTTAAAGATGGTTCTCAACTGCCATGTGGGTGCTAGGAATCAAACCTGGGTTCTTTGCAAGAGCAGTTGGTGCTCTTTACCACTGAGCCATCTCTCCAGCCCCAAGAAATATATTTGTTATGAGACTAAATTCTCTTGTATTTCATGTATGTTTTAAATACTGCAAAGCAGATCTATACAATATTTAAAATAATTTTGTGCATGAAACAGAGTTTCCTGTTTTGGAAATTTTGATTTCTGCATCATGTCGTCAAAGATTTATTTTTATTTTGTGTATGAATGTGTGGGGGTGTCAGTCCTGCAGTTGAACAGGCTAAAGAGTAACTCAGGGTTACTCCAGTGACATCTGGGGACTATGTCAGAGGGCACAAATCCATTTATTCTATGCAACAAGCAGCTTGTATAGGTCTGAGACAGATAGCCCCTATATGGAGTGACGTTACCTCTCAGTGGCCAGTCCTAGACCTCCACGCCATCACAAGTCATCCCAGCTTGGGGGTGGGACATATTCAGAAAAGGGGTGTGCTGACAAACAACTTGGCTCATGGCACCAAGCTAGTGCTAGCACCATGTGGCAGGTTGTGACCTGTGCTGTACCACTGCTTAGTGCACTAAGCAGATTGTGCCTGCACATGTGCAGTGTGTGCCTGGATCCAAGACTGCTGTCCCATATGAGCATTTTGCCTACATACAAGTAGGCACACTCCATGGATGAATGCAGTGCCTGAAGAGGCTAGAAGAGGACCATGCTGGATCGCTTTAGTGTCAGCTTGACACACCTGGGTCAAGGGAGTCTCAATTGGGGAATTGCCTCCATTGGACTGGCCTGTGGCCATGTCTGTAGGGCAGTTTCTTGATTGTTAGATGATGGGGGGGCTCACCCCACTGTGGACAGGCCACCCCTGGGAAGGTGGTTCTGTATTGTGTAAAAAAGCATTTGGAGCATGGATCAGAGGAGCAAGCCAGTAAGAAGCATTCCTCCATGGTCTGTGCTTCAGCCTCCACGGTTCCTGCCTTGAGTTTCTAATGTTGGGCTTCCTCAGTGATGAACTGTGAGCTGGGAGATGTGAGCCAAATAAACCCTTTCCTCCTCAAGTTGGTTTTGGTCAGAGTGTTTTGTCACAGCCATTGAATGGAAACTAGAACAAGGGTGATTAATACGTCCCCTGGAATTACTGAGCTGCCAGTGGGTCCTGGGAGCCAAACTGATCCTTTACAAGAGCAGCAACTGCTCTTAACAGCTGAGCCATCTCCCCAGCCCCCCAGGTAAGCAGTTAAAATGTTTCCAGCTTTGGAATATTTGGGGTTTGGGATTTTTCATGGTAGGGGGATACTTAACCTACAGGATGCAAATAATTAAAGAAGACTCTTGGTCATGTTTCCATGCCAGAATACATTAGTATAGTAAGGAATCTGTAAAGGAAACATTCAGTTTATTCTATGGAGTTTCTATTTTAATCAGTTCTTGAAAGATGAGAGACAAAACTAGTGAGACAATACTTTGGCAATTCCTGCTTCTGATCTGAGGCACTCTGTGGTTGGGTTCTGGCTCAGCGTCACGTGTGAGCCTACACTCGACTTCATCTCTGTGGTTGGGTTCTGGCTCAGCATCACGTGTGGGCCTACACTCGACTTCATCTCTGTGGTTGGGTTCTGGCTCTCAGTGTCACGTGTGGGCCTACACTCGACTTCGTCTCTCTGTGGTTGGGTTCCGGCTCAGCATCACGTGTGGGCCTACATTCAACTTCATCTCTGTGGTTGGGTTCTGGCTCAGCATCACGTGTGGGACTACACTCGACTTCATCTCTCTGTGGTTGGGTTCTGGCTCTCAGTGTCACATGTGGGACTACACTCGACTTCATCTCTGTGGTTGGGCTCTGGCTCAGCGTCACATGTGGGACTACACTCGACTTCATCTCTGTGGTTGGTTTCTGGCTCAGCGTCACGTGTGGGACTACACTCGACTTCATCTCTGTGGTTGGGTTCTGGCTCAGCGTCACGTGTGGGACTACACTCGACTTCATNAAATGCCGTTTTAATCTTCTAAACAAAATTTGCTTGAAACAATTCTTAACAAATTAGGAATACTTAATAAAATGTATCTTTTTAAATTAATACATAAAGCAGAGGAAATAATGTCTCAGTATACCAAATAGATTTTCAGATATGCTCTGAATCTTAACAAGGTCTTAAGAAGGAGGGTTACTATATAGGTTGTAAATACAGCGTATCATCATATAGAAACACTATAGTCAGACAGATCCAGAACACTATGTAAACAGAGTCGAAACCTATATCATTTTAAAAGGAAACACTAGTATGTATATAAATCATTACACCCAATAGGAAATACAATCTCACATAAATTGAGAAAATGTACAAATGTAATTTGTGAAGCTGAACAGGTTAGAAAGAATTACAAAAGAATAAAAAAGAAAAGAAAAACTATTGGAAATTTGTACATGTGGAGTAGAGCTTCAGGCTGAAGACAGTCTAAACTGAAGTACACACATCACTTGAGCTCAGTGCCTTGGTTTGCAAACAAATCAGTAGAAAATCAAACTCAGATGTGATCATTTTTCACTCAGAGGGGTAACTGGTTATTTTTGACACTCAATGAATAAAAGCCTTTGACAGGTCATTAAGAGGAAAGCTTAGTGTTAATCAGAGTGAAATGATTCTTTAATGCAGGCAGCTCTTCAGAGACAGAGATAGAAGATGGAACAGCTTTTAATAGCAAGGCCTCTGCTTGATGACATCATCCCTCACACCAGCTCTACACACTGGCTGTACTTTGAATGAAGCTGTGTGATATGTGCCCAAAGTATACTATCTTTAGTACTTTTTTTAAGCAAATTATTATTATTATTATTCTCTCATAGACATAGTGTTTATTGTAACTGTCTTTAGTACTTTTTTTTAAAAAACAAGCTATCTGTACTATTCATTACACACTTAAAACCAGATTGATTTTTTTTACTTGAATGGAATAACTACATGTACAGTAGGGAAACTGGGAGGCCAGGGAGACTTCTCTTCACACTGTTTACACCTCAGGGAGATCTCCTTTGGTTTCCTGCTGCTCTGAAGACTTCATGGCAACTGAGAATGAATGCAGACACTCAGGCAGAGCACACACTGAGACATGGTGTTTGGAGATGCTGTCAGCAAGCTTCCTAAGACTGATTTGTATTATTAGAAACTGTTTCATTTATCTAAATGCAATTAGAAAGCTAGGTTATGTATGATAATTACACTATGTCATATTTACCACCTTAAAACAGAAATATTTCCATCATGAATTAAAACTCTATTTTATTAGAGTTTTTGGCCTTTTTTGTCCTGAGTATGAAAATCACACCTTTTTGATGCTGCACTTTGAATGATTATTTTTCTTTTTTATTTTAACAATTATCACACATATATACTGAAATAAATATTTTATGAAAATAAAAATGTATCAGCTACTGGGTATAGTCACAATGTTTACTAAAAAATTTAATGCTTTTACAACCATAAGCAGTTAGCAAAGAACACAAGAACCTTTGCTTTTTACAAAGATCCCCAATTTAGATACAGGATTGAATAAGTAGCAGTCCAGCTTATACCTCAGCCTCAGCATTGTTGCACATCACAGCAGAGCTGTCCCACCACACTAGATGCTTAATAAATGTGTACTGTTTCAAAATGCTAAAGAAAAAACATACTCATTTATTTCCACTCCATATATATATATATACAATATATGTATATATATATGATAACAGAGTGTGTAACATGGGGTAGGAGTGGGTCAAACAAGAGAGTCTGAGCTACACACCTAAAGTGTCCCCAAAAGCCACCCTGACCTGAAGTTCATTTAGCACTTAGGTAGTCGTGCTATGGGCCAGCTCGCCAGCTGACCAGTACCAGAATCATGATGCAGAGGGGAGGGTTGTTCCCATGGATGGAAACTGTCTTTGTGCAAGCCATCCTGTGTGGAAACTCTGGCCTTACTTTAAAGATCAATGGCATTTCTTGGCAACTGGTGGGAAAGGCAAAGTTCTTTGCTACACAGGATTAAGTCTTGGACTAGAAACAAACATAGCTGTTAGGTTATCTCTCAAAGAAGATTTAAGCTATTTTCCAAGAGTGCCTGTATGCCAATGTTTTCTTGTCAGTAAGATTACATCTCATCTGGCCAGCACACAGAGCTGTGTGTTGTCTGTCTGTCTGTCTGTCTGTCTCTAATGTTCATGAGTGAACATGCACATAAGCTTGTATGAAAAAGACTCATGGTGTTTCACAAAAACCATGTACAGAGTTGATAAGCAGACCAAAGAAGAGTGAGGCACCCAAGAACATTCCAGAGAACCAATGTTGGATCCCCTAGTGCCTAGAAGCCATACCATAATCCATAATCACTTGCCATTTCCTGCCTCCAATTAGACATGCTCCAAATAGAAGGAAACACTGAGAAAAAATTGGGCAAGTACTGTGGATTGAACCAAGGTCTTATGTGTGATAGGCAAGCACTCTCACTCAGTTACATACATCCACAGCCCTTTTTCATTTATTTGTTTACTATTTAAATTTTGAAGCACTGTCTCACTAAGTTACCCAGGCTGGCCTTGCATTTGTTCATTTGTTCGTAACTCAGACTGGTCTTGAATTCTTCATGATCTTGCCTCAGCTGCTCAAGTCAGTCCTGAATTATAGGTGTGTGCTATCATGCCTGGCTAGAAAAATGAATAAGCTAATGAGGACCTTGCTTATCAGTTTAATAGTAGTATTACTAGTGAAGCAATGTTTTATTGGGTTAATTGGTATTATAGTAATAGAGTAGTTATTACTGAGTATCTATTCTTTGCAGGCAGAAAACAGAACCTTCTGAAAGAATGAATTATTATGTCTCCTCGGCATTCATCATTTCATAAAAGAGGCATTTCTGGACATTAAGAAAATGATTACTTTTTCCAGAGATCCCCATTTGAGGCAAGAGTCCAGTCTGTGTCTTTAAAGAAGCCCTTACAGGAATTCTGTCAGTTGTTCAAGGCTTGCTGCCAACAAACAATTGAGGTATTGACCAAAGGCTTCTAAGAAATTGCAGCAAATTATATGAAATGTTATACCTGTAACAGGCAGTCAATGTACTAGCAGTGCAAAAAAAAAATGTAGTATGTGTGGGAACAAAGTTGCAATTCGTGAGAAAATGTACATAGTGATGAATTTTAATTATCTGTCATAAAGAATTAGACTCATGCAAACAGAAAAGAAGTAGGTGATCTGGCCTTTTTAAAAATACACTTGTAAATATCAGTCTGGAACCACTATTGAGGAGCCTTTCACATGATTCAGAAGAAAGAGCCACACAGAAACAAGGAGACTGTCAGAGCCTGAGACTTTGAACTTAGCCAAGTGGGACTCAGTGTATGTAGAACTCAGATCTCATCCAGGGCTGAATATGGATCCAGCATGGGCCACTTCTCAGGTGGGATGTGTGCTGCCGGTGAGATGACTCGGTGGATAAATGTATTTGCCACTAACTAATGGTTTGTGTTTGATTCTCAGTGCCCATGTGGTCAAGGAGAGGACTATCAGAAGTTGTCTTCTGACCTCCACATGTGCTCTGTGACATACGTGGAGACACAGGCATACAAAATAAATAGATGTAATCATTTTTTCAAAGCCAATGTTTTTTTTGAGGCTCTGTGCATTTCATACAAAATTACATTACAAATCAAATCTAGACCTGTGTCTCCCACCCCACCAGAGCTCATGCATTTTGCCAAACATGTTTAGATGTAATCATTTTTTTAAGTCTACAAGGAACCAGTTTCTCTGTTGAGCAGTAGGTGAAGGCAACGAGGCTGTTGACTTAGGAACTGAGGGACTTCTAGGAAGCAGGGACTGGGAACAAAATGTTCAGCATTCTCAGTGTGTTTCCACCACACACTCTGTACTTTTCGCTGGATCTCAGTTTAACAGAGAAAATATAGACATGCCTAAAGCAGGTTAGAAGATACTGAAGTCATTGACTGTGTCACAAAGTTGAAAAACTGTGTCTTGCCAGATTCGTGCTTTATGTAAAACACTGTGAATTATGGGGCAGTTGCTGAATTTGGGGGCAACTCCTTCACATCTGTGGTTTATGGTCTTACTGGAACCTTTCTAGAGAGTTTTCCAGGCTGTAATTCATGGTTGTCTGTTCTGCATTTTCCCAAAGACCACCACTGGAATCCTGTATTCACTGCAAAATGAATATTTTATTTTTAGATGTGGATCACCTCTTATAGAGGGAGTCTGGGGAGGTGGTAATGAACTATTTCTGAAATAAATCACAAGCGTCAAAGAAAGTGATACTATCCAAAGAAGAAACCAGAGCAACCACCATTCA
Organism: Rhizomys pruinosus; assembly: GCA_009823505.1. Classification (NCBI taxonomy): domain Eukaryota; kingdom Metazoa; phylum Chordata; class Mammalia; order Rodentia; family Spalacidae; genus Rhizomys; species Rhizomys pruinosus. Next base: position 4,442,607 of record VZQC01010467.1, on the reverse strand, counting down.
GTGGTAGAAAGGCATCTGCATCTCCCATAGCTTTGTATTTTTTTTTAATTTTATTTATTTTTTATGTGTATGAGTGTACTGTCTGCATGTAGGTTTGTACACCCTTGTCGTGCAATGCCGCGGAGGTCAGAAGAGGGTCTCGGATTCCCCTGGAACTGGAGTTCTCCTGGAATTGGAGTTACAGACGGTTCTTAGCCACCATGTGGGTGCTGGGGATTGAACCCAGGTCCTCTGCAAGAGCAGTCGGTGCTCCCAACCGCTAGGCTATCTCTCCAGCCCCCCAGCTTTGTATTTTAAACTGGAATATTTCAGTCACTTGATTTATTAATGAGGGAGATAGTTTTTAATTGCCCCCAAACATGCTTGTTTTGTGTCTTCAATCCCTGAGCTCATTTTATTAAATGAGAGCCTCTCAGGGACTGGAGATGTAGTTCCCCGAGTGCTGGCCTAGCACACCACAGACCCTAGGTTTGATCCTCAGCACTCTTGTAATCCCACCCACTGGAGGAAGAAGCTGCAGAATCAGGGGTTGGAGTTCGGCCTCAGCCTCAGCCAGCCCCATCTCAGAGACCTCTCAGACCCAGGTGGCTACTTTGTTCCAATAACCCTAATGATGACTGAGAAACAAGATACAAACCTTCCTTGTGTGGCTACCATCTTACATTTTCGTGCCTTGGTTGCATTTTTTGTAAATGAAATTTATAAAATTTCAAGCTGAGCAAGCTTTGAGGAACTGGTACCCAACTTAAAAACCCAGGGTCCTCAGCCAGCTTTGCCTACTTGGCCACCTCCAGGCTGAGAGACAATGTCTCAAAAAACATGGAGGTTGGTTCCTAGTATTGACAGGCCAAAGTGGCCCCTACTAATTATTATTATTTTAACAAATCTAGTCTTTAAAATATTGTTGACGGAGCTGGAGAGAAATCTCAACGCTTTAAGAGCACTGGCGGGTCTTGCAGAGGACTAGGATTTGGTTCCCAGCTCCCATAAGGCGCCTAACAACTGTCCATAATTCCAGATCCAGGGCATCTAATGCCGTCTTCTGGTTCTGCGGGCACTTCATGCACAGGTGCACTTACATGCATTCGAGCAACACATAAACACATAAGTAAAAAAAAAAAAAAATTGAAATACTGACAATGACTCAAGGGAGGGGTACTGCCGAGCTCTCAAGTCTCCATACACTAAACCCAAGTGTTTATCATCCAGCGTTAACATCATCCACTATCTCTTCGACAGCCATTAAAAGCTAGTATTTTCTGGGGAGCCTGGACTTGTTAGCTCTGTGACCAAGAGCAAGCTACCGGAATTCATGGTTCGTGGCAAGCCCGCCGGTCCCAGACAGCCCTGAAGTGAACTGTGGATCCTATATGCTGCGGCTCCCTGCCTCAGAGCGGCGGGAACAAGGCTGCAGTGTGGTCCGGGCCAAGTAACCGTGAGATCGGCCTGGCTGGCGGGAAGGGCGTGGCGGTGGCATTGACTCCGGACGGTAGAGCCGGGAGGAACGTGTGGCTCGTGGGGAGTCTGGGGACCAGAACCCCTCTGCAAACTCGCTCGCTAGCTGCACGTCCGCGACGTCCACGTGTGGTGCGGGGCAGGTAAGGGCGCCGTCGGGGCGCAGCCCTTGCACAGGAGTGCGAGTGACGGGGCGGAGCGCAGATAAGGGGCAGCGGGGCGGCGTCCAGCGAGCCTTCTCCGCCTGGCCGCAGACCACCCGGAGGGCGCTTTCTTTCTTTTTCTCTCTTTTTTTTTTTTTTCCGGTCAAACTTCGGCCACGTGAACCGCCCCCCATTCACTTTTGCGCCAATCGCGTGGCGCGGACGGATCCCGAGAGGGGCCACTGCGCGCCGTCGCCGGGACCGCTTCATAACGCGCTGTGCGTGACGTGAGGGGCTCCGGTTGCAATGGCGAGCTAAGCCGGAGGATGTGCAGCTGCAGTGGCGGCGCCGGGCACGAAGACGACGGGCGCGGGCGCAGCGCGAGCCGAGCCGAGCCAGCTGGGGGACGCGAGCAGGGCGGGACAGGGGCCCGGTCGTCGCTGCTGTCGCCGTCGCGCTGGCCCTGCGCCCCCGGTCGCGAGCGGGAGGAGCCGCCGTCTCACACCCGAGCCGCCGCCGGCGCGCGCCGGGCATGGTCCCCTCTTAAAGGCGCAGGCCGCAGCGGTGCGGGTGGGCGCGCGGAACAAAGCGCCGGCGCGGGGCCTGCGGGCGGCTCGGGGGCCGCGATGGGCGCGGCGGGCCCGCGGCGGCCACGGCGCTGCCCGGGCCGGGCCTGGCGGCGCTAAGGGTGGGCTGGCCTCCGCGGGCGGGGGCGACGGGCTGAGGGCGCGCAGAGCCTGCGGCGGGGACAGCGGCCCGGCGGGCGGAGGGGCGCGGGCATGGCCGCGCGCGGCCGGCGCGCCTGGCTTAGCGTGCTGCTCGGGCTCGTGCTGGGCTTCGTGCTGGCCTCGCGGCTGGTCCTGCCCCGCGCCTCGGAACTGAAGCGAGTGGGCCCGCGGCGCCGCCCCAGTCCGGAGGGCTGCGGGCCCGGGCAGGCGGCGGGGGCGTCCCAGCCCGGCGAGGCGCGGGGCGATGCGCGCGGGGCGCAGCTCTGGCCGCACGGCTCGGCCACGGAGGGCGACCCGCGAGACAGGAACTTTCTCTTCGTGGGAGTCATGACCGCCCAGAAATACCTGCAGACCCGCGCTGTGGCCGCCTACAGGTGAGCCCCTTTTTCCTAGACACCATCTCCTGCATCCAGCATCTGGCGGGCGGCCCTGCCGGTTCTCCTGAGGTTTCCAAGGCAGCCGCTGCCCAGATCCCAGGCTCTTTTTCTTTCTGTGCAGTCTGGGTACCCTCCCGGGTCTCAGGGCATAGGCACCAGGGATTAGAGGAGGGATGGGGAGAGCAGTGCTCAAGGGCAGGGTTTGGGAATCAGATTGGTAAGGTCGGCCCCGTTGGGTGTGCCCCTCACTCGGATCTCCTGCAAGGCAAGTCAGCCTCCATATCCAAGACTTCTTTGTTGAAACCATCTTAAATTAAGGTGGTGGGAACACTCATAGCACAGCGTCTGTGATAGTGGTGGCGTTGGGGTTATAATCCAAATCTCTAAAACGGGCACTTTGTACTGGGGAAGAGAGAGCAGAGGTAAATTTTTCTGGCTAGAGCCTTTCTGTTCCATAGATTTCACAGTTACAGGCACTCCTTTAAGTAAAGGGGAGTGCTCACTTTTCATCTGACCACATTGGTTGGTTAAGTAGAGGAAAAGCAGCTTGTTTGATAGATTCAGTGTATTCAATGTTAGCATCCCCGTGTTCCCTAGCTCAGTTAGAGAAGTGTGTGCATGTTATCCAGTAACTGGGCCCTAGTTGGCTAAATGAGTTATAAAAGTGGCTGTGATCATGTTCAGGATTAACAAAGGGATTAGCCAAAGTAGCATTTAGAAGGGAGGTTTTGGAATGGAGGGCATAGTTAGAATGACATTTGCTTTGGAGTGAATTTGAAGTAGGAGAGGGGTGTAGACACAAGTGAAGGGTTTAGTGGAAACTGTGAAGTACAGAAACCTTTACTGTATGGGTAAAGTTTGGAGTCCTTCCAGCCACAGAATTCATGTTGGGAATAGTTTCAGAGCATGAATGTTCTGGGCATGAACTTTGAGCAAAGCTGTACTAGTTGCTATTCATTTCAAGTGTATAACCAGTACTTTATAACTTCAGCTTTTAAGACCAGTTTCTAGTCTGTTTTCAGGCACCAGATGGTGTACAGGATACAAGCATATCCAGAGCTCTCTATCTTTTAAGGCAGTCGAGGGACTGAAAAAGAGGGTGAAAGAGTAGTAGAGAATGAATGCCTTTTCAATGGCTTGGTCACCACTTCTGCTGCTGAATTCAAGAGCATCCTGCTAGGAAAGATCCCAAGTAACCAAAAAAGGACCATGTAGGTGGTTCTGTGTGTAGACCAATGGAGCAGTTTGGGAACCAGCAGATTAAATTCTCTCCCAAGTGTTCCATAATTTAACATCCACATCAAAAACTGAGGGAGAAAGGGGAGCCAGATGCCTCAGTTGGGATAGGTGATTGTCACAAAGCCTGACAACTTGAGTTTGATCCCTGGAGCCCACATGGCAGAAGGAAAGAACTGACACCCAAAAGTTGTCCTCTGCCATCCACACCTGTGCCACTGTCTGCATGTGCCCTCTCACCCCCCCCCCAGTAAATAATAAAATAAATACAATGGAATAAATGTTTTTAAATTTTTTATTCTGTTTATTTTTAAGTATGTGTACATGTATGTGTGTGTCCGTGTATGTGTACATTGGTACTGGAGCCTGCAGATCAGAGGTGTCAGGTCCCCTCTGGTCTGAGTTCAATACCCAGCACACACATTAGGTGGCTTAGGTGGTTGTTAGCCACCTAATGTGTGTGCTGGGTAGTGAACTCAGGTCCAATGGAAGAGCAATACATGCTCTTAACCATTGAGCTATTTCTCCAGCCTAAAATAAAATAAATGTCTTTTTGAAAAGGAGTTTTTTTAAATAGATTGTAGGATTCCTTATTCCTTACCCCCAACAAATAGATTTTCATGGTTATAAAAATCAATATATTCAAATCAGTGAGACTCACATCGTACCAGCAATACCCAGAAAACATATTGTAAACTAGTAAGTACTGTTTATAATTGGCCATGGGTTCCCAAAGCCCATCTTGAAGATGGGTGTATGTAGTGCTTTGACCTTTTCTAACAGTCACTTTTCTCATTGTTTTCTTTTAGGCAATTGGGGAAGGTCGAAACACTTTCTGCTTGGGTTCTCCCTCTTTGACAGAAAGAAAATCCCTTCCAGGAAACGCTGCCTGGGTTCTTCAGTATTCTGACTTATATTTTCTTTGGCTGTGATCTGAAGAAGGCAGAGCAGAGCACATGGAGGGCCTACCCTTGCTGGTCAAGACCCCTCCCTTTCAGCCTGTCAACCCTGTGTTTAAATAGGCTTGGAGAGGTGGCACAAGATGATTTTAGCCTTAGGGAGCTTTGGGGAAAGGCCTGAATTGGGGTGGAGGTTATAGGGTTGTAACATATGATTGCGGTTTTACTGTTCTTTGCAGCTTCAGCCAGAAGTCCACACTGAGCTCTTTAATTGAAACATCCATGTACTACTGATCTGTATGAAAGCAGGCTTGAACTCTGAATCTTGGGTGTGCTTGGAACTGGGTGTGCTCAGTTTTACATTTCTTCTAAAAATTATTTTCTTTTTAGCTGTGTAGCTCAGTCTGGCTTGAACTTAACCCCCTAGCCTCAGCCTTCTAGTGCTGCTGATTACAGCATGTGCTGACACACCTGTCTCATTTTTTAAACATAGAATAAAACCAAGCTAAAAACCTCCTTTGGGCTACATGGGACTTGACTTCAAAACAAAAAACTCTATAAAAACAAAGCTTCAGTTTATCATTGTTGTCATCCCCTTTTCCTCTTTCTCAAAACTGTTATATAGCTTATAGATGAAGGAGGTGACAGCACTAAGAGGACATCATGATACAGGGTAGTGAAGTGTCAGATTTAGGTCTAGGGACTAGTAGCCTTTCTTTCCAAGGATTGTCTCAGATCAAGAAGAGAGCTAAGACATCCTTAAAACTCCAGGAAGATGGGGCTTGGAGAGATGGCTCACCAATTAAGAGTATTGGCTGCTCTTGCAGAGGACCTAGTTCAGTTCCCAGCACTCACGTGACGGGTAACAACAGTCTGTTATTCAAGTTCCTGGGAAGCTGATGCTGTCTTCTGACCTCCCTTTCACCTCTGTGGGCATTGCACAACACAGGTCCACTTACATATATGCAGGCAATATACTCGCACACATAAAATAATAACCAAAAAATATATTTTTTTAAATCCAGGTAGATGGCTTGTCTGTACTACACCTATTGTACTTTAATGCATTACGATAGAACACCCTTGTTCATGTGTACTTTGTGTGTGTGTGTGTGTGTGTGTGTCTTTTCAAGACAGGGTCTCCCTTTAGCCCCAGCTGTCCTGGAACTCGCTCTGTAGACCAGGCTGACTTTGAACTCATAAAGATCTGCCTGCCTCTGCCTCCCAAGTGCTAGGATTAAAGGCATGAGCCACCACGCCTGGCTTCATGTGTACTTTGAAGTGAGACTAGGATCCACTAAGACAGCAGGAATAGCTGAGAATGGTCATTTTTAAAACCAGACAAAACAAAAAACCCAAAGTGTAGCAGAGTAGAGACCAGTTGGAGCTAACTTCTGTATCCTGGAGTTGATGCATAGCTGTTAGGGTCACTGGAGTAATTCAGTTCATCAAAACATTGATCTGCATTTAGGTAGGATTTAGCCTTTTGTAAAGCAATAACACTGAGGATCCAAATTGAGTGCTGGGGACACAGACAGACAAATACTTGTTCTGCTTATTCTCTTGAAAGGGATGGTCACTAAAAAGAGGGTTTGGGTTAGTGATGGGCATGGAAGAAAGTAGAACAGGAGCTGGGCAGGCTGTCTATATCGAGTGGTTGTAAAGGCTTTGAAGAAAGGGGTGTTTGTGCCGCTTGGATCAGATAGTGAAAGGCTGGTTGTGCGAATATGATTAATAAACAGACAAGGCAAAGGCAAAATGTCTATGTACCAAGGCAGAAGCCAGCTTGGAAAGGAACCATAAGACAGTCAGTAAAAACCCAGTAAAAGGGTCTGACTCTCCACACTCAGAGAATTGCATTCTAAGTGAATAGAAAAACCTTTTGAGGCAGGGGGAGAGAGGTGGGTAGCTGGATTCTACAAATAAATATAGAAAATTATTTGTTTTTATTGCTCTGGAAACTTATTTGTATATTATGTACTCTCATTTAAAAATACTATGATTTATATGCTCATTGGTGTGCTCATTATCAGTAGGCTGTGGGAGTGATTGGGTTCCTTGTGTTTTGACCTGCAATTCATATTTCCTTCGTATTTTTTTTCTTATTTTTTAAGAAAGAAGCTAAATATTCCCATAATTCAATATCTTGCCCTTCTTAATTTGACTCTGTGTGTCTTTTGAGTGACACAGGACTCACTTTGTAGCTCAGGCTGGCCTTGAACTCTTCTTGGTCATCTTCCTGCTTTAGCTCCTAAGTACTGGGATTACAGGCAAGAGTTACCACTTCCTGCTCCTGATTTTAGATTCCTTTCCTTAAATTCAGAAAGTCATTGCCTTGAAGAAGATTTTGTTTTGTTTTGTTTTGTTTTGTTTTGTTTTTGGTAGCACTGGAGATTGAACTCCCGGCCTTGAGCATACTGGACAACCACTTTCTCTCTGAGCTACATTCCCAGCCCTTTTTGAGTTTTTCAAATCAAGACAGGGTTTCACTAACTTGCCTTGGCCTCCAGAGTAGCTAGGATTACAAGCCTCTGTCACCAGGCCCAGCCCCTGGGGATAATTTTAAAGTGAACATTTCTGATTCTAGGAAGGGAAATCATCTCAACCTACAAGTAGTAAGTGCATTGTCCCAGCACTGTGTGTTGAGCAAGTACACGTTCCCCTACCAATCTTAAAGGCCTTCATCATAAAGTTTTTTGAGTGTTTTGGGACTTTTGTTCCTTCGATCTTCTGTCTCATACCAGTACTTCCCATTATTGGAGGTTGAATCATATTTAATTTAATATCTGGTGGAGATGGTCCCTTTGTCACATCTCAAGCATTTCTTAGCTATACTTGGCTTGTCTTGCTCAGAAAGCTTTCTTGTGATTTAGCTTTTAAATTTTTAATTACATTGTAAATTATTTTTGTCTGTGCATGTGGACATGAGGAGGTCAGAGAACAACTTTGTGAATCAGTTATCTCCTTCCATCTTGATGTGGTTTCTGGGGCTTGAACTCAGGTCCACAGGCTTCTGCAGCAAGCACATTTGCCCACTGAGTCATCTCCTCAGCCCAAAGGCAGAATTTCGATGAAAATAAAAGCATACACATTTAGCACACACACATCTATGCATGGATACACATGCGTTTAAAAAACAACAAAACACTGAACTAATCTAACACCTCATAATTGTTTGAGTCTCACTACCTTAGGCCTGAAGCTATGGAAGTTTTGTTCTTTTTTTTTTTTTTCCACATTTCTCAGGGGACATGATTGGCTTCCCTTGTCTTTCCAGGAGTATTAACATCAGGATGGGAAGAAGCATTAGCTTTAGATTTGGGACTCTTACTCAAGATAACTGTTTTATCAGTTAATGACCTTTTCCTAATGCTTTGAATGAAAGCAGACTGTTCCTCTTACCAGCCTTAATAACTGCTTCCTCCTAATTTCCTTATTTCTTGAGCTAAGTAAACTGTGTTTAACCTGAAACATTCAATTGCTTTCTTCTATGCAGTTCAGTTTCACCAATATTTGTTTGGAAGGGTTTTACACGTAAAATCCAAATAACTTAACCTTTAAGTGTGTTTGGGGGTACAACTCATTTCAGAAAAGAAATGTAGAAAAAGACCAGTGGAAATGTACTGAAAATGAGTGTGGTTTTGAGGCTTTGTGTCTTCAGCAAAGTACTCTAAAGGTTTGCATGGTTGTCAGTGGAAAATTATCTCTGTGTTCTTGGTACACTGGCTGTCTTGATTTTTTTTTTCCCTGTCTTGATTTTTTTTCCCTGTCCATTAATTAAGCTGTTAGTTATGGAAAGATTACTAATACTGGCCTTCGATCCCTACAGAGTCTAGATGAAGAAGAGAAGATGGAGTTGGCTGAGGAGGGCTCTCAAGGTACCTGAAGGGAAGGGTACAGAAGGGCTCACCCTTTGCTCTGCACGACGGGTATCAAGGGCTACCTCATCCTCACCCCTGCCCACTCTTTCTTCCTTGCTGAGGCTTGAAAGATGTGTAGGAATTTTTGAGACAGAGACAATAGTAGGCTTCCTAAATTGCGAAGTGGCAGCAGGGGGTGATGAGAAAGGGTAAGGTAGTTCCTTGGGGCTGGACTTTGAGCTTAGGGTCAAGGGGCAGGCAGGCACCTGTGTGCCAGGCTCAGAAGCTTGAGTTTTGTGCATGTGTAAAGCTGTCAGTAGTTGATGTGGTCTGTCTTCTGGAAGATCAGCTGATGGCCTTGCTATTCAGAGACTGGTTGTGTTAAGCTTTGTTGGGTTTGTTTCTGAAAGTAATACGCACAAATAACTACAGGATTTTGGGTGGTAAACAATTCATAAGGAAACTTTGAATCAAGTTTTTGGGCTTAGAATTAAACCCAGTCCCAATAGGTTTTGTCCCAGTTTCTATGTTGCCAAATCAGGCAGACGGAAGGCAGGTGGAAGGGGTTGAAGTGTGTGTAAGGCTGCTCTCCTTATCTGAGAGGACTGTTTCCTTAGCTTTATCAAGCCCACATTCCCCAGTGGGAAAGAAATGGCAAAAGCTAGGAAGCAAAGCTGGCCTGTGGAGGCGGCAGAGTCAGCCCTGTTGGCATTCTGTTCACTCACTATCTGTGAGACCTTGGGCAAGCCCTTAACTTGAGAGTCAACCCTGTTTGCATTCTGCTCACTCACTGTCTGTGAGACCTTGGGCAAGCCCTTAACTTGGCCCTGAGCCTCAGTTTCCTGTGCATAATGGTCCTTCACACACTCAGAGCCCTCCACAGGGTGAGGTTGAGCACTGTAAAGCAGTCTATGAGTGTTGAGTAAAGGGTGCTGTTGGTAAGCAGACTGATTCCAGGTAGGCCTTAGCACACTGAAACACTGATTTATAGGAGTAAGCGTAAGTTCAGGGTAATTTATTGTTTGCACAACTTTTTTGATCTACTTTTTTCTTGACTTTGAAAAGTTTGGATTTGTTCATGTATGTTACCCCTCCCCCAAGAGCAAAGAACATCTGTTTGGAGCTTAGAATTGCATCTCGGGAAAACACAGTACTTTTAAATGTACAGCAGTGTACAAATTGTACAAAGTAACATTGTAGCACTCCAAGTTTTGGAATCCTTTCTGGAGATGAGAATTTACCATCTTCTTTATACTCTGAATTTTAATCCAAATGTTTCAAAGGGTATGTTTGTGGTCTCTTTTGGTGAGTGTTCCTTTTGTTGGTTGTGAACCTGGGCCCAGAGGGCTATTTCCTTAGTGCTTAATACCTTGAAAATGCTTTCTGGGCTAGAGTCCAGGCCATTGTTTGAGGTGGGAAGTTGTAATTCACCCTGCCAGCAGTTTAATTGAGAAGAAAGAGGGTTCTCTCTCTCTCTCTCTCTCTCTCTCTCTCTCTCTCTCTCTCTCTCTCTCTCATTAATTTTTAGGGCAGGGTTTTTGTATAAAATGCAGCCTAGGCTGGCCTTAACTTGGTTGTCTTCTTGTATATTCCTTTATAGGCTTGCATCACTATGTCCAGCAAAAAATACTTTGTCGCCAGGTGTGGTGGTGCACACCTTTAATCCTAGCACTTGAGAGGCAGAGGCAGGCGGATCTCTGTGAGTTCAAGACCAGCCTGGTTTACGGAGCGAGTTCCAGGCCAGCTGGGGCTACAGGGAGACCCCGTCTCGAAAAAGACCAAAAAAAAAAATAAAATACTTTGTTTAATGATCAACAGTAAGACTATAATTTCATCTTTTAAAATAATACCCCCATAATTTATAATCTCTATTAATATTTTTTCCACCTCCTCAGAAAAAAAAATTTTAGATTACTCATGTCTTATGGACAGTTCAGTTGACTTGAAAAGAGGAAACCACATACCCGGAAACCATAATACTCAGATGGGTGCTAAGAACATTTTTTTTTTTTTTTTTTTTTTAGACAGGGTCTTCCTGTAGCCCCAGCTATCCTGAAACTAGCTATGTAGACTAGGCTGGCCTTGAACTCACAGAGATCCACCTGCCTCTGCCTTCCAAGTGCTGGGATTACAGGTGTGGGCCACTATATCTGGTTAGGGCTAAGAACATTGCATGCAGAGCTAGCTCCTAGTATTGAGGCAGACAGACATCCACCTACGAGAGCCCTGTGTCAGTGACCTGGCATCCTTTGCCTTGGAAGGCATCTGACCCTGTGCTGTGTTGAATGGCAGTGGAGAACAGTCCTCCATACAGTTTTGAGAAGATGGATTAAGACTCCTAGCCCATAAAACTGTGCTTCTTACCAGTATACTTATGCTCTGCTTTGTAAAAGTGGACTGAGGAAAGGATTTCTCCCAGGTTTTAGTATCTGAAATAGTTTTTCCACTCAACTGCAAACAGTAGGACAGTCTTGTGACTTCTTTTTGCCTGCAAGAAGGCTTATAGCTGAATGTGAGGACCCAGTGTTAGTACACATGGGTCTCAGCACAGGTACAGGCTCAAGTTTGAGGGCGTTTCCTGAGAGCACTTTAGCTGACCAGTCTTTTGCCTTTCATGCCTTGCTCTGGGTTATCTACTCTTTTATTTGACTTGCTTATTTTTCTCACCTGCATGCATATTGGTTAAGTTATCGTAAGTCCTTTCTATAACAGTAAAGAATGATACATTTAGTTACCAGTATCTATCAGTTCCCAGGTATTCTTCCTTCTTCTTATAACTCTAGGTCTTAGATGCTTGATCTTAGACAAGAGGCTGAGAAGCAATATCTGAGGTGATTTTACCCTCTCCAAACTTTCCACTCTGTAACTTACAGCATCACAGAAAATCTCCCCAGCTTTTTTTTTATAAATTTATTTATTTATTATTATTTTTGTATGTGTATGAATGTACTGTCTGCATGTAGGTTTGTGCACCCATGTCGTGCAGTGCCGTGGAGGTCAGAAGAGGGTCTCAGATTCCCCTGGAACTGGAGTTCTCCTGGAATTGGAGTTACAGACGGTTCTCAGCCGCAATGTGGGTGCTGGGGATAGAACCCGGGTCCCCTGCAAGAGCAGTCGGTGCTCTTAACTGCTAGGCTATCTCTCCCGCCCCTCCCCAGCTTTTTAATGATTAAAATTAGAATATGGCGCTGGAGAGATGGCTCAGCTGTTAAGAGCGCTGACTGCTCTTGCAGAGGACGTGGGTTCAATTCCCAGCACCCATGTGGCGGCTAAGAACCGTCTTTAACTCCAGTTCCAGGGGAATCCAACACCCTCTTCTGACCTCCAAGGCATTGCACAACACTGGTGCACCAACCTACATGCAGACAGTACGTTCATACACATAAAAAAAAAAATTAAGGGGCTGGAGAGATGGCCTAGCGGTTAAGAGTGCCGATCGCTCTTACAGAGGACCCGGGTTTGATCCCCAGCACCCACATGGCGGCTGAGAACCGTCTGAAACTCCAATTCCAGGAGAACTCCAATTCCAGGGGAGTCCCACCCACACACACACACACAAAAATTAGAATAACTTAAATTTAGAAACTGCAAAAAGAGGAACTCAATCTTACTCCATTTTTCTTTTAGTTTTTGCCTATTGGATAAGATTTTATTAGAGAATAATTTCTGTTGTCTTTTTTTTTTTAATTTCTTTGCCTGTTAGCACAAAGCTTTTCCCTGGGGGATTCCCCCCCCCCCTTAGTTCTAAATGTACATACCTATTGTAGGAAATGCAAAGAAAATTAAATATTTTCTTTTGTAAAGATTTATTTTATTTTTAATTGTGCGTATGTACGTATATGGGGATATGAGCACCTGATTGCAGGTGCCTGAAGATGCCAGAAGAAAGTGTCAGATCCCCTAGAGCTGGAGTTACAGCTGGTTGTGAGCTGCCTGGTGTGGATACTGAGAACTGAACTCAGGTCCTCTACGAGAACAACACATGCTCTTAACCACTGAGTCATCTCTCTAGCCTCCAAATTAAATAATTTCTAATCTTCCACTCAGAAACAACCTTAGTTGAACACTTTGAGGTGGAGTTATACTTTTTCAATTAAAAAAATTATTATCGTATGTATGTACAACTTTGTGTGGAGTTGGTTCTCTCTTTTCACCTCCACATGGGTTCCAGGGATCAAACTCACATTACCAGAATTGCATGGCAAGTGCCTTTACCCACTGAGCTATCTCACCAGCCCAAGTTGCATATTATTTTATTTTTGTATGTGGCCCTTTATTTATTTAGCAAGCCATTGTACAAATACACACTGTTGCCTGCTTAAGTTGTGTGTGTGTGTGTGTGAGTGTGTGTGTGTGTGTGTGTGTGTGTGTATGTGTGTGTGCGTGTAATTAGAGTCCAGGGCTTTGCACGTACTAAGCATGTACTCTAACTTGCTACATCCTTACCTCTTGTTGCCTGTTTTTTTTTTTTTTTTTTTTTTTTTTTTTTTTTTTTTTTTTTTTTTTTTTTTTNATTTTATTTATTTCTGTATGTGTATCAATGTACTGTCTGTGTGCAGGTCTGTGCACCCGTGTCGTGCAATGCCGCGGAGATCAGAAGAGGGCGTCGGATTCCCCTGGAACTGGAGTTCTCCTGGAGTTGGAGTTTCAGACGGTTCTCGGCCGCCATGTGGGTGCTGGGGATCGAACCCGGGTCCTCTGTAAGAGCGGTTGGCGCTCTTAACCGCTAGGCCATCTCTCCAGCCCCATGTTTTTTAAACTTATATTATGGCTGCTTACCCAGGACAGTGGCTGTGCTATATAGTTTTTTGTACAGACATGAATTTATATAGTTTTTCTTAAAATGACCTTGACTAGAAGTGGAAACTGATACTAAGTCCTAACCCAGCATAGGCATTCATTGGCTAAGCTAATAATGTCCAGCTGCATTGATTAGCTGTGGTTAAACTACTGGGGTAGCATTTAGATACTTAAGGAAACAGAAGATTTCCTTGGCACTCTTGACATTTCAATTGTCTTATCTGGGCTGTAGAAAGAGTTGGGTATCAGTGCACTGAAAATTGAACTTTCTGGCAAGGGTCTTTTCAAATGTTCTGTCATTTCCATTAAGAGTTCCAAGTAGCAAATGTGTTGATAGGCAAGTAGACATTTGCTTATGAAAATCATGAAACTTGGCCTCTTTCTATTGCAGGAGGGCCAGCTTGCTTGTTCAGCAACATTCCCTTCAATGTGCATGTGCCCCCTTCCTCCTCCCACAGAATAGTGAATTAAGCTATGTTCCAGAATTCATTCACTTTGTGGAGTTATCTTAATTGAAAAGATCACAATTTTTTTTTTTTTTGAGATGGGGTCTCCTGGTAGCCCCAGCTGTCCTGGAACTCACTGTGTAGACCAGGCGGGCCTTGAACTCATAGAGAGCCACCTGCCTCTGAGTCTGGAGCACTGGGATTAAATGCGTGCACCACCACTCCTGGCCCAAGATCACCATATCTTAAGATTGGAGGGTTTGCAAAGAATTCATATTAAGATTTCCCTCAAGCGGCCCATCAATTAGAACAGAAAAGACAGTATGAGGTTTCCCCAGGGTTACCTAAAAAGGACTGGGTAATAATTGGGTGGAGTTAATGTGAAAATTCAGAGAGGCTTTTAAGGATGGTTTGAGGTTAGATCGTCTGTTTTTAAAATTAATTGCTTTCTCTTCTTCGACAAATTACTCCATTTCAAGTCACAGTTGAGACATTCATTATACCCATGATGGCTGTGTTTTGAGTGCTTTCTGCATGCATTCTGTCTGGGGGCACTGGGAAGCAGTAACAGGCAAAAATGAATTTTGATCCTTAGTCTTATGTGAAAGAGCCTAGTTTTAAGCAAAAAACGGTTTTAAAATTTAAAGTCTTATTAGACTTCCACCCTAAAACATTGTCTGAAATCAAGAGTCAAACAGACTTCTAATTCAGTACATAGCTTGAGGGATAGGCTTTTAGCCAAAAACACCAGGGCCATTTTCCATATTAGTTTCATTATAGTGCACAGTATTTTTTTTGGTGGGGGGTCTTTTCGAGACAGGGTCTCCCTGTAGCCCAGCTGTCCTGGAACTCACTCTGTTGACCAAGCTGGCCTTGAACTCACAAAGATCCACCTGCCTCTGCCTCCCAAGTGCTAAGATGAAAGGCGTGCGCCACCACACCTGGCTATAGTGCACAGTCTTAAACGTTAAGCCCACACTTCCTTATCTCTCTTTTATCTACTTTATTTTATGTACAAGTTCTTGACATCTTTGGTAATAAATCAACATTGCTATATTACTAAGCAGGCTTCTAACCACTTAAACCTCTCAACCACCCTGTGAAACAGATACTATTACCATCACCTCCAGCTTTCAGGTAAGGGAACTGAAGCACAGAATACTTTCCCAAGATATACTACAGTCAGGATTCTCATCCCAGCAGTGAGTTCCAGAGCCCAGGCACTGTAGATTGCCCCTTTGAAGGCAGGATATGCCTTAGCTGCTTTATCTCCCAAATGATACTCTTGTATGTTCATACCATCTGGGATTGACTACTTTGGTATTATTTTGAACTTGGTCTATTACAGGCTGTTGTGAGCTGCTCTGTGGGTGCTAGGAACTGAACCTGGATCCTTTGCAAGAGTCTCAAGTGCTCTTATCTACTGGAGTACCTCCCTCATCCCTCTGAGTTTTTTGTTAGAATTAAGTGCCATAGAATATATAGAATTCAGGAAGCAGAAGCAAGCGGATTTCTGTGAGTTCAAAGCCAGCCTGGTCTACAGAGGGAGCTCCAGGCCAGCTGGGACTAAAAGGGAGACCCTGTCTCAAAAATGCCAAAAAAAAAGAATATATAGGTTCATTTAAAATCCGTAGGCAGGGCTGGAGAGATGGCCTAGCGGTTAAGAGCGCCGACCGCTCTTGCAGAGGACCCGGGTTCGATCCCCAGCACCCACATGGCGGCCGAGAACCGTCTGAAACTCCAATTCCAGGAGAACTCCAGTTCCAGGGGAATCCGAGACCCTCTTCTGACCTCCGCGGCATTGCACGACACGGGTGCACAAACCTGCATGCAGACAGTACATTGATACACATACAGAAATAAAAAAAAAAAAAATAAAATAAAAAAATAAAAAAAAAAAAAAAATCCGTAGGCATTAAAGAAAAACATTAACAACTACAGTGCTGCTTCCACTGTAAGATGCACTTTTTCAGATTTTAGCATCTCTAAAGGTAGGATGCAGTCTCTCGTTGCTGACATGATAGACTTCTAATCAACAGTGTGTTATTTTTTGTTGTTAGATGAAACAATAAAACAAAATATGTTTGACAAAAAAACAGTATATATTTAATCCTTGGACTTTTTGAGAAGAATTTGATAGAAAGTTTCATTCAGTTGGATGTTTCTTTTGCTTGAGTGAGATACATTTCCTTGATATCACGGAGTCTGGCCTGCCTTGGCCTTTACCAAGTGCTGGGATTCAAGCAGTTTGTACCACTACACCCAGGGCATTGTATTCTCATTCCATTATTACTTATATGATATATAAATATTTTATATATTATTATATAATTTTTTTAATTTATTTTTTATGTGTATGAATGCACTGTCTGCATGTAGGTTTGTGCACCCATGTCATGCAGTGCCTAGGAGGGCAGAAGAGGGTTTCAGATTCCCCTGGAGCTGGAGTTGAAGACGGTCCTCAGCCACCATGTGGGTGCTGGGGATCAAACCCCAGTCTTCTGCAAGAGCAGTCAGTGCTCTCAACTGCTAGGCCATCTTTCCAGCCCCGTATTCCTTATATTTTTATTAGGAAGGCAAATGAAAACTAATCATTTGTTTTCAAAGTACTTCATTTTAATTCTTTTTAAATTTATAAAAATAATAAAATTTGTCTTGTAAGATGAAAAATGTTCTGGAGCTGGATGGTGGTGATAGTTGCACAGTACTGTGAGTGTGCTTTATACCACCAGCTGTGCACTTAGAAATGGTTAAAATGGTGAATTCTGTTGGATGTGGTGGCACATGCCTTTAATCCTAGCAGTTGGGAGGCAGAGGCAGGTGGATATTTTTGAGTTCAAGGCCAGCCTGGTCTACAGAGTGAGTTCCAAGACAGGTGAGGCTACAGGGAGACCCTGTCTGTGTTAACATATGTTTTGTTGCAATTTAATTTTTCCCAAAGATAAGCAGTTCGATACTTCCAAAATTTCCCCTTACTATAGAGATATGTGAAGAGTGAAGTCATCTCTAGCAACTCCCTCCCAATTCCAATTTTGTATCTCTTCCCCAAAGATTTGCAGTGTCTTGTTTGTTTCCAGAGTTTCTATCAATGGCCTAGACTCATTTTCACCTTGCTGTCCTGACTCAGACTCCTGAGCAGTGGGATTGCATACATGCACTACTAGAGCTGGCTTAGAATATTTTTAAACTATTTTTCTCCTATAAGTCTACATTAAAGATTTGTAAATAAGCCAGGTGTGGTGGCGCACTCCTTTAATCCCAGCACTTGGGAGGCAGAGGCAGGCAGATCTCTCTGAGTTCAAGGCCAGCCTGGATGTAAGTGAGTTCCAGGACAGCTGGAGCTACAGGGAGACCCTATCTCAAAAAGACACCCCCCCCAAAAAAAAAAACGATTTGTAAATATGTAAATATAACTATACTGGTTAAGTAAATTAAAAAGTTAAAACTGATGGAGTGCGCCATCCAGCGGCACGAATCATCGGAGGCGGACTGGGAATTAATCACTCAGTCGACTTGTTCTTTGTAGTTTCTTTTAATGGTACCATTCACTTCTTAACTTTTACAATTCTTAATGCTACTAACAATTACTAACACTACTAACCACTAATGCTACTAACAAGTAATGCTACTAACAACAACAGCTTAGAAACCAAGAATATTTATACCAGTAATGAGCCAACCAGCAGACAGATTATATAACAGTAGTGGACCAATCAATAGATAAGTTTTGCATCCATAGATATAATTTCTTATGTAAGATATTATGTTCATGAAGTTGACAAGGTAACATAACATATCATCTTAAAAGTTACTGAAGCATGCACACTGTGTTCTTCAGCCAGCGCCTTTTGGCTACAGACCAAACGCCATGGCTACAGACCAAGCACCGTTTCTCTTCAGTCTGTCACTTCAGGCACTCTTTGTCTCCCACACTTCCCCCTTTTTGTTTTACTCAGGGGAGTGAGGCATGGGGCTACCATGCACTCAAGCTAGACCATGCCTGTCTTAGGTGTCCCTACATCTCAGGACTCTCTTACCCGGAGTCCTGACTCTAAGCGTCAGGGTCCTGTCTTAGGTTGATCAGTCTAGGATGTGGACTTACCCATCTTTGACTACCGGCCATCTAATTGAGTGAGTCATTTTTTGTCGTTTTCTTCATTGTTTAGAGCAAAAGGCTAAACCGTAAGAGCAACCTGCGCGCACTGGCCACTTCCACAGCTCAGCCCATTATAGTCCAGAAGAGCATAAATGACCAGTCCATTGTTTTAGTTGTAGTATAATCCATAGTTTTTCCAATTTCAGTATAATCCAGTCTGTAGTTGATTAGTATTGTTTCAAATCAGTGATAGTACTTAGCTCCTGGGCATGTCGGGCGCCAGAACCTGCCCAAGAGCCACCTCCCATAAGAACATCCTGTAGGTAAATATAGAAAAACAGTACAGGAGGCAGGCCCTCTGCTACGCCTCACTCAAGCCATTTCTGAGTTTCCACAAGTTTTTTCCCTTATTAGTTTCAATGTAAGAAGTTTCATCCGGGCTGGAGAGATAGCCTAGCGGTTAAGAGCACCGACACTCTTGCAGAGGACCCGGGTTCGATCCCCAGCACCCACATGGCGGCTAAGAACCGTCTGTAACTCCAATTCCAGGAGAACTCCAGTTCCAGGGGAATCTGAGACCCTCTTCTGACCTCCGCGGCATTGCACGACACGGGTGCACAGACCTGCATGCAAACAATACATTCATACACATACAAAAATAAATAATAA
>VZQC01010467.1:4388591-4418399 GCA_009823505.1 Rhizomys pruinosus | reverse complement strand
GAGTGCTGGGATTAAAGATGTGGGCTACCATGCCCAGCTTATTTAAATTCTTTTTTTTTTCTTTCTCTTAAAGAGTGAAGGAAGTGAAAGAACATGCAGAGTGAAAGAGGGCGTGAAGGGGGAGAGAGAGAGAGAGAGAGAGGAGAGGAGAGAGAGAGAGAGAAGTGAAGGGGCAAGGGAGAGAGGCTTGCACCTAAATTCTTTTTTTTTTTTTTTTTGGTCTTTTCGAGACAGGGTCTCTCTGTAGCCCCAGCTGTCCTGGAACACACTCTGTAGACCAGGCTGGCCTTGAACTCACAAAGATCCGCCTGCCTCTGCCTCCCAAGTGCTAGGATTAAAGGCGTGCGCCACCACACCCAGCCCTAAATTCTTAACAGTAGTATAAAGGGCAGTATGACAGCCTTAAAAATTAGTTGTTTAACTGGTCATTGATCTTTCCTCTATCTAGGGGTGAGCCAGCTCATTTTAAATTCAAACCTATATTTGGCTTTCTTCAGTACTGTAATCCACTCCTGCGGGTTTTAGAATATACATTCCTTCTCTGTTGTGAACTGCAACACAATTCCTTTTGTAGCATAGAGGACCACATCTCAGGTGGGCTCCACCCCTGATCCTGCAGAGCTTCTCCCCAAGTGACAGCTTATCAAGCTCTACACCTGGGTCTGCCATGGCATCTTTGGTGTTCACCTTGCCTCAGGGGAATGTTCTCTATCCTGAGATCTCCTTTGCCTGTGCACTGCTGTCTTTCAGAGCATGCACTTAGTTCATGGAGATATCCTACACGAGCATACCATCCTGACAATGCCTGTCTCTTGATGTCAGCTCCATGACTAGACTGGGTTTTAGTTCAGCATTGAATCTGTCTTGCTCAGCAGGTGCTTGACAGTTAATGAGCTTTCCAAGAAAATTGGTGGAATGGAAAATTAGATTTTTTTAAATTATATATAACATGTTACTTATTTTCATGTACATGTCTGTCTGTGTATGTGTGTGGGCGTGCACAGGCCACAGCATACATGTGGAGATCAGAAGACAACTTGGAGGAATCAGTTTTCTCTCTACTGTGTGGGCTCTGGAGAGTGAACTCAGGTTGGTTGTCAGACCTGGCAGTTGTGCTTTTGTTTTTGTTTTTTGTTTTTTTTTTTTTGGTCTTTTCGAGACAGGGTCTCCCTGTAGCCCCAGCTGTCCTGGAACTCACATTGTAGACCAGGCTGGCCTTGAACTCACAAAGATCCGCCTGCCTCTGCCTCCCAAGTGCTAGGATTAAAGGCGTGCGCCACCACGCCCGGCCCTGGCAGTTGTGCTTTTACCTACTAGCCCATCTCCCCAGCCTTAGAGCTGAGGAGTTTGTCTGTAGGAATTGATAGAATCCAAAAATTGACCTGGCTATCTACATTTTGGTGCCTTAGCAATTTAGTTTTCAGCCATAACTAAAATTTAGTGAGCCTGGAACTGTTTTAAGACTTAATCCTTCCTTTTTGTTGAAATTCTTTTAAAAATGAATTTGGACTTTTTAATCCTCAGAAAGGGGGCCAGGAGCTTCCCTTAAGAGGAAGCAAGTAGATCACACATATACAGCAGTTATATATTATGCTTCAAAATGAGCAGGTAAGTGGAATTCTGAAAAGTGTGAGATGAGCTGTTCTCTAATTGGTCTTTGTTTTAATTCCAGAACATGGTCCAAGACAATTCCTGGGAAAGTTGAGTTCTTCTCTAGTGAGGGTTCAGACACATCTGTACCCATTCCAGTAGTGCCGCTACGGGGTGTTGATGACTCCTACCCACCCCAGAAGAAGTCTTTTATGATGCTCAAGTATATGCATGACCACTACTTGGACAGGTACGAATGGTTTATGAGAGCAGATGATGATGTTTACATCAAAGGAGATCGTCTGGAGAGTTTCCTGAGGAGTCTGAATAGCAGCGAGCCCCTCTTTCTTGGGCAGACAGGACTGGGTACCACAGAAGAAATGGGGAAGCTGGCCCTCGAGCCTGGTGAGAACTTCTGCATGGGTGGGCCTGGTGTGATCATGAGCCGGGAGGTGCTTCGGAGAATGGTACCACACATTGGCAAGTGTCTCCGGGAAATGTACACCACCCATGAGGACGTGGAAGTGGGAAGATGTGTCCGGAGGTTTGCAGGCGTGCAGTGTGTCTGGTCTTATGAGGTAAGAGGTAGAATTCTTTACTATGGGAAAAAGTCACTTTTGTCATTAGAATTGAGTCACTCACAAGAAGCTGGCAGTACTTGCCTTTTCAGGATTAAAATTAAAGTAAATTGGTATACATTTATAGCCTTTAGATTTTTTTTTTTTTAATTCTTATCACTCCAAGTTCTGGCCATTAGAGCATACCTTCCATACTTTTGTCAGGACATCTTGTTAATAAATAATGACACTTAGGGGTTTAAAAAATATGATAGCAACATTTTCATGATACCCTGAAAAATCCTCTGATTTCTGCAGACTCCACAATACTTGCTAGAGTCTAGGATACTTCCCTACCTCCTGTTTCCAAAAATCTGAGAACTCTTCTGGTCAAGATGACCTACACAGATCAGAAACTTGCATGTTTTGAATTTCTAAAATGGTTAGTGATGAGAAAAAGCCACTAACTTTTGGCTTTGCATTTGGTGCCTAGGGTTGTAGCTTAGTGGTTCAGTGTGTTCTTAGCATTCCTGAGACCTTACTGTTCTAAGCACCAAAAATAAATAAGTGGTTATTTGGAGACTTGCCCTTTTATTGGTAAGTTTATAATATAAAGTTATTCCTTTCACACTAGGTAGTAGGCAGTTTGTGAGTTATTTTAACACATGAAGCCTTTAAAGAAATCTATTTGTAGGGCTGGAGAGATAGCCTAGTGGTTAAGAGCACCGACTGCTCTTACAGAGGACCCGGGTTTGATCCCCAGCACCCACATGGCGGCTGAGAACCGTCTGTAACTCCAATTCCAGGAGAACTCCAGTTCCAGGGGAATCCAAGACCCTCTTCTGACCTCCATGGCATTGCACGATACAGGTGCACAAACCTACATGCAGACAGTACATTCATACACATACAAAAATAAATAAAATTAAAAAAAATCTATTTGTAGATATTTTCTCTTTAATAAGAGGATATGAGTTAAGTTTGGGCTTTCTATTTTATTGGCACATATGTGCCTCTTGCCTGTAATTGCAGGATCTAGTAACAGTATCATGAAATGAATTGTTTAGGTTGCGTTGTGTTTAGATTGATAAATCATTGGTGGTTGTGAAGAGCAGAAGGAATTTCTAGGCCTTTTGCCCCCCCCACCCCCACAGAAAGAACACACTATCTAATGTAAACTCTTAGATTTTTTTTTCTCAGTTACTTGAGTGTTCTTGCCCCTGCTTGCCTTCCTCAGACTTTCTTGTAAATGTCTTTTAATCATTGTTTCTTTTGTTTAAATGTTCATGGGATTAGATGTTTCCAAGAGTACAAAGAATGGTCTTCATGTAATTTTTAACTCTAAATTCACAAAGATGCATTTTTAAAAAAAAATTTTTTTTTATTAATTTTATTTATTTCTGTATGTGTATGAATGTACTGTCTGCGTGCAAGTTTGTGCACCCGTGTCGTGCAACGCCGCGGAGGTCAGAAGAGGGTATCGGATTCCCCTGGAACTGGAGTTCTCCTGGAATTGGAGTTTCAGACGGTTCTTAGCCGCCATGTGGGTGCTGGGGATCGAACCGGCGTCCTCTGCAAGAGCAGTCGGCGCTCTTAACCGCTAGGCTATCTCTCCAGCCCCACAAAGATGCATTTTTAAATGCTAAGTATGTTCTGAAGGAACCTTTCATCTCCGTGTGCTGTACACTCCCTTTACACTCCACTTTGTCACCTGGTGGTTGCTCCCTGGGCCTGGGGGATTTCTGTTGTCAAATGGATTTTTGCAATGAGGAAAGCCATTTGAGAATTTCATGCTGTATTAAGTAGACTACAATGGGGCAGCATTTCTGCATATTTTCATCCTTAATTAAGTAGTTATAGCTATAATGCACTTTATTGTAGCTAAAATATGTAATGGTTTGTGTATTTTGGAATCTTTTGTCCTAATCTGAGATGCAAGCCCTTCTTGCTAACATCTCTAAGAAAGGCTCTTGTGTGTGTGGTGTGTGTGGGTGTGTGTGTATGTATGTGTATGTGTGTATTGAGACAGGGTCTCTTATAGCCCAAGTTGACCTTGAGCTTGCTTTGTAGCTGCAGCTGGCCTTGAATTCCTAATCCTGCCTCCACAGTACTTTGATTACAGTAATGAACCATCACACCATACACACACACACACACACACACACACACACACACACTTGAATTCCTAATCCTGCCTCCACAGTACTTTGATTACAGTAATGAACCATCACACCATACACACACACACACACACACACACACACACACACGCGCGCGCGCGCGCGCACACACGCGCACACACACACACACCCCTTTGTGTCCGTGTGTGTGTGTGTGTGTGTGTGTGTGTGTCTGTTTTGATGTAGCGTGTTAATGTCTTAGATATTGCTGGATACTCAGTATCTTGAGTTATAAGCAAGAACTTCGATTTAGCATCAGTGCCAAATTGTAGATGGAAGGTGATGTGCAGGCTTCCAGGACTTGGAAGACTGTGGGGTGGTTTCCTCATTATGATGTGATCTGACAGAAAAGCTGCAAATGCTATAGGCAGGAAGCCTGGAATCATCCTGTGTAAATAGGATGATTTAGACCACACAAATGACCTTAGGAGGACGTGATAGGTGACAAGGGCCCCCTCCTTGGTGTTTCCCTCTTTGCCTAGGGAGCAGGGTTAGCTACAGCAGCAGTAGGAGGCTCTCCCTAGGAATGTGGGGCAGACAGTCAGGAGTGTCCTTCCTGCTTTGCAGTTCTTTAAATGCCTTATGATGACACAGCTTTTCCTAGATTTTGCTGGCTCGCCTGGACTTGTGCCACAGTCTCCTCCCATCAGCTGTGCTGAGAGCACTTTTCTGAGTTCCTTGTTCATAATCTTGGCCCATGTTTCAGATGGAATCCTTCTGTCTTAGGGTTTTGTTCAAATGCTTTGCTCTGGACACAGTGTTTTCTTCCAGATTTGTGGTTTGTCTTTTTCCCTTCACTGAGTTATGGAATTCTTACTATTGGCTAATCATAAATCCAAGTCTAATTTAACATAACCTTTCCTTGATGGTTTGTGCTTTTTAATATTTCAAGAAATTGTTCCCTTTGAGTTACAAAGACTTTCTCCTGTTTTTTTTCTATATGTTTAAAATACTGCCTTTTTACATACAGTTCTTCATTATCATTTTAAAGAAATCATTCTCTGGGATATTAAATTGCTTAGTGGTTCAAAGTGAGTACTGTTCTTACAGAAGACCCAAGTTCCATACTGAGCACCCTTGTCAGGTAGGTCATAACTGCCTATAACTGAGGTAACTGCACTCACATGCACACATCCATACATAGACACACAAGTATACACATATTTAAAAATAAAAATAAATCTTTTGAAAATATGTTCTCCATGAGATATTTGAAATCTTATTATACTGATACCCCTCTACACCCTACCCCTCCCCAGGTTCTGCATCCCAGCAGTCAGGTAAGATTAATCCTAATGCGAAAGAGATTTTCATTAAACTTCTACAAATCTGGTTTCTTTATTAAGGCTTATATAATGGGACATTAGTGAAGTAGAGGTTTAGAATAAAAACAGTATGTAAAGCTCTGAGTTGCAGAAGGTACTTATTTTACCCTATTGTAAGCCTAGCCAAAGAAGTAATTTTTTTTTTGAAGGAGAAATAATGCATTGGATAATACCTGTGTAATTAAAATGACTCCAGAGGAACAGCAGTCAATCAAACTCAGATTCATTTCTAACTTGTTTTGATTATTGCTGGTATTTATAAGTAAAATGGCTTTTTTTTTTTTTTTTTTTTTTTTTTTTTTAATGGGGGCACACGCCATAGCAGGTGTGCGGAAGCCAACCCTGCGGAGTTGGTTTTCTCCTTCCACCTCTACATCGGTTCCAGGAATCAAATCCAGGTCACCAGGGTCCTTTATCCACTGAGCTCTTCAGAATGTCTGTCTCCTGTCCTTTATTTTATTTGAGATAGGGTCTCCCTGTGGCCCCAGCTGTCCTGGAACTCAGTATGTAGGCCAGGCTAGCCTTGATCTCACAGAGAACCCCCTCCTGCCTCTCTCTGCCTTCCAGTATATGTGAATGGTATTTATTCTGTTTATTGATCTTAGCCAAATGATTTGGACAGTTTGAGAAGGTAAAAGTCACTCACCTTCCCTGTTTATGCTGCTGTATAGGCTGATGTTGGTGGGGCTGGGGGTGAGAAATGCTTACATATGACATTGTAACTTTACTGAACCACATGCATGACTAAGCTAGAATTAATATCTTCTTCCTATAAGATGAAGATCCATTCTCTAGCATGACTCCTGGACATTCATGTGTGTTGTTTTGGAAATGTGCTTTATATTATTTTTGGACTGAAATAGACCTAAAAGAAGAAAAATTAAAGTCCTACATAGTGTGACCCTGTCTCAAAAAAAAAAAAAAAAGGAGGGAGATGCTTAGTATGCTTAATAATGAATAGAGTTCGCCGGAATAGTGTGTTTATCTAGAAACTTAAAGCAGCTTCATGCCTGGATTTAGAATTAGTCTATACTTGTTAAGAAACTAGAATAATAGCAAAAATACTTAATACTTACTAGTGCCAAGTATGGGTCCAGTCATTACTATATAAAGTACTTTAATTCTCTGAGCAAATAGGACTTATTACCACTCCCGTTTACAGCTGAGAAAACTGGGGTAGAAAGAAATTTGCCCAATGTCAGATAGCCAATAAGTGGTAAAGTCACCCTGTAAACACACATCTGGCTTTTAACCATTACCTTTGTTATTTTTTAAATTCTTAATTGTGAGATTTTTAAGATATTTATGACATTCTTTTTTTCTTTTCTTTTCTTTTTGAGACAGGGTCTCCTTATAGTCCCAGCTGGCCTGGAACTCTCTCTGTAGACCAGGCTGGCCTTGAACTCATAGATTCACCTGCCTTTGCTTCCCAAGTGCTGGGATTAAAGGCATGAGCCACCCCCCCAGCTGTTACAGTCTTAAGGGGTTCATCTTTATTGACACTTTATATTACTATATTATGTTATATTGAAACTTCAGTGTTCTGTTTTACTTCAAACTGAGTAATTCTTTTGGAAGGAAGTAGTTGGGAAAAATGCATGTATTCATTAAGTGCCTACTGTATGCCTTGCACTGCACCAAATGAATACAGGTATGCCGGGCGTGGCGGCGCACGCCTTTAATCCTAGCACTTGGGAGGCAGAGGCAGGTGGATCTTTGTGAGTTCAAGGCCAGCCTGGTCTACAGAGTGAGTTCCAGGACAGCTGGGGCTACAGGGAGACCCTGTCTCNTCTCTTCTTTCTTTCTTTCATTCATTCATTCATTCATTCATTCATTCATTCATTCCTAATGGAAGGAGTAATGTTTCTTAACTGCTGGGTATCCTAGACATGATTTTTGTGTGTGTGCCTTCCACATTTATTTAGATTACCCATTGACCTCACCTACCTGGGAAGTTTCTCCCACCCACCCCCACCCCCAGCTAGACTAGATGTTCCAAAGAGAGTTAATGGATAAACACTGTAATTAGGAGAATGACACAACTCTATGTTGTATGTCACTTCCAGATACAGCCCCCCACAGCCTTTTACCTGAGTCCTGGTTGAACCAGCTCATAGAGATCTGCCTGCCTCTGCCTCCCAAGTGCTGGGATTAAAGTATATATCACCACATGTAACTCTTGAGTCTTATTTTTTGTTCCATAACTTTGCTGGTTCAATTTCTTACCCTCTACTTGGATTAGAGTAGCAAATTAGGAGCTGGGGAGATAGCTCAGTTGGTTAAGTGCTTGTTATATAAGCATGAGGACCTGAGTTCAGATCCCTAGGACCCATGTAAAAACCAGATGGGACAGAACAGGTCAGACAGTTTACAACTCTACCTTAGCCTTCCTGCTTGGGCAGAGCCTCAGGGTCAAATGAGAACTTAGGGTTTTTTCAGGTCTTTCCAAAGCATGTACACAACAACCCCCACATGATTATGGTCTTCCAGATTCCTAGTATGTTCATAAGACACATAGGGACAACTAGAAAGATACTGGCAAAGGTAAAGCCAGTGGGCACAGATGTCGAGACATGGCAGAAGATGGTAAGGAGTTTGTCACAAATTGGCCTGGACTTGAATCACAGCTCTTCATTTATTTTCATTTCTCACTTAGCTGTGTGGTCTTGAGCAACAAGTTACCTAACTTCCTGAAACTCAGTGTCCTTCAGAATGGGTCAGGGTAGAAACTGCCCATTTTTGATGATTCACTTTATCGTAGCTAGAGCAGGATAAGTCTTGTGAAATGTAAGGGGTGTCACAGGGTATCCTCAGAACCAGAAAACAGCCATTCAGATTCATTGTCTGAGAGTTCTATGGACATAGATTTCGGCCTGCATAAACAAATACTTGACTGTGATTGGTAGAAGCATCGTAGTCTTGGCATCCCTGTTCTTGGACTTTCACTTCGAGAATAGAATTTAGCAAACATGGAAATGTTAGTTGCTTTGGATTTGTAATTTGCTGCTAAAACACAAGCTCTACGGCATCTCTAAAATGGTGTCATACTTATGTGTCAGTGGACTATGCTTGACCGGAGGCAGACTGGCATGTGTCTTCATAACATTTGAGTTTGATAGGACTATGTTCAAGGTGTACCAGGCTTTATTTCTTAATCACTTTGCTTGTTGGAAGGTCATCACTAGGCATATTTAACATTATATTTAGTTGACAGGAAAGGTTTTTTGTTTGTTTGTTTGTTTGTTTGTTTTTAGCATACTAACAGGAGATAAGATGGAGACATTATTTTCTTAACTTAAAATATAGTCCAGTAGGGGCTGGAGAGATGGCTCAGCAGTTAAGAGTACTGACTGCTCTTGCAGAGGACCTGGGTTCGATCCCCAGCACCCACATGGCGGCCGAGTACTATCTTTAACTCCAGTTCCAGGGGAATCCAACGCCCTCTTCCTACCTCCGTGGCATTGCATGACATG
This sequence comes from Rhizomys pruinosus, assembly GCA_009823505.1. NCBI lineage: Eukaryota > Metazoa > Chordata > Mammalia > Rodentia > Spalacidae > Rhizomys > Rhizomys pruinosus. The sequence continues at coordinate 4,409,274 of VZQC01010467.1, read as the reverse complement.
GGTGCACAAACCTACAAGCAGACAGTGCATTCATACACATTATAAATAAATTAAAAAAATATATAGTCCAGTGGCATTTCCTACATAGTTGAAAAGTTGAGATTACAGATTTTATCATCCTAATTCTTGGAGTAGAATTTTTAATCTACCTGTCAAATGTATATTGATATTCAAAGTGGTATATAAGTCATTTGGGGATAACAAAAACATTATTGTTGAATACTAAGAACTTTCAACATAAAAATTGACTATTATATGCAGAAAAATTCCTACTGAATCAACAAATCAATAATAACCAGGACAGAATACTGTCAACCATACAGGAAAGCAAGGGGGGCTATGGAACAGTTAAGAGGGACATGAGTTGAGGGCAGTGGAAAGGGTTTTAGTGGCCTGGGTCACCCCTTTCTCTAAAAGCAGTTGGATTTCTGGAATGTTCAGTTTAGGTGCATTTATAAAGCAAGCCCACCTCTGGACTTTTTTAAACAAAGTAACTTTTAAGAGGCCTAGGGATGGCAGTAGCAGAGTTTATTCAGATTTCTAGTTTCCATATTTAATCATCTTTATTGATAAGTCAGTCTGGTGTATGCAGAGCAGCAAGTGAGGGGACAGGCTAGAAGGAATCTGATGACCTTGTTGCCTGGATCAGGGAAACTGGGTAAAGTTGCTTAAGGTTTAGAAGTGTTTTGTAAGTTGGTATTTCTCAAGCTTCAGTAACAGACATTTTCCAATGAAAAAGTTGTGTACATGTGTTTATTTCTGGTAGTAGCCCATCTCAGGTTGGAGTTTATCAAAGGTAGACGGTTTCTTTTTGTTTTTTGTTTTTTTTTTTTTGGTAGACGGTTTCTAAGGGATTCACTTGGATAGCTCATGAGTGAGCAGTCTCCACTTCTAAACCTAGACCTAGGCTCTTTGTGGATAGAGTCTCACTGTCTGTCCTGGTACAGGCTTCTCTGTGATTCTTACACCTGCTAATGTTTACAAGTGCTTACTCATTTATACACTGGAAATGTTTCTTATGAAGCAGTGATGTTTGGGAATTGAGTAGAACTTGGCATTGTGAATTGACATTCCCATTTAACCTTGTCCTGGTTAGCAGAAAAGGAATTGGAATTTGACTTTATTTCCCAGTAAGTAACTTGTAATTAGGTTGTGGGAAAGCCAAACATGGTACCAAATGATCCCATCATCCTGTTTTATAAATTTAATGCTATTTACTTTCTCCTCTCCTCTCTTAATGGTCATGAGTTGTGTGACCAAATAAAGCTGAGAATGAAGAGCAGTCATCCCTGAGTGACAGCATGGGAAGACACAGGAGATGATGCTACATCTAGAGAATTTTTTTTCCTTGCTCATACTTGGTCTTACTATGTAGCCCAGGCTGGCCTCAGAACTCCCAGTCCTCTTGCCTCCAGTCTTCTGAGGCCTAGGATTACAGGCATGTACCACTACACTGGATTCTTGGCAAGATACTGGACTAATCCTTTAAAGTTAAAACTTAAGTGATATTTTAAATCATTTCTGTTTCTTCATTAAGTGATTTTGAAAATGCTTCTTTATGGTGTGGTTGTAAATCTTTTAAAGACAGCTTTTTATTTAGACTTGCTATTAAATAACTTGAGGTTTATTTATTAAACTAGTTACATTTTTAAGTAGTTACAGAATATTACTTACTGTGATGTTTGTAACAAGCACAGATTGTTTGATACTCTTCCCTCTCCTTATCTGTGGGCGGGTCCTAGTGAGTCACTTGAGATGATGGGCTGAGAGTGGGAGCCTGTCATTCACCAGTGTAGCATCACAGTAGGATGTGTGTCCAAATTACACACTGCAGTGCAATGGAGTGTGAACACAGTTCACCTCCTCAGCCTTAATTCTGTAGCCCAGTCTAATCAGGAGAAAGCTTGAAACAAACTCCTCCAAGATACCCGACCAGTGTTTCTTCCAGAGTGTCTAGGTCATGAAAAGCAAGGAAAGATGGAAAAACAAAGTAGTAGAAGCTGTGGGAGACGGGCTGGAGGGATGGCCTAGTGGTTAAGAGCACTGACCGCTCTTGCAGAGGACCCGGGTTTGATCCCAGCACCCACATGGCGGCTGAGAACCGTCTGAAACTCCAATTCCAGGAGAAAACTCCAGTTCCAGGGGAATCCGACACCATCTTCTGACCTCCACGGCATTGCACGACACAGGTGCACAGACCTACATGCAGACAGTACATTCATACACATAAAAAATAAATAAATAAAATGGGGCTGGAGAGATGGCCTAGCGGTTAAGAGCACCGACCGCTCTTACAGAGGACCCGGTTTGATCCCCAGCACCCACATGACGGCCGAGAACCATCTGAAACTCCAACTCCAGGAGAACTCCAGTTCCAGGGGAATCCGACACCCTCTTCTGACCTCCGCGGCATTGCACGACACAGGTGCACAAACTTGCATGCAGACAGTACATTCATACACATACAGAAATAAATAAAAATAAAAAAAATTAAAAAAATACTTTAAAAAATAAAATAAAAAATAAATAAAAAATAAAAAATAAAAAAATTTAAAATTAAAAAAAGAAACTGTGGGAGACATGAGAATTCAATTTATTGTGAGGCTTTAAATTAGAAGAGAAAAGGAGTATGGGTGGGAAAGCTGGTGGATTGGGTATAAAGTCTACACAGTGACTAGTGTAGCATGAGTGTTAATTTCCTCATTTTGCCACAGATGCGGTAGTTAAGTAGGATATGAAACAGGGTGGGGGAAGGGGGTCTCCTTACTGTGTTTGCAACTCTCTATAGTCTAAAATTTTTTTCAATAAATTCTTACTGTACTTTTATTTATTGTGTGTGTACCATGGTGTTTATGTGGCAGTCCTTCCATCATGTCGGTCCTGGAGATCAAACTCCAGCTGTCAGGCTTGGCAGCAAGTGCATTCACCAGCTCAACCCTCTTGCTAGCACTTCTAAAATTATTTTGAAATAAAAAGCAGAGCCAGGAGTGATGTAGACCGCCTGCAATCCTAGCATTTGGGAAGTGGAGGAAGAACAGGAGTTCAAAGTCATCTTTAGCTACATAGTAAGTCTGAAGCCAGCCATCTCCCTTCCTCCCCTCAAAAGGCAGAAGACAGAGATCATCTAATTGGAAGCCGCTTTATCTGCCCATATAGCTGCTATATCCTGTGGCCACTCCATGTCTAGGAGACTGGGCAAACAGTAGAAAACTGGCTCCTCTGTGACTCAAAGTGGATATTTTACAGGATGTGATTTGTAGCTTATTGACTTCTAGGAAATCTAAGACAGAAGGTCTTTGTTTGAGAGGGCTGCAGACTTGTAGCCTTCATAAAGAGCTTATCATTGAGCAGGCTTATAATCTGCCGTGTCATGACTGTAAAAAATTTGTAATGGGACCATTAGAGCCAAACCTCCTGGCCAGCAAGACTCTTACTAGCATTCACACAGCAATTTAATGCTAATCCTCTTGCTGACATCACCAGGGTTAACCCTGTAAGGCTCAGCCTGTGTTAAACCTTGTACAGATAAAGAAATCAGTACATAATTACTTCTTTGATATCTGGCCCTTATTTTCAAAGCTTTTTTTGTTGAAAAAAAAATTAAATCTTACAGAAAAATACTGTCTTGCCCTTCCTTTCACATTTCTTAGCATGTATTTTCTTATAAAAATGCATTTTAAAGACATAAAGTTTAGTTTGAGGTTTAGGAATTTAGTCAGTGATGGAGTGTAGCTTAGCTAGCATCAGGTCCTATAGTCAGTCCCCAGGTCTCTCTGACCTCAGAGCAGGCTTGCTTTCATTGTAACAATGTAATGTAATGGTAGCAAGAGGAGCAGTTCTGTTCCTTTTTCTGAAGGAAGCTTGCTGGCTTTGTAGGAGCTTATGGATTAATGCTGAGTAACTTAGAGTCCTGGTTGTTCTATTCAAGTAAGATAAATGGATATCAGAATACCCAGGTGATAAAAATACACCAAGTTTTTAAAAATTTTTTTTAATATTTTATTTTATTTTATTGTTTTTTTATGTGCACGAGTGTACTGTCTGCATGTAGGTTTGTGCACCCGTGTCATGCAATGCCTCGGAGGTCAGAAGAGGGCGTAGGAGGTCAGAAGAGGGCATCCGATTCCCCTGGAACTGGAGTTAAAGACAGTTCTTAGCCGCCATGTGGGTGCTGGGAATAGAACCCTGGTCCTCTGCGAGAGCAGTCAGCACTCTTAACTGCTAGGCCATCTCTCCGGCCCCCAAGTGTTTTTTTAATGGTTAATAAATGGTGCCTGCTGTGTGTCTGCCTGCCCTAGATGTGGGGACTGCAGCAGAGAGCACAGCAGAGCCCTATGGTCATCACGTTTTTATGTGTTTACTTCTCTGTGAGATGCTAGAAAACAAGAGACAAGCTCATGGTGGCAGGTGACATTCCTGAAAAGGAGACACAAGCTAGAGCAGGTAGACAGTAATAGGGCCACACAAGGTGGTCCAGCTGAGAGAGTGGGCAAGAATCACTTGGGGAAGAAAACAGAGTGTGCAAAGACCCTGGAGCAGGGGAATATGTAAGGATCAGGACCAGGAGGCTGAGTGGCTGGATCACAGGAGAGAAGGGGCTAGATTCAGTGGGCCTTATCTAGGCAGGGAGCTAGTGAGAAGAGGGAAACTGAGTCTTCAATTTCTCTTTGTGTAGTCGGGGTACTTTGGCAACTTGGATTTTGGTGATATGGGATACTTGGATACTTGGAATTTGGTGATATGGGAGAATTTCTTCCTCTTCTTTAAAAGGGAATCCCTGGGTATGGGTGGACAGTGCTTGAGAATGAACACTTCTGGTGGTAACTGAGGACCAGGAGGGCACACATGGCTGGGTGTCAGTGCGCACAGCCAAAGCTGTGTTGTAGAAGCTTTATTTATTATGATTTTTTTTTTTTTAAAGATAAGTTCTAGAGCTGGAGAGATGGCACAGCAGTTAAGAGTAGTGGCTGCTCCTTCAGGGGGGCCTAGATTTGATTCCCAGCATCCTCATGGGTGCTAACAACCATGTATAATTCCAGTTCCAGGGGATCCAATACTCTCTTCTGACCTCCACAGGCATCGTATGACAGAGGTCTACTTACACACATGCTCACAGTATACTCATACACATAAAATAAAAATAGTAAGTAAAATATTAAAAAAGACAAGTGTTACTACATTACCCAGGCTAGTCTTAAACTTTGAGCTCAAGAGATTCTCCTCCTTCAGCTTCCCTAGCAGCCCCACAGGTGAATGCCACTGTGCCTGGCTATCATGAGATTTTATGTGCAGTTACATTGATTTAGAGCTGTATGGTTTTCTTTATTTTTGGAAAAGATAAGGCAGTCACCCCCATGGACTGCATGCATTCCCAGAAAGCTTCTCTATACCCTCTACTAAATGCTGTCTGAATATACCAGGGGCTCAGCCTTTCTTTCGTAATCTTTGGTCCATGAAACTCTCTAATAGGCTTATAGCTTGCCAATCCACAGACAGTCAGAGTTGTAACAGTGGAAGTAGATGAATAGACTTTCTAAATGGCCCTTTCTGCCATCAAGGCAGAAATCACTATTATATTCTGCAGACAATTATAACTGAACATGAATTCAGTTAAGCCCTTGTAGTAAAGCATTTTTACATAGGTCTTTTTTTAAAGATATCTTATGCTTTTGTTAAACAGAGAAAGCATCTCTGTTCTAATCCTGTTTCCTCTAAAGCAGGTGCTTTTTGTTGAGACCTGCTCTCATATACCCCAGGCTGAGACAATTTGCTTTTTTTATTTGAGTCCTGGAGATCCAAACTCAGGTCCCCATGCTTGCATAGCAAGCACTGTTTATTCACAGAACCATGCCTGGCTTAAGAATATCTGTCTTATATATGGCCTTTTCCCTATTTTGTTGCTAAGATTACCGATGTTTTGGCCTTGGAAGCTCCTCCAGTGAAGCCGCCTCCCTTTTTCTTCTTCCTTGCTTTTTTTTTTTTTTTNTCAATTTCTTCAGGGGTTTAAAAAATATTCCATATGTTGTAATCGAGACCTCTTGTGTCCTTTGTATAGGATTTAGATCCTAGGATATTCTAATTAGTTTTGAGCTATTGGAGTGGAAGCGTCTCTTTTGGTAGTCATCTCATCTCTCACATTCGCATTATGGTTGCTTGATCGTAACAAAATGCTACCTGGACTTTTTTCCACTAGCGCCTTTCACTCGCTACTCCCTCCATCTTACCAAAGCTTCTTAATCCAGTCTTCTAGGAACGTTGTCAATCTGGTGGATGTATCTTAGCACATACACTCTTAAGGTTAACCACCATATACAACAGTACAAAAAGGGATAAGCTTGACTCCTCTTTTCCAATTAATAACTCCTTTAAGTTACATACCTTTTGCTTACATAGCCCCTATGTTGTTATTTAGCGCTATAATCACCTGAATGACGCCGAAGTCAGTCGACGGCAGGGCAAGCCATTAGCGCAGAATTCTACCTCTTAGGTGCGGAGCACAGCATCTCTGGCCGCTCAGTTTCCATAGATAGGATCGATATTGGCATGGGTTTTTCATGCTAATACTCAAATGAGCTTTTGAATGTTAGACTATCATGAGCCGCAATGTATACCCTCCATAGTACCAATTCCCTCAAACAGGACTTATAAAACATGTAATACGGGTGCCTGGATTTCTGTAAACGGCGCTCTTCCCTCCGCAATCCAATCTGAGCATGATAGCCCCGTGTTTTTTGTCCTCATCCATTGATAAATGCTTTGATATCTTCTATTGATTTTGTAGCAATAGTTCAATCACATCCCTGCATGTCTGATATGATCACAATACCAGACTCCCTGGGTACATCAGGTTGAGGATTTTCCTTTGAAATAGTGACAATCTGTAATAGCTGATTGATTGCCGAAGAATCCCTGTTTAGGCATTCTGTGGTTTTCTACTTAGGTATCATAGAGAGTGGTCTACCTTTTTCTCCCTTTTTTCGGTTGATATTTTCTTCTGGTATTTGGCATAGTTTAAGCGTCGATGGACTGGACTATCACAGTAAGGAATTTAGGTTGAGCTAATGTCCTTCATATTGGATATTCCCATTCTTATAACAATCTTGTAAAGTTGAGTAATGATTATGGTTATAGCATCTCTCTACTGAAATAAAATTTAATAAGAAAAATCTGACCCGTGAATTCCCATTACCGTGGCGCACTGAGGTCAACATTTATTTGGTTGCAAGATTACTACTCTATTACATCTCTTACCAACGATTTACTTCCAATGTCACTATATGGATCTGTTTAGCGGTCGAATTCTATCTTCGGTATTAATGCTTATGTGATGATTGCCAGAATTTCAGGAATCAATTCATTTATTTCGTCACTAAGGTTGTCAACATCTTAGTAGAATATGACGTTTTATGAGTAAGTCCCCATCCGATCTCAATGTCTGGACTACTTTCTCATATGTCTGTTATGCATACATCCCATACCGCCACTCATCTCATACATGATTCTACATTGATTTGGTAGTCTTGTTCCGCTCTAATTCTTTATGTATTATACTGAGGAGCTAAGAGGTCTGTTATATTGTTTCACTACTCTCTCCCAAAGAACCTGAACATTCTATCGGACATTCATACTGAATGTTTCTACTGATGGTTTTCCAATTTGTTCTTCATTTATTGACATCTCCTGAGCTCTCGATATTTTGATTATTATCTTCTTGGTCTGCATTACCAGATTAGGGGTTCATTATGTCTTGCTTCGTCTCATCAAAGTAATTTGTAAGCTGCAAGTGTTAGACTCGTTGTACACATGTTGTGCTCTTTCTTGTTGTTTTGTAACAGTAATGGCCACTTAGAGCTTAAGATAACTTGACCACCTCTTAGATTGCTTATAAAGAGATGACTAGATATATCGCGGCGAAGATTTTTGCTCTGTGTTGTTTTAATTATCATTGGTTCATTCAGGTTCGCACTGTTCCCTCATTCATTTAATCGTTTATTTATTGCTCTTCTTGAACCCACCTCTAATATTCAGGAGAGTGTCATGTTCAATGATAGTTCTCTACATCGATGGTTCCCCGGTAAGGTTGTAGGGTTTATTTCTGCCAGTCAGTTGCACCATATCCCCACCACCCGGAGTACCCTTCATATTGCCAACACTGTGGTCTGATGACACATCGCATGCCAGATCAACTTCCTCAACTCATCTGATTCAATCACTTCTGTCTGAACGTTTTGTCTTCACTGATCATCCACGTACATAATGGTCCCAACACTTCGGCAGAATTTTCACAATGAGGGCCCCACTACACGGAGAATCAGAACCAAACTCAGTCCCACTATTCTGTGTATTGGGTAAGCTATTCACAGTAGATTTCTGTGAAGTCATCTGTTGCGTGTAGCATTGTATCATCTTAGGACTTTCAGATGTCTTTTTGTTTATCCTTTGTCCTGTTGTTCTTTCTAGAGGACTTAATGGGGTATGAATTCCCCCCCCCCCCCCCTAAGTATTAGCTGGTGCTGGGGTTAAATCGGATGGCCTTGAGATCTGAAAGAATTGAGTCTTATACTTAAGTTTGTGCCTGATGTTTGGTGCATATAGTATTTATTGATTGTGAAATCTTACAATCGCCACTTGTTCTTAATAAGGGATGTCAAATGGATTCTCTTGCTCTCTTCACGATATCCTTTATTGCAATGTCTAGCATTCTAATTTTTGTCTGATATTAAAGGTAGTCCACACCTGCGTTTCTTTTTGGTTACCCAATTTGATTGGACCACTTCTTTTCAACCTTTTACAACTTAAAGCTTTGAGTGTCTCTCTATCACATCTGAATTGTAGATGGTTCCTTGTAGGATAACAGCATTATTAACTGGTTTTTCTGTGTCAATAATACGCCCCATTCTAACTCACCCCCAACGATTCTACACCTGCCTCTTGATTGGACGAGAGTATCTAAGGTCCATTCTCAATTAAATTTAAGTAGTACAATTGATAGTGAGATGGTTGCCTCTCTTTCACTTTATATCATTTGGACTTCTCGCTTTTGTTTGTTTGTTGTTTGTCGCTTTTTTCCATAGGTGTCTTTGAGGATTGTTGCTCCTCTTTCTGCCCTTTGAATTGCTACAAGTATTATCTTTGAAGTGTTGGTTTTCTAGACATGTAGTCCATCATCTTGGTTTTATGTCATGGGAGATTTTTCTCTCTCTTCAAGTATTGTCGACATTTTTGCTGGGTAAAGTGATATCTGGGGGTTGCAATCTTATAGATTCCCTTAGCACAGGGAATGGCTTTAGTCCATGTTTCTTTCTTGTATTCATGGTTTGAGGCGAGAAGTCAGTTGTAATTTTTTTTTTTTTTTTTTTTTTTTTTTTATTTTATCTTTTATTTGTTGTTTTTCTTTTGTATCTTTCAGAATTTTGTTTTTGGGCATCTAGCATTTTTTTTTTTTTTTTTTTTTTTTTTTTTTTTTTTTTTTTTTTTTTTTCTGTTTTTGTCTGTTTGGTGTTCTATTGTGCTTCTTGTATTTGTATGGGGCTGTCTTTTTTCAGTTTGGGATTTATCATCTATGTAATTTGTTGGAAATCTGATCAAACTCATCTCCCTTGAGATTCTCCTTCCTCTATTCCTATTGATGCGGAGGTTTGGTCTTTTCATAGTGTCCCATATTTCACGGTTGTTCCACTTTTGTGTATTTTTTGAAATTTTCATAATCTTTTATTTGAGTTTTGATTGCTCTGTGTTATCTTCCAGGTCTGATTCTTTGTTTCTGTTCTCCTCCATTCTACTTCTGATACAGCTTTTTCTTTTCTTTCTTCTTGGGATATGACTGAGGTGTTCTTAACTTCCTTTTTTGTTTCTCCTGTGTTTTTCTTTAGGTACATTCATTGTCCTTTTTGATGATTCTCCATCTCTTCTTTGTGGCTTTCTCAATCTTATTCCTTGTGCTCCTTTTCTGTCTTTGGTTGCTTTTCCTTTTTCAGTGTTTCTTTTTAAAATTCCATTGGAGTTTTGTTTTTTTCTCCCTCTAATTCTTTTGGAGTTTGTCCTTCTTCCTTTAGTTCTTTCGAAGTTTGTCATTGTATCTCTAGGTCTTTTTGGAATTTTTTTTTTTTTTTTTTTTTTTTTTTTTTTTTTTTTTTTTTTTATTTTCTTTAATTTTTCTGCGTATTTCTTGTATATCAATATAGAAAACTAAGCTTGTAATCTACATAAATAGGGTCAACCTCTCAAGGAGATCAATTATGTGGCTAAAATCTATCAGCTCAGGGTAATTGGTAGGGCAAGTGTGGAGCACATTGCGATAGAGGTGTCGTTGCTTTGCCACATGTTGTAACTGCTGAGTCTGTATCGTTTGATACTTGTTGGCATACTAGTAAAGATTATAAATCACGTTTAATGTGGTTGGTTCAAGTCACTAAACGAGCTTTTGTCACTATCTGTGTGGGATTGACTGAGTGCGTGGTTTTTGCATTTGTACCTCCTGTTCGATCGCAGTTTTTTTTTTTGTTATTTGTGTTTTTTTTTTTCTTTTTTCTTCTTAGGTGTTGATGGTGGTGACTTCGCCTAGGGTACATTGTGTTAGCTAAAGTTTGCTAGTTTAGATGCGTAAGTCGATAGTAGTGATGACAGAACACAAACAAAACAAACACCTTAAGCATAGTCACTTATCTTCTGTTCTGAAGGGTTCGCCAAAAGGGATGAAAACTGTATGATGAGATTCATAGTAGCATATACACTTGTTGCAAATTCCTGTGCTTCGCAAGCACCAGGTGAGGGAGCGGTGTTGCGCGCGGGGGAGGGGAGGGGAGATTAGAGTGTGCTCAGCTGAAAATGACTAATGTGAGGATCGCAGCAAGCATGATTCTTCGGCGCGATACTCGAGATCTCTGGCCGGTGGACGTCCTTCGGCTAGAGGTTTGGCGGGAGAGATAGCGCGCGTCTCGCAGCTGCCCAAGCAAGAATCGCCGCCTTAAGGTGAGGTTGATGCTGGTTTATACACTAGGATGGTCGATTTAGATAAAAACAAGAGATACAACTCTTCGAATCCTATTTAAAAAAAACAAAAAGAAAGCAGGGCCCCTGCCAGACTAAGGTCCGAGTGGACCCCTTTAGATGCCAGAGCAACAAGAATGAGCGCGGAGCCAGAGGCAGGTAGATATCTGTGTGCTTACAGGCCACCCGGTCCGAGCGTCAGATGAGTGTCCACGAAGTCCTGGCGCGGGGCACTACAGGGACACTGTTCAAAAGACAACAAGATAAAAACAGAAGTTCACAGCGAGAGACAAAAAAGGGGACGGGGCTCACTGGAGGATCACCACAGCCACAAAATGCCGGCTATATCGCCCAGACCCTTGCTAGAGTGAGGAGTCTGTTTACTGGCCTGCGGCGGTTATCTTAGCAAGCTGTTCCCATATGCGTACCGAAATCCTGCCGGTTTCTATCACTGTCAACGATAGTCCCAGAAGAGGGATCGACAGTCATGAAGCAGAAGCAGAGCATAGTCTGTCAGATACATAACAGTTTTGCTTAGACAAGCACGCCTGGGGGACTGGTGCCTCTGGGGAGGGGACTAAGATTCGTAGAAAGGAATGCCTTTTTGTCTCAGCTGGGTATTATAAAGAGGTACAACGAAAAGCAATGGCTGAGGAAAGGATTAGAACGAGAGGCTTTTCTGTTGAAACCAAAAGATAAAAATTTGAAAAAGACATTTAAAAAATGCTTACTAAAGGTAAACATGAATCAATGTTCAGATATAATGTACATGCAAATGAATAGTGAATTTTCTTATGAAAGGCCGAGTTAAATTATTCATTACGACTCAATGTGACATCTGACTGCGTGAGTGCGACTATATGAGCATTTAGAAGTTTGTTATACTAAGATTTAGAAAGAAGGCTGAGCTCGGTATTTGATGTTTTAGCGGTATGAAGCTTTCTGAAGACTGATTGTCATCATTGGGTAATGCTTATTTTTCAAATAAAAACATACGATTATATTACTGCCATATAAAATCTGATAGACCAGGATTCTACTGGGCGGGAATGAATGAGGAACCTTGAACTCAAAGATAGAAGCCGGGAATGGTAAACATGTCTTTTTATATTTTACTTACTATTTTAATCTTATGTGTATAACGTGACTGAAGTAACTTGTCATATGACATGAGGAAAAAAAAAGTGGAAAAAATTTGAACCATGACCTGGATAACACCTGATAAATATTAACTGCGGACTCCATAGAATTTTAAAAAAAAAAAATTATAATAAAGCATAATACAGGGCTGCACTGACACAGCATTCCGTAGTTAAATCACAAGTGCACAAACAGTCTTTAATAGAGAGAAATTTCATTATCAAACCAAATAAGTATAAGCAAAAACAAAACAATTCAAATACAGACTAAAATAGAAAATGAAGTCCTCTAAGCGTAGATATGGAACATGATCACTCTTGTACCAGACAGCCCGGCGTCATTCCTCACATGTTCTCCCTGTATATTATTTGCATCGTCCGTAACCGGTGCTATTAGATCACAAGTGGTTGTCTTAGAAGTACGATTGTTTTGTCAGCAAAGAGTAAAAGAATTTAAAGAGTATGATATATATAAATATCTTGATTAGATAATTAGTGATATGTTAGTATTCGTTTTTTTTGGTTTGTTATTTTTTTATTTGAAGGGATATGAGGGAGGATGTAGGAAGCAGGTAGGGAAAATAGGGAATAGTAGTAGCTGAATGATTTAAAGAGGGTTATGGAGTGAGTTGGAATAGTGGAATTGAAATAGGGTAGGAGTTTTTCTCTCCCCAACCCTTTATGTCAAACCGTTAATGATAACATTCTAAAAGATTTTACTAATATGCAATTTCTTTCCAAGTTCCATCCTTTTTCACTATCCTTTTCTTAATATTTATGATTCAGATTACGACCCTATCTGAACATTAACTAATGCGAACATTGCTTTTTGCTATCAATTTTGACATTTAATTAAAATTTTATTATTATAACGACCTTATTCAGACAAGCAAACTATGAATTGAAAAATTAAGTTAATTATAAATTAACTTAAGCATTTCTTCCATTAATCACTAATAGTAGATAGAGTCTTGCAAATCTGTAAGAATTATATTAATAGTATATATGGACAAATGTATGAGTTTATAAAATTCGATAGACGTTATTAGATCTCCAACTCTGGCTCCATGAAAATACCTTTCTTCTATGACCATAATGTACATATCCTTCATCAGACATTAAGTGATTTCCTGAATCCAAAATCAAAATGCAACAACGAATGAACGATCCACATACATAATAATAGAATAAAAACTCTCTGAGCTATATTTAATGGTACCAAGCATGAAATCACTCATAGAAAAATGAAAATACTGTGATGATTAATGGCTTAGTTATAATTAGACTAGTCGGACTATCGCTTTCCTCATAATAGCCGTACAATAAAGCATTACCCCACTCATACTAAAGACCATGATCACACACCATTTTCAACTATAATACCGCAGACATTTTACCAGTCATCTTCACCATCGCAGCTCAGATTGATGCTCTGTCTTTAAAAACAGTTAATAATGTTTAACGAAGACCCTATTAAAACTAATAAGTCTTTAAACAAAATCAATGGCTCAAACAAAACTTCAAGTCTAAAGATCTAATTAAATTTAAAAATAATAATAGAAAAATCATAAGACCAAAGCCAAAGTCAGGCAAAGATGCAAGAAAAAAAAAAAAAGAAGAGTAATTAAAAAAAAAAAAAATTTAAATTAAAAAAAGAAATTTGGGAGACATAGAATGCTCATTTATTGTGAGGTTTAAATTAGGAAGAGAAAAGAGTATGGTGAAAGCTTGGATTGGGTATAAGTCTACACAGTGACAGTGTAGCATGAGTTAATAATCTCATTTTGGCCACAGATACGTAGTCATAAGTAGGATATTGAACAGGGTGGGGGGAGAGGGTCTCCTTACTGTGTTTTGCAACTCTCTATATCTAAAACTGTTTTTCAATAAATACAAATTTACAAAATTTTATTTATGTGTTGTACCATGTGTTAAGTGGCAGTCCTTCCAACATGTGAGTCTGGATATAAAAAAACTCCAGCCTGTCAGGACTGGCAGCAAGCGATACCCAGCTCAACCTCTTGCAGACTTCAAAATTAATTTGAAAATAAAGCAGTACAGTGAGTGATAGACCGCTGCATCCTAGGCATGTGGGGAAGTGGAGGAAGAACAGGAAGTTCAAGTCCATCTTTAGCTACATAGTAAGTTCTGAAGCAGCCATCCCTATCCTCCCCATCAAAAGCAGAAGACAAGAGTCATCTAATTGGAACCGCTTTATCTTGCCCTATAGTGCTATATCCTGTGGCACTCATGTCTAGAGACTGGTCAAACAGTAACAAACTGGCTCCTTGGACTCATGGATATTTACAGGATGTGATTTTAGCTTATTGACTTCTAGGAAATCTAAGACAGAAGCTTGTTTGAGAGGGCTGCAGACTTAGTACCTTCATAAAGAGCTTATATTAACAGGCTTATAATCTGCCGTTAGACTGTAAAAAATTTGTAAGGACCATAGCCAACCTCCTGGCCAGAAGACTCTTACTAGCATTCACAAGCAATTAAATGCTAATCCCTGCTGACAACAGGTTAACCCCATGTAAGGCTCAGCACTGGTAAATCCTTGTACAGATAAAGAAATCAGTACATATACTTCTTTGATATTGGCCTTATTTAAACTTTTTTGTGTGAAAAAAAAATATAATGAGAAAATAGTCTGCTTCCTTCACATTTCTAGCATGTAATTTTCTTAATAAACAATCTTAAGCATCAAAGTTATAGTTTGATTAGGATTTAGTCAGTGATGATGAGCTTAGCTAGCATCAGTCCTATAGCAGTCCGCCAGCCTCTTGACTCAGAGCAAAGCTTGTTTCGTAACAATGTAATGTAATGGTAGCAAGAGGAGCAGTTCTGTTCCTTTTTCTGAAGGAAGCTTGCGATGCTTGTAGGAGCTATATGGATTAATGCGATAACTTAGAGTCCTGGTTTCATTCAATAAGTAAAATGGTAATAATATCCCAGTATAAAATAAAAAAAATAACAAGCAACCAGTTTTTAAAAAAAAATTTTTTAAATATTTATTTTTATTTTTTTTCGGTATCTTTTTTTTTTTTTTTTTTTTTTTTTTGCATGTAGTTTGGCCAGTGTTCATGCAATGCTCGGAGGTCAAGAAGAGGGCGTAGAGCAAAGAGGGCACGACCCTAACGAGTTAAGAAGTTTCTACGCATGTTAGGTCCTGGGAATAGAACCCTGGTCCTCTCGGAGAGCACACACTCTTAACTGCTCAGGCATCTCTCCGCCCCCAAGTGTTATTTTTTTAATGGGTAAAATGGTGCCTGCTGTATTGTCTGCCTGCCTAGAATTGGGACTGCAGAGAGACACAAGCAGAGCCCTATGGGTCATCACGTTTTTATGTGTTTACTTTCTACTTGTGAGATGCTAGAAAACAAGAGACAGCTCATGGTGGCAGTGACATCATGAAAAGACACACAAGCTAAGAAGGTGAACAGTAAAGGCACACATAGTGTCCAGGAGAGAGGCAGAGAATCACTGAGGGAAGAAAACAAGTTCAAAACCTGGAGCAAGAGAATATTAAGATCAGGTACCAGAGGCAGGGTGGTCACAGGAAGAGGAAAGAAGGCATCTGGCGGAGCTAGTATAAGGAGAAACCTGAGCTCAATTTCTCATAGTCTACTTCTGCAACTTTGGATTTTGGTGAAATGGATACTTGGATACTTGGAGAAATATGGGGTGAGTAGGCGAGAATTTCTTTCTCCTTCTTTAAAAGGAACCCGGTATGGGTACGAAGTGCTTGACAAGAAGAACACTATTCTGTGTAACTCGAGACAGGAGGCCACATGGCTGGTTCAGTCGCACAGCCAAAGCTGTTTGCATCTTTATTTGATTTTTTTTTTTAAACAGTAAGTTCGTAAGCTGGAGAGAGGCCAATGCAGCAAGAGTAGTGCTTGCTAGATTCCTTGCGTTCGCAGGGGGCCTAGATTTTTGATCCAGCATCCTCTATGGTGCTAAAAACAGTACACCATGTTATATATCAGTTCTCAGGATCAATAAACTCTCTCTTCTCTCCAGTTACCCTACAGGCATCGGACTGACTAGGGTCTATTACACGTCGCAGTATGACTTACCTAAAATAAAAAAAATAGTAAAGAATTAATACTCAGACCCTCCAGCTATCTCAAATGACTCAAAGATTCTCCCCTTAGCTTCCAGAGCCCCACAGTGAACATGCCACTGTGTGGATCATGATTATGTAGAAGTGCAGTACATGATAGAGCTGTAAATGGTTTTTATTTTGGAAAAGATAAGGCTATCACCCCCATGACTGCATGCATTCCCAAAAGCTCTTAACCTCTACTCATGCTGTCATAATCCAGCTCAGCCTTCTGAATCTTGGTCATGAAACTCTTAATAACTTATAGCTTGCCAATCCACAGACTCAGAGTTGTAACAGTGAAGAGAAATAGACTTTCTAAATGGCCCAGCTATCGACAATAAGGAGAAACTAAGACTATTATTTCGAGACATTCTTATTACCAGGAGATATCTTTTAGACTTTTATTATTGTTAAGTTTAAATTAATCTTTTTTTAGAAATAACTTTTCTCCAGTTATGAAACCTGCTATCTTGATAATACCTACTTTCCCTCTCGCAGGGTGCTTTTTGTGAGAGCTGTGTCTCACATATACAGGCTGGAGACAATTTCTTTTTTTATTGGTCCGGAGATAAACTCAAAACTCAGGTCCCCATGCTTTTGCATACAAACACGGTTATGTCGACACAAACTGCCTAGAAGCTAATATCTGTCTTAATAGTGGCCTTTTATTCCCTAAGTTAGTGCAAGATGTACGAGTTGCCTTGGAACTCATGAACCCTCCCTTTCTTTTTTCTCTTCTTTCTTTTTTGTCTTTCTAACGGTCTCCTTAGCCCACTTCACGGAATCACTTGAGACCGGCTAGGCCGTGAACCACGAGATCACTCTGCCTTGCCTCCCAGGCATTATAGGCATTGGCACCACCATGTGGCCTTGCTTTCTTGTTTTTTTTTTAATAAAATTCTTTTTTTTATTTATTTAAACAAATCAGAACCATGTCCTGCCCATTCCCCCACCTCAAAGCTCGCATCTCAATAGCTCGCATCTTAGTCTATTCCTTCAATATTCTCTCATGGATTTGACGTTTGGACATAAGGTCACTGTTTCAGTCATTCGTTATAGCATCCTCTGTTGGTTGTTGTTGTTGTGTTGTTCCAATATGGCATGCACCCAAATACGCTTTGTACAAAAGCTCATGACCCTGCAACAAGAAATACAACTAAACTAGGGTAATTGGCACAGCATCCACAGATAGAGGGACAACTCATTCGTCTAGTTTATTTTCTGGGACTGTGTTACCACTCAACATGATCTCCGTAATCCAGCATTTTCCGTACAAAGGCTACGTGAGGATCGTCGTTCTTTAACTCTGTGCATGGCCCTTGCTTTCTTATGCTAGATGTTCTTCCCTTGTCTTGTGTACTTTCTGCCCTAGTCTAGATTGTCAAATTATACATAAAGGAACCCAGCCTTCTTTGCAAAACATGATTGAATCAAGATATTGGTGCTTAGTTTACTTATTGTGTTAGGTAGTTATTTGCATCTAGGCCCCCTCAGATTACAGAGGAGGGAATTGTGTGTCTAACCACATAGTTCACATATCTAAAATATATTAGTCGTACCAATTTGGAGCTATATCAGGGTAAACATGAATCAATACTGTTGTCTCCAATTCTAATCTCTACCACATGGATCATTCTAGCCTCCTTCCTCTGCTCAGTTGCCAACTTCCCACTCCAAGTAGAAAGAACCTTCTTTTTTTTGTTTTTTATTTTTTTTTTTGTTTTTTTTTTTGGTCTTTTTGAGACAGGGTCTCCCTGTAGCCCCAGCTGTCTTGGAACTCACTCTGTAGACCAGGCTGGCCTTGAACTCACAAAGATCCGCCTGCCTCTGCCTCCCAAATGCTAGGATTAAAGGCGTGCGCCACCACGCCCGGCTTGCTTTTACCACCTGACGTCCATCCACTTAATCCTTTACCTCCAGTATTCCTGCCTATATCCCTGTAGGAAACAACAGCATCAGCGAGAGTAGAGCAGGGTGCTCATGTTAACTGCATTTTTGCAGTCTCTACTCATCTTTAAAATAACTTAGGTCAGCAGCCTTCTTCCCCAGCTCCTTTGTCTCTTTGTTTTGTTCCTTTTTTCTTCTTCTTTTGTGTGTGTGTGTGTGTGTGTGTGTGTGTGTACACACGCATGCACTTGCATGCTTGCGCATGTGTGTGATTGTATGTGCATGCAGTAGAGATAGAACCCAGGACTTGATGCATGGTGGGCAAATGTTCTACGATGGAGCTGTGTCCCTTGTGCTCTCCAGCCCCCTTCAATGAGGTCCTTTCGTACATTTGTTATGCATAGATCAACTTGTCACACTCTATATTCTATCCTTTTAATCCCTTGACCACCTGAATGATTTTTTTACTTGCTGTAAGGTTCACTGTTTATGCTGTGTAGTTCTGTGTATTGACAATGCAGAGTGCTGTGGATCCACTATTAACACCACATCGTCATAGAGTAGTAGTTTCACCACCTAAAGGTCATTCTCCTTCACCTGTTCATTTTACTAAGGCTTGGCAACCACTCGTCTTTTACTCTCCATAGTTTTGTCTTTTCTAGAATCTCTTATAATTTGAAGCATACAGCACATGCCTTTTCACACTGGCTTCTTTCTCTTAGGATCCCCCACACCTTCTTTAAGTTTGATATTTCTTATTTCTTTTTTTTATGCTGTTGTTGTTCCCTTTAACTTTATATTAGTCCAAAATATGCATATATACACTCCACACATATACCAAAATGACAAAGTATATAAGGATTTGGTGCTAGGATACACAAATGAGGGATACCATACCTTGTTTGTTTTTCTGGGACTGTATTACTTCACTTAGCATAACAACTTCTAGTTCCATCCATTTATCTGCATATTTCATGATGTCCTCTTTCTTTTTTTTTTTTGTAATGTCCTCTTTACCTTGGCATAGGACTCCATTGGTAGATGTACCACATTTTCATTATCCACTCATCAGTTGAGGGACACTTGGGTTGTTTCCAGCTCTTCACTATTGTGAAAAGAGCTGTAGTGAATATGGTTGTGTGCATATCTCTGCAAAAGGATGAATCTTTTGGGTATATACCCAAGAGTGGTATGACTGGGTGAAGTGGTAGGTTCGTTTTGAGTCTTTTAAGAGTTCTCCACACTGTTTTCCATAGGGGTTGCATGAGTTGGCATTCCCACCAGCAGTGAATGAGTGTTGTCCTTTCCCCACAGCCTCTCATATCATTTGTTTTCTTGATCATACCCAGTCTTACCTGGGGTAAGATGAAATCTTAAAGTGGTTTTAATTTGCATTTCCTTAATTACTAAGGATGTTGAACATTTTTTTGTTTGTTTGTCTTTTTGAGACAGGGTCTCCCTTTAGTTCCAGGTGGCCTGGAGCTCACTATGTAGCAGGCTGGCCTTGAACTCACAGAGATCCACCTGCCTCTTCCTCCCAAGTGCTAGGATTAAAGGCGTGTGCCACCACACCTGGCTTTGAACACTTTTGAAGATGGTTCTCAGCCATCTTTACTTCATTTGTGAAGTCTCTGTTCAGCTCTTTACTCCATCTTTTGATTGGGTCATTTGTTTTCTTGATCCTTTGTTTTTTGAGTAATTTATATAATCTGGATGTTAAGCCTCTGTCAGATGTGTCACTGGTGAAGATTTCCTCCCACCCTGTGGGTTTTCTCTTCACTTCTTTGTTTCTTTTAGTGTACAGAAGCTTTTTAGTTTAATGAGGTCCCATTTGTCGATTGTTGATCTTATTTCCTTTGTAACTGCTGTCTGATTTAGAAAGTCTTTTCCTACATCTATATCTTGTAGGTTACTGCCAATGTTTTCTTCTGTCATTTTCAGAGTTTTAGGTTTCGATCCATTTGGTGTTGATTTTTGTGCAGGGTGAAAGGTAGGGGGTTAGTTTTATTCTTCTACAAGTGGTTATCCAGTTTTGCCAGGACCATTTGCTGAAGATACTGCCTTTCCTCCACTGAGTCTTTTTGGCCCCTTTGTCAAATATGAGGTGGCTGAAATTGCATGTGATCAAGTTTGGATCTTCAGTTTGTTCCATTGATTTTTTTGTGCCAGTACCAGGGTGTTTTTATGACTATAGCCCTGTAATATACTCTGAAGTCTGGTATAGTGATCCCCACAGTGTTACTCTTTTTGCTCAGGGTTGCTTTAGGCAGCCGGAGTCTTTTGTCTTTCCATATGAATTTTAGGATTTTATTTCTAAGTCTGTGAAAAAGTAATGGGATTTTGATTGGGATTGCATTGAATCTGTATATAAATTTGGGTAGGATGGTCATTTTTAGTATATTAATTTTTCCAGTCCATGAACATGGGAAGTCATTCCATCTTCTGGTGTCTTCCTCAATCTCTTTCAAGGATTTAAAATTTTTGTTGTAGAGATCTTTGGTGTCTTTGGTCAGGTTTGTTTGAGATATTTAATTTTTTTTTTTTTTTTTTTTTTTTT